>OX418216.1:43034805-43539594 GCA_948455865.1 Conomelus anceps
TTCTATTAGGAGACATACTAATCAAATGAAGGATTGTAAAATTAATTTAAAGGATTTTTCAACTGATATACCTAATGTTCATTATGATACTGATGTAATTGTGCCTAAATCAACAGTACTTTCTTAACAATCGAAAGCTATTACAAGCAATGATGTTGATGATTCTACTTTCTTTTCTAATTCTTTCAAGAATGTTTTACATTCAACGCCAGTTTCTACAAAATTACCGATTGTGACAGATACTATTTACCATACGCCACAGGCTAGACCTGTTAGGTTCAGAAAACCTCCTGAAAGGTATTCACCCTAGGTTTCATTACGGGGGGAGGTGTCATATATCCTTGTACAACATGAATTTTAGTTTTATTTTATGCAGTTGGCAAGACTGTGCCACACCAGAGAGACAACGCCTACTGTACTATGTCTCTATTGTCGATTGAATTTTCATGATGTAATGAGTTTACTTATGCTATTCGTTCTTTTAATAAAATGTATTTCATCAATTACAATGATTTTGTGATTACTTCTACCACCTACGTTACAGAATTGAATACTATAAAATACATAGCACAACAGAATGCTTACAAACACACACTAATAGACAAACTACTGCACAGAATATCAACAAAACCAATCACTCACACCAGCAACAAACAGAATGACAACCCCCATACATTCATCACACTTACCTACCTCAACAAAAAAAACTCATAAAATAGCAGCTTCATTCAGGAAACTCATAAAATAGCTTACAGAACAAATAATTCACTCAAAAAACACCTGCATTTTCAGACAACATCTCAAAACAAGTACAACAGATCTGGAATTTACAAATTGAAATGTGATGACTGCAACAAGTTCTATATAGGACAAACTGGCAGGACATTCACCACTAGATTCAAAGAACACACAAGAGCCATCTCACACCCAAACACACATTCCACTTTTGCTGAACACATCATTTCAACAGGCCACAGTTATACAGACATTGACACTAATTTAGACACACTACACTTCACTCACAAAAGCCATAAACTCAATGTTTTAGAACAATATGAGATTTACAAACATGCAAAGCAGGAACCTGACAACATTTTAAATGATCAACTTAACTTCTTTTCACACACTCTATTTGACAAAATAATCCCAATTTCAAACCTCCCGCCTACTCATCCCCCCACCCCAGCACCATTCCAACATACATAACCCTCAAACTCATACCTTAAGTCAGTGTACTGTGGGTTGTCTGACGATGCTCTAGACAACAGAGCGAAACGGCCGTCACGCCATAACGTGAGTTAATTTCCATTTAAAAGTGGTTTTTTTAAGTTTATATTACATATTAGTGGAAACAAGATGGATCTTCAACATCATAAATAAAATTACTTCCAATTCAATGACGAATATACTACAGCCATCCTGCCGACCTCCCTATGTGATCACCCATTTCTAGCATCATCATCATCATCATCATCCTTGGCTCTACAATCCAAAGCGGATCTTGGCCTCCTCCAACAGTTGCCTCCATTCTACTCGGTCCATGGCAGTGCGTTTCCAATTTCTGATCCCAACAATTCTTGAATCCTGAACAATTGCATCCATCCATCTCAATCTTGGTCTACCAGGAGGTCTTCTACCTTCCATGTTGCAATCCATTATCTTTTTAGGTGGATAAGAATCATTAGCTCTTGCAACATGACCTGCCCACCTGAGCCTACCTACTCGGATAAGAGCCAACACATCAGTGTGGCCATACATATTGTACAGATCTCTATTTTTCCTTCTGTACCAGACTCCATCCAATTGCACACCTCCAAAAATTCGGCGGAGAATCTTTCTCTCAAAGATGCTTATAAGATTCTCATCTGATCGGGATAGAGTCCAAGTTTCACTGGCATAGGTAAGCACAGGCTGAATAAGTGTTCGGTAGATCTTTATTTTTGTATCACGGCTCAGGTTCCTAGATCCAAGATGTCTGGCCAAACCAAAGTATGTCCTATTTGCCAGTAGGATTCGCCGCTTGACCTCATGTGTGGTCTCATTTTTAGAGTTGACCAAAGACCCAAGGTAGACAAACTCACCAACCACTTCCAAACCACAGGCAGATACCAGCTCCGATTGAGCAGCATTCAACCTTTGAGCATGGGATCTTGATGAGACCATGTTTTTTGTCTTCTGCTCATTCACAGTTAGACCCATGATACTTGCAGCTCTTTCCATGTGGCTAAATGCTTCCATCATGTAGGGAATTGATCTAGCAGCAATATCAATATCATCTGCATAAGCTAATAACTGGACAGTCTTATTGAGCAAAATTCCTTTGGTATCGATTCTGGAATCCCTTATCACCTTCTCAAGAGCAACATTGAAAAGTAGACATGCCAAAGCGTCTCTCTGCCTGAGGCCATTGACCGATTCAAATGGGTCAGATAGGAAATTCTGTACCCTCACCTGGCATTGGACTGAAGTCATTGTCATTTTGACCAGCCTTATGAGTTTTCCAGGGATTCCAAACTCACTCATTGCCTCATATAGCTTCCGTCTTCTAACACTGTCATATGCAGCCTTGAAATCCACAAACATATGGAAAGAGTTTAAATTATACTCCAACATCTTCTCCATAGCCAGCCGCAAACAGAATATCTGGTCCACTGTGGATCTTCCAGTTCGAAATCCTGCCTGGTAGTTTCCTATTTGACTATCAACATGAGGTTTCAATTTCTTATATAGAACATTTGAGAAGACCTTGTAGCCAACACTCAATAGGGTAATGCCTCTGAAGTTCTTGCAGTCCATGGGATCACCTTTTTTCAACAAGGGACATAGAATGCCTTGATTCCAATTTTGAGGCATCACCTCTATTCTCCATGTTTCAACAACTATCTGGTGCATTAGGTATGACAGAGTATCTCCTCCATACTTGAGTAGCTCTGCCGGTACCCCATCCTTCCCTGGAGATCTGTTGTTGCTGAGTTTTTTCATGGCTTCTATGACATCCTCCAATGTTGGTTCCTCCATGTCTTCTGAACCACTAGTTAAAACTGTTTGCTCCATAGAATCAGGCTGTTGTATATCAGTGCCATTCAGAAGCTCTTCAAAATGCTCTTTCCATCTTCTCAGTACCATTGCCTGCTCACTCAAAAGAGTACCATCCTTACTCCTGCACACAACCGTTCTTGGCATGAATTCCCCTCTCTGATCATTTATCATGGCATAGAATTTCCTGGCTTCACTTTGCCCTCTTATTCTCTCAAGACAGTCAAATTTATCATTTTCAAAATTTCGCTTTTTTCTTCTGTGCATCTTCTTTTCTTTTCTGCGTAGCTCACAATACTTTTCTGTAGCACTTCTTGTTCTGTGTTGCTGTAAAATTTTGAAGGCTTCATTTTTTCTATTTGAAATTTCACAGCATTCCTGATCAAACCAAGTGTCTTTCCTTTTTCTGGAGATTCTTCCAAGGATCTCATTTGCTGCACACCCTAGTACATTTACACATTTCTCCCACTTATCATATCCATAATTTCCAACATTCTCTTCCATTTCCAGCCTCAATTGCGCACTCACCTTTTCTTGAAACCGCTGTGCTGTATTTTCATCTCTTAGCAAAGCAGTATCATATTTGATCACTGGGGATCCTCTCATTGTCTGTACTCTTGAAATGCGTGCTCTCACCACTGCACCGACAAGGTAATGGTCAGAGTCCATGTTTGCTCCCCTGTAGGTCCTTACACTGATCAGACTGGAAAAGTGCTGTCCATCAATCAATACATGATCAATTTGATTCAAGGTCTCACCATTGGGGGAGACCCATGTGGCCTTGTAAATGTTTTTACGTGGGTGAAGAGTGCTTCCTACAACCATCCTTTTAGAAGCAGCAAAATTGATCAATCTCATGCCATTCTCATTGCTTTCGGCATGAAGGCTATTCTTCCCAATCACTCTGCTATAGATTCTCTCTTGTCCCACTTTAGCATTCATGTCACCTATGATAATCTTGATGACATGTGCAGGACATGCATCATAGGCTCTCTCAAGTGAATCATAGAAATCATCTTTTTCCTCTTCAGATTTATCATCTGTTGGTGCATGAGCATTAATAGCACTAATGTTGAAGAACTTTCCTTTGAATCTCATGACACACAACTTGCTGCTAAGTGCTTTGAAGTCCAATACCAAATTCTTCAGCCTCTTTCCAACCAGGAAGCCCACTCCAAAGGTGTGCTCTTTCTCATTACAGCTGTAATATAGATCATAATTTCCCTTTCTCAGCATTCCATGTCCTGTCCACCTCATCTCCTGAATAGCTGTTATATCTGCCTTGTAAACGTCCATAACTTCCATCAACTGTTTCATTGCTCCACTCCGGTACAAAGTTCTAACATTCCATGTAAATATTCTCAAATCCGTTTTCAATCGTTTATTTTTTTGGCTGCCATGTTTTCTATTCCGTAATTCCAATCCATTCTGAGGCTCATTTAGAGGTTCTGTAACTTAATATCTTTTTATAGGGAGGGGTTGTTGGCCCCCCGCCCAACCCCCAACCTGGAGGACCAGGTAATTATTTCGGGTGTTCTTCCCTAGCCTTTGGCAACCCAATGCCGAACTACAAGGCAGCAGCTGCTGGTTTTGGTCCACCCCGGGTATTTGATTTCCCCGGTACCACCTATATCTAGGAGGCATCCCCCTATCCGCCACCTGGGGAGGCGCCCGATAGAAGACCAGCAACTCCCACGAGCATTTCTAGCATAATGGTCGAAATGTGTCTCCAACACTAAGAGAAAATCCAAATATTAAAAAATAATTTAATTTCTGTGGAATAATTTAATATAAGAGTCCTTCACCAAAATTTTTGATTGCCGGCCGCCACTGCAGTGCTCAGTGAGTAAAATATTTTAATTTTCTACTCAAATATTTGACTTCATAGTCGTGCAATTATTCATAAAGTCAAATACTGTAATTATTATTAGTAATACGCGCAGTTCGTCATGTATACCAAATTTCAAGATTTCAAAACCAGTAAATGTTACCAGTGTCATTTTTTGGAGGATGAAGCCCACATAGGTCTGAGACCTGTGTGTGGGTAATGAGTTGAATGATGATGATGATGATTGATGAGCTGGACCTACAGCTTTAGAATAGAATGACTTTTTTATTTGTTGACGTGGCGAAGTTTGGACAGTTATGTCCAATCTACCACTTAACCAGTTTTCGGTGGGTTCAGAACCACCGGGAAGTGATTTTACAGCAGAGAACAGTGTCTTTTTTGCTGGCCGATCTAATCGGTCACCCTTACAAAGAGTGCCCAGTAGAACGCAGCTTATCCCTATCTGATTGAACAGATACCTGCTTCGGCTCACGGCTATCACTTCCCTGTCGTCTGGTCTATTAAAATTCAAAGATGTTGAAGAATTTTTTTTTTTTTGTAGATTACGTCTTGGAGACTCCAGTTAAGGAGTATAAGACAAGTCAGATCAACAATATTATACACTAGATACCATAATTACTTCAATTAGTTGAGGTGAGGCTTAATTTTGATGTGAAAGGAACTCTTGTACACTATAAAAAGCTTTATCAACTAAATATTATTTCTTCAATTGTTTTTTAAATATTTCTATATTTTCAAGACTCTTCAAAAACTGCGGTAGCTTGTTGTAGAATTTCCTACCAATATAACTAGGTTTTTGTTTGAATAAGCTACTATTGTGACTCACCAAGTGATAATCTCCTCGGCTTCTTGTATTATAATCATGTACATCAAGATTTTGGTTATTATCATTCGTTTTTACATATAAAGTAGCTTCATACACATATAAGCAGGGTACAGTTAGGAGACCAAGTCTCTTGAACAACGGCCTACATGAATCTAATCTATTTACTCTTTCTATACACCTAACCGCTTTCTTTTGGATCTTAAACACCCTATCAAGATTTTGTTTTGATGAATTACCCCATACTAAGATAGCATACCTAATATGTGACAGTAAGAGCCCATGGTAAGCTGTAAAAAGTAACTTTTTGTCATTCAATCTAGCGAGCTGTCGCAGGACAAATACCCCAGATGAAATTTTACTACATATTTTCTCAATGTATGGAGTCCAGGTCAATCGTCTATCCAACGTAACTCCTAGAAATGCAATTTTTTTTCCTGGTCTAATTGATTATCGTTTACAAACACGTTTATAGCCCTATCTTCATGTAAATTATGTTTGTTTTTGAATTGAAGGTATTGGCATTTTTTACTATTTATAGTTAATTTCAACTGATTTAAAAATTGGACAATGGACTGCACACCTATATGGGCACTTATTTCTAAATTATCTAGAATGGAATTGCTGAAAATGAGTGATGTATCATCAGCAAATAAGAGGGCTCTACCACTAATTAATTCTTTAGGTAAACGGTTGACATATAACAAAAAAAGCAATGGACCTAGTATTGACCCCTGAGGCTCTCCAGCTTGCACCTCTAATTTATTAGATTTATTCTTTACTATACTATTACCAACTACTGTAGTTAGTTCTACACATTGTTTTCTCCCAATAAGATATGATTCAAACCATTTCAGTTCAACCCCATTTACACCTACATTTTGCAGTACAGTATTTCCAATAAAGTTCTATGATTAACACAGTCAAATGCCTTTGACAGATCTAAGAAGATTGCAGTAGCTTTATCACCTGAATCTATTATATCTATTAGTTTTTCAACTAGAGAAACTATGGCTGTTTTTGTTGATCTCCCTTTCTGGAAGCCATGCTGTTCATCACAGATAAAGTTAGCTTCTTGAAGGTGCAGAAGTAACCTATTTAGAACTACTCTTTCAAAAATTTTACTTATTACATTTAAAATACTAATGGGCCTATAGTTTTCTACCTTTTCTCTATCACCACTTTTGAAGATTGGCAAGATCTTCCCCTCTTTTAAGTTATCTGGAAAAACACCTTGTTCTAATGAATGATTGATCAGATGAATCAAAGGGTCTAACAATTGATCTTTACATTCTTTCAGAATTTTACTGGATACCCCATCCATTCCTACAGTTTTTTTATTATTTAAACTATCAATGATATTTGACAACTCGTCTTGGCATACTGGGTGGAATTTTAATTCGTTCTGAATCCCCTCAGTATTCTTCATGTTTGCATCACTAATACCTGTATTAAGAGATTTTTGAAGATCCTTAGCAACCAGTTGATAATATCTGTTAAAGAAATTACAAATGTCTACACTATCATCAATATATTTGTTATTTTCGTTAATTATTCTGGGGACACTAGTATAAGCATCTACATGAGCTACTTGCCTATTTTTGTTTATTACATCCCACACTGCTGTGTTAAAGTACACACTATTATTCAAAATTTCAGCTGTTTTCTTACATTTCGCTCTTTTCACTTCTCTTGTATAATTTTTCTTTAGAGCTTTGTAATTATCTTCACTTAACATATTTCTAGATAGTTTGAATTCATCATATGCATCTTTAACCCTATTTCTTTCTGCAAGGATATCATCAGTTATCCACTCTTCAATCTTGTCTAATTTGTTCTTTACAGGGACTTTTTTAACTGGACAACTCATAGTAATATGAAACCTTAAAATATTAATGAAACTATCATATTTGTCATTTAAACTATTGCTATTGTAAACCCTACTCCAGTTTTCTTGTAGCAGATTCTGCTTCAAACAATCGATATTCCCCTGTTCACATTGTTGAATTTCTTTCATTACTCTACTCTTTTTAATTGATTTATGACCTTGCAACCCCACCTCTAAGATTTGATAGTCATGATCAGATAGTTCCGAGCCGCCTAATCTTGTTTTAGAGTAATCTATATTAGTAAGGATGTTATCAATTATTGTTTGTGATGTTCTTGTGACTCTGGTATATTCATGAACTTTTATTTCCAAGTTATTCATGCATATAATATCCTTTAAATCTTCTGTAATTTTATTCTGTGTTGCAAAGTCTGTATTGAAATCTCCCGCTACAATAACGTTTGTAAAACGAGTAGAAGTAATCTCTAAAAGCCTATTGAATAGTTCACAAAAATTGTTCCATTCCCCATTTGGTGACCTGTAAATACCTAACACCGCTACTTCGAAATTATTGTCGATTTTTACTCTCAAACCAGTTACTTCTAAATCCATTTCCACAGCAAATTTCTCTAGATATTCTAAATTAAATGTTTGCATATTCTTAGCATTTTTAGTGAAGATAGCTACTCCCCCACTTCGATGAGATGTCCTGCAATACGAATTTGAATAGACCAATCATACTCCACCAGTAACATTTACCAGTAAATGAGAAGGCTCCCATAAACTCAACCAATAATCTACTTTTCAACCTGATTTTACAAATTGTTTGGGGGGGGGGGGGGGGCTTGAAAACGCTTTTGGCATAAAATGGGCAATCAAGAAGTGGAAGGGCGACGACTGTATTACTAGTAACAATACTATTTGATCTAAAACTGTTATTTTTCTAAGAAAAATTTTGAAAATCCAAAAATATATAGTTTTAAAAAATACAATAATTATTATAGTTATTGTCGATTAGGACAATATTGTCGATTTGAGAGCGTTAATATGGTAACATCAGCTGATGAACCGGGTCCACTTTGATTCGGTCTCCTGTAAACAAAAACAGTCCCAGTAATACCAACTAGAACCACATGATAATCAAGTTGGCATTGCTACCAGTTACCGGCTTTCATAATCAGCTGACTGCCTCCATTTTCTTCATCATCAAACCTCAAACCTTCATCAGTTGATGTCTAGCACTGATAGAGAGAAGAGCTGTTTTGTGCTCCAGTAGATTTTTCAACACACATCACTGGAATGTTACCTTAAATTTGCTATTTAAACAGTGCCTACTGATTAAATACTGAAGTGCTCAAATGATTTAGTGATGAATAAATGGAAAATCAATTCTGGATATCTTTCACAAGGTAAGCAGTTTCATATCAATTTTTGCAATTTAGTCTATTTTAAGACACCCTTAAATACCATAGTTTCTCAATTGCATAGCTTTGCTCCATTATTTTGAAGTGAGAAATAACTAAAATGAAATGGCTAAAATTTAACCTAAAAAGTTTATCATCACTAACTCTTTGAAATCTGTCTAGTCATTTTCAGTTACCAACTCTAATTCAATAACTATGTTTCAATACTCGGGTAGGGTAAACTCTACTAGTTTTCCCCTTTATTAACTTATTTCAAAGCCAAGCTAAGAAACTATTTAATAACTACAGTTTTTAATATAAAAACCAAGAAAGAATTGTTATTCATTTTTAGGTAGACTTCTTGCTATTCATTATTATACATTGACCTTGACTATGGTAGGTACCAATTTATTTTATAGATCATTAGAATTTATAAATTTTATTGGGACATTCTCAGTGAACATGCATTTTCTCATTTTGTTAGTTTTAATCTACCAATGCTGCTTGATTTCAAATTTCTCATGAATTTATTTTTATTATTGCTTCTATTTTCCCTTGGACATTATTTTCCAGACAGTGTGCTTCAAAAGTCAATCTTAAAACTATCCATCAATTGAAATTTCCTTCAAAAATCAAAAGCATTGTTTGAAAAATAAGTTCAGAACTGGTCGTCGCCTACATTATAATTATTATAAATTGATAGTGATATTATATAATCAAATTAAAATTAGTTATCACACTAGTAGCCTCTTAGTGGAATTTCAATGAGCTTTTATATCATGATTATCATCCAAGTAACTAGTAACTATATTGATAAACCTCTTATTAGAACTTGTATGCATACTGGGCTAATTTAATTTTATGATTTCAAGAAATGTTTCTTACAAGCCAGCAGCTACCGTACTGATTTGAACCATGATCTACCAATAATTGATTCAAACTATTCCAATCCTTATAGATAATTAATCCATATTCTTTTCAATGAGAAAATGTTTTTCAGTCTCATTTAATTATTATCTTTAATCTCTGTCCTTTTGCTCAAACTCCACTTACTCACTACTCAAATATATACACATCCCACTTGCAATTTGACATGTTCAGTGACTATAGATAGGCCTACTGTACTTATCCAACATTTTCTCAAAATATTATGTTGCTGCAACCCAAATTGACCAATTTCTTTGATTATTTCACAATTATTTTTAGGATATTATAAAATTGGGTTCCACTATTTGACGTCGTTTCAAGCATTGCTGAATATAGTTAGCAAGATTATTAACTTGAAGCTAGTTTGTAAAATATTTTTTCAAGTTTGGTTTCTCAGTCGTTTAGTAAATTATTCAGTAGCTATTGATTCATTAGCGGCCCTAAGGCTTGTTTCACACACACCCGGCAGTCGGGTAACTGGTGTTGTTTGCCCAGCTGTACGAACATTGCATTATATGGGACTATGTAATCATACCGGATAAACAATAATGGTTACCTAACTGCTGGGTATGTGTGAAACAAGCCTTAGGGCCTCTAATGAATCAATAGCTTTTGAATGATTTTCTAAACGACTAAGAAACCAGGCATGAACCATATATTAAATTGATCATGATGTTATTTCCATGCCAGTGAATCGAAATGACTCATTCCAAATTCAATTCCATTGGATCACCAATTAATTCTAATATATACTAATGATAGTCTTATTGGGATTGAATAGGAAATTTTAATTCATTCCAAGTATCCTCCAATATTATTCTCAAGGGCAGAGATTGTTCATTGATATACTTGATGAATGAAGTGGCTGTTTTACCCTATCAAAATTTCAATATAATTATTGTTGGAGCCGTATTGATACTGGTTTATTTTGTATGGCTTTCCATTTTTAAGAACAAGTATTTCTGAGTTTTCAACTATATCCAGCAAAACATATGATGCAGTATCAGTATATTAGGACACATTGTTTAATGCTCAAGATACTTGATCTTAATCAACATCATCACTTCAAACACATTCTATAGTCAATTGAATATTGCCAGCACATATCAATTTCCAATCAACTTTACAAACTTTTATCAATGTAACACCACCACACATTTTGATATAATTGAAGCAATCAACACACCTCCAAATTTGTAATAGCTTAACTGAAATATTTTTTTTTCAACAGGATGACTGATCAGTTCAACCTACTTCAAGAAGGAGATATGAAAAGACTCAACTTCATGGTAACCTCTTCAGTAGGTCAAGATGGTGGAGTACAAACTGGCCAGGACGTGAAACTGGAGATTTGGTATTATGTATCTTGCTTTTATAGTCAGTTAGGTTAGAAGTTTCCCACCATTCTCCTGCATATGCTAGGAGGTTTACGCAGTTGTTAGTCAAGTACCACACTCTTCAACCATGCTCTTGGATTGTGCCACAAAGTCATATTTGTGGCTTCGATGGCAGGGTCTGCATCTGAGAGTCCATGTCTCTCTTGTAGAGTTCATGACCGCAGTTGTCAGATAACGCTGCTATACGTCCGTCTTATGATGGAGTGGTACTGTTTATTGTAGCTGGTGGGATGTGTTATGAGGCTAACAATCGTGAATGGAGATTTGTTGGGTTGTAGGGCATTTGCAGTTGTTAATCATGTATCACACTTTCTATCCGGGCTCTTGATTTGTGCCATGACATAATCTTATCGCGCTTGATGGTTTTTTGGCTGGGTTCAGTGGCTCTCACGGATGCTTCGAGAGTCTCTCTCCTCGCTAAGGCCTTGTGACTACTTGTTAGTTCCACAAGGAGAACAGGGTGCACTGCTCAGTCGCCACAACCATTTTATTATGGTGTGGTACATTTCATTGCAGCTGGTGGGTTGATATAAGGCTAACAAATGTAAATAGGGATTTGCTGTTAGATCCCTGTCAGGATTCTCATGTCACATTCATTGTGCATGGACTGTGTTACCCTGTGATCAAGAGATGCCGGTTGCCAGGTGAAAACCCTGGAGTAATGATGTCTCCGACATATGTTGAGTGCAGGTGTTAGCACCTTTATGTTTGGTAATTGTGATAAGAGATTAGATTAGACATTGATTATGCAAAAATTGTGGGAGTGGCTCTCACTTTAGCTTCGGCTACTGGCTTTGTGCTTAGAGCTTATGCCGTATTTACTGTTGCCAGTGAAAATGCCATAAGCTCCAACACACTGAGAATAGAGTTCACTAAATCAAATCATTTATATATCCTCCTCAACAAAAATAGAAACATAAAAATATAAAAAATACATCTGAATAATATAAAATAAAATTGCACTAAATCAACAAATATATAACTAGTTTATATGGTATTTATATACCAGTTTCAAAAGTACAAATCATGATTTGAAAGAATCAAAAAATTTTCTGGGGCTCTTATACACATGCTAGGAAGTGGAAATATGTGATACTATTTATCAATTGCTTAGAGGCGCTTGCCTACAGATGGTAGGAATGCAAATATTTGAAACTATTTATTGATAGATTATTGGCGCTTGCCTACAGATGTAGGAGTGCAAAAATATTTGATACTATTTATTGATAGATTATTGGCGCTTGCCTACAGACGTAGGGGTGCAAAAATATTTGATACTATTTATTGATAGATTATTGGCGCTTGCCTACAGATGTAGGAGTGCAAAAATATTTGATACTATTTATTGATAGATTATTGGCGCTTGCCTACAGATGTAGGAGTGCAAAAATATTTGATACTATTTATTGATAGATTATTGGCGCTTGCCTACAGACGTAGGGGTGCAAAAATATTTGATACTATTTATTGATAGACTATTGGCGCTTGCCTACAGACGTAGGAGTGCAAAAGTATTTGATACTATTTATTGATAGATTATTGGCGCTTGCCTACAGATGTAGGAGTGCAAAAATATTTGATACTATTTATTGATAGATTATTGGTGCTTGCCTACAGACATAGGGGTGCAAAAATATTTGATACTATTTATTGATAGACTATTGGCGCTTGCCTACAGACGTAGGAGTGCAAAAGTATTTGATACTATTTATTGATAGATTATTGGCGCTTGCCTACAGATGTAGGAGTGCAAAAATATTTGATACTATTTATTGAAATATTATTGGCGCTTGCCTACAGATGTAGGGGTGCAAAGATATTTGATACTATTTATTGATAGACTATTGGCGCTTGCCTACAGATGTAGGAGTGCAAAAGTATTTGATACTATTTATTGATAGATTATTGGCGCTTGCCTACAGATGTAGGAGTGCAAATATATTATACTATTTATTGATAGATTATTGGCGCTTGCCTACAGATGTAGGAGTGCGAAAATATTTGATACTATTTATTGATAGATTATTGGCGCTTGCCTACAGATGTAGGGGTGCAAAAATATTTGATACTATTTATTGATAGATTATTGGCGCTTGCCTATAGATGTAGGAGTGCAAAAATATTTGATACTATTTATTGATAGATTATTGGCGCTTGCCTACAGACGTAGGGGTGCAAAAATATTTGATACTATTTATTGATAGACTATTGGCGCTTGCCTACAGACGTAGGAGTGCAAAAGTATTTGATACTATTTATTGATAGATTATTGGCGCTTGCCTACAGATGTAGGAGTGCAAAAATATTTGATACTATTTATTGATAGATTATTGGTGCTTGCCTACAGACATAGGGGTGCAAAAATATTTGATACTATTTATTGATAGACTATTGGCGCTTGCCTACAGACGTAGGAGTGCAAAAGTATTTGATACTATTTATTGATAGATTATTGGCGCTTGCCTACAGATGTAGGAGTGCAAAAATATTTGATACTATTTATTGAAATATTATTGGCGCTTGCCTACAGATGTAGGGGTGCAAAGATATTTGATACTATTTATTGATAGACTATTGGCGCTTGCCTACAGATGTAGGAGTGCAAAAGTATTTGATACTATTTATTGATAGATTATTGGCGCTTGCCTACAGATGTAGGAGTGCAAATATATTATACTATTTATTGATAGATTATTGGCGCTTGCCTACAGATGTAGGAGTGCGAAAATATTTGATACTATTTATTGATAGATTATTGGCGCTTGCCTACAGACGTAGGGGTGCAAAAATATTTGATACTATTTATTGATAGATTATTGGCGCTTGCCTATAGATGTAGGAGTGCAAAAATATTTGATACTATTTATATTGATAGATTATTGGCGCTTGCCTACAGACATAGGGGTGCAAAAATATTTGATACTATTTATTGATAGATTATTGGCGCTTGCCTATAGATGTAGGAGTGCAAAAATATTTGATACTTTCTATTGATAGATTATTGGCACTTGCCTACAGATGTAGGAGTGCAAAATAATATATTATACTGTTTATTTATAGATTATTAGCGCTTGCCTACAGATGGTAGGAGTGCAAAAATATGTGATACCATATTTATTGATAGATTATTGGCTCTTGCCTATTCATGTATGGTGAATGTGATAAGAAATTAGATTAGACATTGATTATTCAAAATTTGGGGAAGTGGCTCTCACTTTAGCTTCAGCTACTGGCTTTGTGCTTAGAGTTTATGCCATTCTCTCTGGCAATGCTTTGGCAGTGAAAATGTCATAAGCTCTACCACACTGAGAATAGAGTTCACTTGGGTACATTCAAGCATGGAAGCAATAATTCAAGGGTAGTTTAAGGGTGCTGTCCTATACTTGCTAGGAAATAAAAATATGTGATACTATTTATTGATAGATTACTGGCGCTTGCCTACAGATGTAAGGGTGCAAAAATATTTGAAATCATTCATTGATAGATTATTGGCGCTTGCCTACTGATGTAGGGGTGCAAAAAATTTGATACTATTTATTGATAGATTATTGGCGCTTGCCTGCAGATGGTAGGAGTGCAAATATGTGATACTATCTATTGTTAAATAAGGAATTTTCCCCATTTAATCACTCTTGCTTAAGTCTGTTTCAGCCACACTGTGTTGTTGTCATCACCACTTCTTCTCGGGTATTCTTCTCAAACAGATTCAACTCCATTCGTGCTACAGTCTTTTTTTAAGCTTCATCTACTAGGTAATTAACTGTTTTTCTTTTCTTGTAGAATCTATTCTAAATAACTGAAGAAATCACAATAGCCTTCATAGCTAAACAGATTCGGTTTCAGAGCAATTCAAATATCTAATCCAGTGCTGAGTTTCAAGCATTGCATTTTGAGATTTGTCCAGATATCTCAACGCAGTAATAATTGAATGTTTCCATGAGTGATGATTCGGAATCTCCATCAATAAATCAGATAATAAATCCAGCCAATCCGACTTAGCTTTTTTAAATGCTATCCAATTCTAAACTATTCTTGATTATTTGAATTAAAAATTAAATTATGTTGTTTTAAAACTATTTAGTGGACTTTATGCTTTGAAAATTTCTTTTATCTCTGATTGTTTTCTAGGCTAGTTTGCCAGCAGAAGTGTTCATCTAATTGCTATCAAAGAGGATGGAAACTCCAAAACTAAAACTAAAACCGGTAGTACCGGTAGCTTACCTGAACAGAATTTTTGTTTGAAGCTTGGTATTTGATGATCCAGACAAACTGCTAGCTGGACAGTTACTTGAAAAAATATTATTGTTGAAAATGATAGAATAATATTCTTCAAAAGATTATATTGTTTTCATATTGATGCAGGAAATTTGATGAAAATTTCTGTAAACATGATTAGGCTACCAATACACAGTTTCAGTAGTTCGTTGGTATTATAAACCTTTTAATCAGAATTGAAATGCAATAATTTTTGTTTAATGTTGAAATAATAATTGTTTTTTGCTTTTCTACTGGTGGGGAAGGAATTATGCACAAATTGTGGAACGCAGATTTCAGGGTTATACCGGAACGTTTTTCTAAGTATGTCGGGAATTAAAAAAATATTTTTTAGCAACTTTTTATATTGTACTTGTAATTGGGCATGCATTTATGTTGTTACAATTATTTGTTATATTGTGTTTTTCATGGCATTGATTTAAAAAACGTTATGTATTAATAATAGCAAAAAAATCATTTTCTATTTAAATTCAAACAATGAAAACATATATAGTTGATAAAGTTTCTATAGAGTACAAGTGACCTTTTCAGATTATTTCAAGTCTCAACTTTTGTAATTTTATCGATTGTGGCTATTGTAATTTGTGAATACTGTTTGTATTGACTAGTCTTAATACTTCAAGGCATGATTTTGAAACACAGTTTGTACAACCCACTACTAGGTAGGGCATGCAGTTCTCTGTTACTTCGTTTATTTGTTTTATTGTGTATTTCTTGTCATTGATTTTACCAGACACTTTGTATCAATCATTGTTAAAAAATGTCAGCTCCCACTTCAAACAATTGAAGATATATCTAGTTGATAATGATTTATAATTTAAGAATAATTTCAAGTTTCAACTGCTGTAATTTTATCGATGGTGACTAATGTAATGTGATAATACTGTTGGTATTGACTTGTCTTGTACTCCATGTGTGGAGTTTTCAAGGCTTAATCTTTAAAAATTTCAAATAATAAATAAAAATACAGGATGAAAAGGGCAGAAGAAGGAAGAAGCGAGAAAGGTGGGAGGTCTAGGCCACGGGCTTCTCCATCTTTCTTAGTATATTATATTGAATGATCAACATTTAATTTAATTTCCACTTTTAATAATATTTTATTGTTATATAGATAGGAAACATTGTTTTTTAAATGTTATGATTTATTCAAAATTATTTTCTCTTTTGTATGAATTTCATTTATAAAATCTTATACTGGGTTCTCTACTGTACAAACCGATGGAGAATTTTGGGAGGCTCTTTTTGTCCATCTTGAATTACATCTGAAGTTCTGCTCTTCTGGTGTATTTTGATGATGTTCTCTTTTTGGTGTTTAGGGAGGGGGGTATTGTTTGCTGGAGGGGGGTATTGTTTGCGGTACTGGTTCTATTGTGTTGCTACGGTGTCAGTTTTTAGAATAGCTTTTGATGTCTATTTGTTGTATCAGAGAGTACTGCAGAAAACCCAGCAAATGAGATTTATATTAGAATATATTCTTTTTAAAACAATTATTATTTATTAATAGAAAATGTGGTCAGGGGATACTGTTTGGTTGGCAGGACAGAGGTGATCTCTGGAGGTACCCCAGGGATTGCCTCTCAACTCCAACACTACTTCCCTCCGTTAATGGGTTGTAGTTAGGAGCAGTAACCACCTCGCGTGGCCCACAAGGCCCCTCCCGGAAGGGGGGCAAGTCAACCTTACGTCCTCGAATGGTGTTGATGCCACACCTCGTGTGGGCTGGGAAACGTACGTCCTGGGTGCCCTCGGTTTGGTTCATCTCTTGACTGGAGGCAGTGTTGAGATGTCCCCTGACGGTGGGATACCACAGTGACTGCGGCCGACAAGGCTCTGGCGATTGGCGAAGTTAGGGACACCCAAAGTTAGTAGACAGATCTATCTGCTACTAATCTTGGTGGTCTCTCACTACCGCTTTTCATGAATTTTTACTATTCTTCCTTTCTGTTCTCAATTCCCTTTTGGGGCCAAGTAATAGGTGTTGTTAATTTTAATTTTTTTATTTTCTCATGTAGGCATCTATTATTTTATCATCCTATACATTTTGTATATTATCGACTGGGTTTGAATTTTTTCAATAGTTTTATAAATCTTCTTTTAGTTTTAGAAAGAATACGGGGGGCTCTTTTCGCATTTTTTGAGGGGGGCCTAATTTATGGGGGGAGGGGGGATTGGTGCTAAATTTAGGGGGGGGGGTGCGTCATGAGGCTTAGGGGGGGTGGGCACCCCTGACTAAAGTATTGAACTATTTACTTTTGGTAAATGAAAATGACTAGACAGATTTTAAAATTACAAGAAATTTTGTTGGCTGTCAGGTGGACTTTTAAGTTATTATGTAGATATGTCATTTACCATTTAAAATTTAAACCGGTAAAGGGAAGATGAGAAAATAGAATAAGATAATTAAATAATAAATTAAGTAAATTAATAAATATAGAGGCAAACTGATATGAATTAGCCTACTTTGTAATAGATATCCATATTTGATTATCAGAAATTCTCGGGTAGTAGATTAATTTATCAAAGAATAATTTGAGCTCCACTATTAATCATGTCTAGAAGAGCTTAGATCCATTCATTTTAACACACAATAAGAGGCCTGTATGTTCTAGTGCTCAAGCCATTGTAGATACACTCATTCTTGGTAGTCATAGGCAAATCCCATACCACAGAGAACAAAAGACTTTTTTATAAATAGCGAATCATATTTTTTTTTTGAGGGAATAACTCCTCTGAAACCGCGTTTTGTAAGATATTATACATCCATTAAGACATAAATACATCCATTCTAGCCTGCATACTGGTGCTTGAGCCATGCCCAATTTCAAACAATTTTTTTAAAAAGATGTTTCAATTTTTATTATAATGTATTGCAAAACATTAACAAAGTAATGCATCGATTTCCATTAGCTATTCGATGCAGTTGTCAATTTTTGTAGTGGCGGGGAGGGGATCTTTTTTATAATTTATAGCATTAAAAGGATTTGGAAATTATTTACCAGTGTTATAACCAGTGGCCTAACTAGATCTAAACCAGGGGTGCGCAACCTTTTGAAAGCAATGGGCCTCATTACTGACCTATTTCGTATCATGGGCTGCACTAAAAAAGTATGAAATAAAAAGACATAAAAATTTAAAAAATGATCAGTTTCATAATTATTTCTCATTATGCTCAATAAGACAGTGTTTGAACTTGAATACATCACATCATTAGTTTTATATTATTTATAATTATTACCGTACTTATTTATATTTTATAATAATTGGTTTCTACTTTCTTGCAGATTTGACGCCTAGTGGGACCGGACTCCTCGTCGCGTCATTTCTACTATGAAGGCTGTCGGCTGGAAACTGTCAGCGGATACTGCTACTTGGGAGTCTGGTTCTCCAGTAGAGGCAGATTGAGGGAGGCTTCGCATAAGCTATTAAAAAAGGCTAAAAGTGCGACCGATGCACTTATCAATGTATTGGTAAAGTCTAGGTCGGACTCTTGGTCCAAAAAGGTGAAACTTTTTGACGTGATGGTTGCCCCAGCAATTCTGTATGGTTCGGAAACATGGTCTTTAGGGTATGGAGAAAGTCTAGAGAAGATTCAAAATCAATTTTTAAAGCGCATTACGGGTGTACATGCGAGTACGCCGGGTTGGATGCTGAGGCTGGAGGCGGTAATGATCAGCTTGAAGCATACCGTCTTCCGGCGGGCTCTGCAATGGATGTCCATGGTGCAGAGAATGCCAGCTCATAGGTACCCCTCAATAATGTTGACAGTTCTGCGCGAAAAGTTCCTTTCAGGTGCATCTAATAAAAGTAATTGGGTTTTACAGTTGAGAGATATGTGTCCAGGTGTATGGGATGATAATATAATAGAGAGTTTCATTACATTGACAGGGATGAAATAGAAATAATTTCAAGTCTATATAAAGATAGACTTAAAAACGCAGATATAAATAGATCTCTTGAATCTGAGGCTTATTCACTTTACAAAATAATAAATCCCAATTTCACTATTGGAGATGAGCTAGGTCTTAGAATGAGAATAGATAAAGTAAGATGTTTAGCCCAGCTACGATTATCATCCCAAAGAATGATAAGGTTTTTTCTACAAGGGAAGAGTTATTTCATTAACTGCGGTGAACGGTGTCCTTGTTGCAATAAAAACGAGAATGAAGACCTTGAGCAATTTTTGCTATCTTGCCCAGTTTACGAGGGTCAAAGACGTCGATTCTTTATTAAATATACTCACAATGTAGTTCAAAATCGGGATAAAATAATGGTTTTGTTGTCCAATCTATCAGCAGAAAAAGTCAATAACGTTTATATATACGCGAGAAATGTTTTGTTTTTAAGGTCTATATGTTCATATGGATTTATGATTCATGATAATTTTAAGTAGGAAGTATAGTTGAAGATTAATATAAGTATAAATAAAGATGCGATAGTGGATTGGTGATAATACAAATTGGTAGGCTACTAATCAAAATTTTATGATTGTGAATACTGTCATACTTACATATTGTTATATTTCTACATCGTTATACTATTGTTGTTCTATTCATCATTATACTATTCAAAACTTTATTATTGCGAATATCGTCATATTTACATATTGTTATATTTCTAAATTATATTTCTATATCATTATATTTTCTATATTGTTATAATTATTTTCTATATTGATACATTTTTGTTAATGTTATATCATTCAATGCTAGTCAATACTCGTTTTTCTAATTTCCTGTATGCTCTCTTTTGTAAAGTTTTTATTGTAATGCGGATAGCAACTTCTATTTGTATGAGTGTATTCTCAATAACAAATAAAAATTATTTGATTTTGATTGATTTGATATTTTATAATGAGTTTTATATTTTTTTTAGTTTGTTTAATTTTTCACAAGACTGGAAGACTCTCCTTGCTTTTCAGTAAATAATTTGCCAAATTGTACTTGAAAATTTGAAGTCATGATGCGCAAACTATTTTGCAGATTACTGTCAGTCATGCAATTCCTTGATTTTGACTTCACAATTTTCATTCTTGAAAACAATTGTTTACACAAGTGCTACCAAACATTGACATGATATTTAGAGCATGTTGACAGATGGCAGAATAATCTGACTTTGTGACATACTTAGAATAAAACTCATGGAGTCCAACACTGTCAAATTTTTCCTTTAGTGTTGTGTTGAACTGCAAGTCAATAAGTTCCATCTGCATAGGTGGCGGGGAAACATTGACAACTGCAGTGAATGGATTTGAAAAGAGATTAATAATTTTTTCTTGCTCCTTGAAGTCATGGAAACATTCTTCAAATTGTCCTTTGAGTTCAGCTATTGCGGTACTATATTTTCTGATGCTTATTGGATGTGCAGTTAATAGCTTAGGAAAGTGAGATAGATCTCATTTATTCAACTGACTTTCCCAAAGGCTTAGTTTTATTTCTAAAGCTTTGATGTTTTGAATCAGTTTGTTAATTAAATTGTCTTTTCCCCTGAAGGTGGGTTTTAAGATCATTGAGGTGACCAGTCAAATAAGCTAAGTCGCTTAACCATTGAGGATCCTTTAATTCAGAAACTTCCTTGCCTTTTTGTGCCAAAAAATTTAGTATGTGATCTTTCAGATGAAAAAATCTCTCCATAATTTTCCCTTGTAATAGCTTGCGGACGTCAGTAAAATACAATACGTCCCCATATTCTGCATCCAATTCCGCTAAGAAGGCCTGGAACTCACTGTGGTTGAGGCCACAAGACCTTATAAAATTTACAGTCGTAACTAAGACTCATAACTTCTGGAAAGTTGAATGATTTGGCACACAAGCTTTGTTGGTAGATTGTAGATGATACAATGAAATTGGTAACGTAGATGATACATTTGACGAATGATGATGGATCATTGTTTTTCTTTATATGTGCTACTAGCCCTTCGTTTTTCCCTATCATAGCAGGTGCTCCGTCAGTTACTAAAGCACCCATGATTTTAATTTTTAGGTTAAACCGATCTAACACTCCCATTACTTTGTTGTCCATTTGGTAACAGTAGGGCAGAAGGAGAGTTCTGGCTCAGTTTTTCTTTAACCTTAAATTTAAGGTTAACCTAAACGAATTCAATTAAACCTAATTTAACCTGAAATAGGTAAGTTCAAGTCGAATCAACGCAATCTATCCGATCTCGAAAATTCCCATTTTCACGGGAGCTAAAAATCACGAAAATTTTTGAACTTTTTAACCTGTGAAGGGAATTTTAATTTGAAGACGCCATCTTGTTCAACATTTCAAGGCACCCTAAATTCATGTATCAAATACAATTTTCCGATCACGATTAATTGAGGAAAAAATAATAGAATTTTTGGGTGTGGTCGCCTCGCTAAAAACAGTAGGAATTCTGGCTCAGTTTTTCTTTAACCTTAAATTTAAGGTTAACCTAAGTTAACACAATTAAACCTAACCTAAATTATCATAGGTAAGTCAAAGTTGATTTAACCCAACATTTTAAATTCCCAAAATTCCCATTTTCACGGGTGTTGAAAATCACGAAAAAAATTTGAACTTTTCAACCGCTCAAGATAAATTTAATTGGATGGTGCCATCTTGTTCGGCTTTTTAAGGCACTCCAAATTCATGTATCGAACACCATTTTCTGATGATAATTGATTGGAAAATAAAGATTTTCCCACGCTTACATGTTTTTTCCCACGCTCTTTCCAACCCAACTAGACCCGCCAGCTTAACCAAACCTAGCATTAATAATTGGGGAAAATAATAGAATTTTAATAGTATAATTTATTGGAAAAAAATATAATTTTTTGGGTCATTACACTTAAAGCTGTAAGACTTCTGGCTCAGTTTAATGGTGGTTATAACGAAAATTTTAACGCTGGTTTTAACGGTGGTTTTAATGGTGGTTATAGCGGAGATCTAACTCTAGTATAAAACACTGATATAAAAAATGAATACAAGAGAAGGACTTGCTCAAGAATTACATGCAAATGTTAGACACAATTTTCCCACAGAAATCAAAGGCATAACAGATCTGTACCAGGCCGATCTTGTTGATATGTCAAACTACAGTACCATCAATAGAAATTTCAAATTCATACTGACAGTAATAAATTGTTTTAGTAAATTCGCATTTGCAATACCATTGAAAAGTAAATCGGGTAATGATGTGGCAAACGCCCTCAAACCAATACTTGAACAGAATAAGATAAAGAATTTTCAAACTGATGCTGGTAAAGAGTTCTACAATGCTGCTGTTCAAAAACTCTTTAAAATGTACAATATCAATCACTATAGTACTTTCAGTAATAAGAAGGCTGCAATCTGTGAACGTTTCAATAGGACCCTCAAACAGCACATGTTTCGTGAATTCACTGTACAGGGAAATTATAAATGGTTTAACCTACTTCCAAAACTGCTAGACAAATACAATAACACTGTTCATCGAACCACTTGCATGAAACCGAGTGAGGTGAATACTGAAAATGAAAAGTATGTACTGATGAATATTGATAAGGCTACCCTGCATTCCTTCAAACAAAGCAAAAGTTTAAAATCGGTGATAAGGTTCGAATCACTCGTTACAAGCGAATATTTGATAAAGGATACCTACCAAACTACACTAATGAGATTTTCACTGTACACAATGTACTACCAAGCATCCCCTTCACCTATCACCTCAAAGACGATAACAATAAAATTATTAAGGGTGCATTCTATGAGTATGAAATGAAGAAAACCAAGTACCCAGATGTGTATCTTATTGAAAGAGTGCTAAAGAAGAAAGGTAATAAATTGTATGTGAAATGGTTGGGCTTTGATTCGAAATACAATTCATGGATTGATAATAATACATTAAAAAAATGAAGCTAAAACAGCACAAATCAAAATTGCCACTGATTAACTTTGACAAGTATTTAAATAAAAAGCAACAAATAAGACACAGTGTGCTTCTACCAAATAGTGTAAGATGTATTGTGTGTGGGCCGTCCAATGTTGGAAAAACAAATACTGTTTTTAATTTATTATTTGCCGAGAATGGTGTTAAGTTTTCACATTTATATGTATTCACCAAATCTCACCAGCAAGACAAGTATCAACTTCTCAAGGAAATTATGAGTCAAGTAGCCGAGGTTGGATTCAATCTGTACCAACATAATGAAGAAATACCACACCCAAACGATGCACACCCCAATTCAGTTATGATTTTCGATGATATTTGTATGGAAAAACAACAGAATATTCGAGACCATTTCAGTATGGGTAGACACAACAACATCGATAGTTTCTACATTTGTCAAACGTACTCTAGTATTCCTAAACAACTGATTAGAGACAACAGTAATTTGATTGTTATATTCAAACAGGATAATCGTAATCTACAGCACATATATCATGATCATGTATATCCGGATTTGAGTAGGGATGAATTCAGTAGAATGTGTGCTCAAGCATGGAATAATAATAATTTTCTAGTCATAAACAAAGATTGTGCACTGGATAATGGGAGATACAGAGTTGGATTTGATAAATTTATTCTATTATAAAAATGATACTGAAAAAGGATCTAAAAGAATTGACGGCCATCAAAAATAATATAAAACAGTTGCGTGACTCAATACATCAAAAACATCGAGAATTATCGTATGATGCAATTAGTGAAGAAGAAAATTTACAGAAACAATATAAACCCATTACTGAATCATTGAATCAATTTAAACAACAACAATTATTTGATGTTAAACAGGAAATGAAAGAGGATGAGGATGAGGAAGAGTTAGAGGAGGGGGAGGTAGAGGAGGAGGAGGAAGACTACCCCATTCTAGACTCTACTAATTTAGATGCTTCTAATTTAGATACAACAAACATTTTCGATTCTTCCAATGTTCCCAGTTTTTCAGACTCTTCCAATTTAGACACCTCCAATGTTCCCAGTAATTTAGATGTAAGTAGTAGAAGAGACAGTAGAGAGTCTAGTCGGAAATTTGCATCTAGAAAACGTATAGATACATACATTGATAATTTTATGAGAACAACAAAAGGTCAAAATCTGTATGGAGTTCACTTCAATCCCACCATCAATGAATGGCAAATTGGAAACAAAGTTATCAAGTTTGACAATAAAAAAATCATTATTGATGGTAATAAATCATTCCCGCTTACACACGGTCTACTAGAGCTGCTATTCAAAGCAATTCCAGATACATTCATCTATAGGAAAGGTGATCTTGTCGACTATAAACGTATACTTGAACTAACTGGAGTTCATCTTGATGCATTGGGGCGTGTGAAAAGAAATACTAGTTTTAAATACACTCGCATAATTAAAGATTTATTCCCACCTAAACGTGTTAAAGGAGTTGAACAAAAAGCTGGGTAGTGGAATACAACATGATATGCAAATTGAAACCTCACCTAACAGCAACGTCTACACCTATTGGGATAATCCAAATGAATTGTGTGAAAGATTGGAATTGTTGATTAATTCAAAACTTGCCGGACACACCGGTCATGATTCAGAAATTGCATCAATAATTGAAGAATTACGTGAAATCGGTATCATTATAGGTGGTAATTTAGTATTATAAAAATGACTATTGATAAATTTTGACGACATTTGTATGCAGGTAGAAGAGCAAATATCAATGAAGAATTGAAACAATTGGTGCAAAATTTAATTGATATCCTACAATTGATACCACTTGCAGCACACCACCTCCCAAGAGTTGATCTCAACAACATTGATCAGTGGCGAGCAATGACAGATCCAAACCTATTTGATCAGTATAGAAAATATTCAAAGGAAACTGAAAATCCATGGTTTTTTAGAGCATGGTTTGAGAGTAAATTTATCTACAAACATGAATTATAATAAAAACAAGTATGACTATTGATAAATTTGGTCGACATTTGAGTAGAAAAGAGACACCGGACTTGGAGAGAGAAGAGATGATAAACTTATTTCAAAATGCCATTACTCTAGCTCAACAAATAGATACAGTTAAAGATTTCTACTTACCAAACATTGATATTAGACAACAGTGGAAACACATGACAGATCCACAATTACTTACCAACTATAGAGAGGCTGTAAAGGGTCTCTCCATCTATAATTCTCCATTTAAAAGATGGTATGAGAAAAATTATCTATATAAAAATGATTAGAAAAAATATCCCAAAAAAGTCGATGAAAAAGAAGAGGTCGATGAAAAAGAAGTTGGGATCTGGTATATTGGGTTCCGTAATTAATAAAACAATTGATCTACTGCCCATGGAACTCCATATTCCCGGGTACGAATTCTGTGGTGGAGGGACAAACTTGAAAAAACGATTAGCAAGAGGAGATAAAGGAATAAATAGATTAGAAGCGTGTCAAGAGCATGATATAGCCTATAGTGACCCAACACAAAATCGAACAGAAGCTGATAGGAAACTTGCAGCACTCGCGTGGGAAAGAGTAAAAGCAACCGATGCTAGTCTTCCTGAACGAGCAGCAGCCTATCTAGTTACAAATCTTATGAATGCAAAAGTGAAATTTGGTGGAGGGGGAAAGAAACTCGGTAAAGGTGTCTATTTGAAACCGTACAAAGGTTGTGGTATAAAGAAGAAGAAGAAGGTAGAGAGTGCATTGAAAGCCATTTTAAAAAAAAAATCCCCATTATCAAATGTAGATATAGTAAAGTATGCAAAACAGCTTGACTTACCGTTACGTGGAGTTTTTATGAGAGATAAACTACCAAATACACCACTCAAACACCTAGAACTGGGTATAATCAATCTGGATAATGAAATTGGTGAGGGCACTCATTGGACGTGCTACTTTAAAAATGCTAATCTATGTGACTATTTTGACAGTTTTGGTAATCTGAGTCCACCACTTGAATTTATGAAATATATGCAAGGTGTAAGAGTTCGATACAACTACAAGAAATATCAGCAAATGGAGCACTCATGCGGACATCTGTGTCTATTGTGGCTGTATAAAAAATATAGTGATTATGTTTACGCTAACAGCAAACGAGAATCCATTGGTTAGTGAAATCTTCCCACCAGTTGAATTGGATAGCTTTGACTATGAAGTGGGTCTAGTAAACATGTACACATACAATACAATTCCAAATATTGAAACAAATGTAAATAATAAGTTTGTGTATGATGGGCGTATGGTTGAAATACCAGAAGGATCATACGAATTGGAGGATATTCGAAATAATCTTAAACTGACTAGCAGTCAACTGAGAATCAAAGCCAACAACAATACACTACAGTGTGAGCTGTATGCAGATAAAGATATTGATCTAACTATGAAGGACAGCATTGGTCCAATACTTGGATTTCAACATGAAAAATTACTAGCAAATAAATGGCATATATCAACAAAACCCATTCATATAATGCATGTGAATAGTATATGTGTAGAGTGTAATATTGCACAGGGTTCGTACAATAATGGCAGTGAAGGTCACACAATTCATGAGTTTTACACAATTGTACCTCCTGGCTATAAAATAATTGAATCACCCACAACTGTGGTGTACATGCCAATCAATACAAACACAATAAATCAAATTTGTATAAATATAATCGATCAGGACGGGAATGTAGTAAACTTTCGTGGAGAAACAATAACAGTACGCTTACATGTAAGAAAAAAACCAGTAATTTTATAATTACATATATAAAAAATATGCTAATATTTACAAAAAATCATCAATCACAACAATTTGATGCAACAGATAGGAAATTACTTACACCTAAAAATAGACAACTACTACAAAGATTAGGTTTTTTTGTATATAATAAAAATATAAACAATGAATCACCAAATTCCTCACGGTATGCAAATTGATTCAATATTCAATGTTGGTGAGAAAGTACAATTCGATGAGAGTATAACCCAATTCGAGTATCACACTCACACACCATATGCATCACAAACATACAAAAATAATGATGAAATTCGTATCAATGTAAATCAACAGGATGTCTACACACTACCATGTAAAAGCTATCTTCTAATAGAGGGTAATATTAAAGTACAAAAAGCAGACAATACTGAAGTTGACTTTGTATTAGTGAACAATGGAATAGCCTATTTATTCGATGAGATTAGATATGAGGTGGGTGGAGTCGAAGTTGACCGCACACGTAACGTTGGCATGACAACAACAATGAAAAACCTCTTGTGTGAAACTTCACAAAATAAATGTATATGGGAGAATGCAGGATGGAATCGAGATGGATGGACAAATAAAAAGAAATTTAGCTTTTGTGTACCACTGGAAATGTGGTTAGGTTTCATGGAAGACTATAGAAAAATTATTTTGAATGTAAAACAAGAATTGATTCTGCTCCGACCCTCATCTGATTTAAATGCAATTCAAACCACCGCTGGCACTAAAATCGAAATTAATCTAACAAAAATACAATGGAAAGTACCCTACATACATGTAGCAGACACAATTCGTCTTAATCTACTGAAATTATCTCACAATGGTAAACCAATTAGCCTTCCATTCAGGTCTTGGCAATTACACGAGTATCCTACCCTACCAGAAAGCACAAGTCATCAGTGGACTGTTAAGATGGCATCACAAATGGATAAACCAAGATTTGTTGTACTAGGACTGCAAACTAATAGAAAGAATACCCTTCGTAACGATATATCTCAATTTGATTTTTGTAATTTGAATAATGTTCGCTTGTATTTGAATGCACAATACTTTCCCTATGATAATATTATGGGTAATAAACATACATTGTATCAGATGTTTGCCGCCTTTCAACATGCCTACTACAAACAAAGTGATTCGGGAACATCAATAGCATTTGATAAATTTGAAAAAACACCACTAATTGTGATAGACTGTTCTCGTCAAAGTGAACTTTTGAAATCGGGTGCATTAGATGTGAAACTCTCATTTGACACAACTGCAAATATCCCAGAAAATACATCTGCATACTGTCTCATTATATACGAAAATATCTATGAATATACACCATTGAGTGGAATTGTTAGAAAAGTAATGTAAACATAATATTAACAAAACAAAACAATAAAGTAGTATAGTAATTTAAAAAAAAAAGTATAAATATAATATATAATTAGAGTAATTTAAAAAAAAAGTATAAATAAAATAATAAAATTTTTTTTTTTTACCTACATACATTAATCTAGGTATAGGTACCTACACCTACACACCTACATAGGTTTAGGTTTCTACACCTACATACATTAATCTAGGTATAGGTACCTACACCTACACACCTATTTAAGCAAAAAAAAATTTTTTTTTATTTTATTTTAAAGTTTTCAAAAGTTTTTCAGGTTTTAAAGTTTTTCAGGTTTGAAAGTTTTCAGGTTTTAAAGTTTTTGTACTTTTCCTTGAGATGGCTGCTGCTCACGGATTTTACGTTTTCTTATTGGAATATCTTAATGGCCCCAAGCTAGAGTATCAATATTTGGTTTGGTAGTATGAAACGTTTATTGTCATGAGGTTGAAGAGCTAGTTTTTCACGTTGAACAGTATAGACATGATGCAGTTTACTTACAATTGCTGATGATGCTACATTTTTGTGTTTTACATCAAACATACATTCTTTATAATTTTCAAATCTCAATTGATTTCTATTTGCACTCTTGGGAATTCCCTTTGCAACCTTCTTCTCTAAATCACCTATGCGAATTGCATACATTTTGGCTTGTAGCCCAACAAACTCAGAAATTATTTTTCCTCCACACTCATCCTTAAATTTACCTAGTTGTTTTTTATGTTTTGTGCTGTAACATTGATGGTCTTTTGGATAATTAGATGTGTCAAATAAATCAAAATTTCTTTCAATATCTTTATAAATATCATTTGTTTGAATTAGATACATAAAACTATCTGTATCGGACATTAGCAGTTCAACATTGGGATACATTTTTAGAATTTCATCATAATGGAATTTGTACATTATTGCTTTACTTGACTCAAGTATTGCCATACCCACATAAATGGGACGATTTAGATGAACCTCAAGCTTATTTAGACATACACCAGCAACATCAGTGTTAAATCTGCACCAGTTTTTCATTCTTGGATATGCAATCACTTTATCAAGTTGTTTTTCATCAGTTATAATCCTGAAATCGCTGTGTTTCCTTACATTTTCCAACGTTTTTCCATAAATTGCATTAGAACATAGCTTGTATAGATCTCTATCAAAATCATTATTTGAATTCTTTCTCAATTCGGTATTTAATGATATAAATTGTTCTAACCAGGCTGATTGATTGAATTGCATCACTCTGTGTATTTTTGTTAATTTCAAACCTATAATCTCATGTAAAGTTTTAAATTTTTATAGTGTAGAATGTAATTTTTATGGTTTTCAAAAGTTGTAATTAATTTCCCATATCCTCCTGATGGTGGTGTGGCTTTTACTGGCGCCAGGGGGTAATGGTTGTGCATATCATGTAGACTTTCTGGATATTCAAGATCGACTTCTAAAAAGTAGCCAACATGTGATTCATCTGAAATTTTTGTAACATCGAAATTTTGAATTTGCTCATTAGATAGCCACTTGAATCCAGAGTGCGGCAGTGGTTCACTCATACTTGTACCATATAAATTGTTTGCATCTAAGTAGATTATAAATGTGTTTTTGGAATTTTTATCATATGTAGATAAATATTGGTTGTTGGCTTTTGCATATCATTTGGGGATTACACTTAAACCTCCGCAAATGCCAGACTCTACAAACAGGTGCATGTCTGGATCACTCAAAAGTTCAAGTTCAATACCAGTCATTTTCAACATTGCATTCCACGAATAGTGTGGTAGCGAATAAAAGTGGGATGGATCAAGACTGCAGGTTTTCTGGAATGTTGATCTGAAAGATTGAAATATATCGGCGAGTAAGAGTATATCGGTGGTCAAGTAGAGATCGTGAAATTGACCAAGATTTTTCAAGTTGAACGCATTCCAAACGGTTATAGCATTTTGATAGTCATTCTCACTTACATCTGAATCAGTTAGTTTGTTGTAGAAGTTTTCCCGGGAAGGTAATTGTGTTTCTTCGAATTTCTCAAAACAATCCATATACTCGTATGGGTATATTTGTTTTTTCAAGAGTAAATTTGTGTTATTTGCAAAATGTGCCAAAATCAGTTGGAAAGCATTTGATAACATATTTTCTGCCAATTTTGAAAGAGATGAATCCAGAAATTGTAGTGAATCGATAAATCTTAGAGTGTTATTTAGTGTTATTGAAATTATTTTTTCACTTGTCCTAGCTAAGCAACTAATTCTCTTTTTATATTTATTGAGTGATTGAACAATGAAGTGTGAATCATAACCGGTGAAATTGTGGAATATTACAGGAATGAATTCTACTTGCTTTGCATTAAGATTACATGATTGATGAGTGGCTCCAATAAACTTTCCGGTAGAATGCGAGTGGTGTCGCACACAATCAAACAATAGGCTCTTATTACACAGGCAACACACGTCTACCATTTTAAATTTGTTTTCTTCTTCTACTGTAATCTGCATTGGCACTTGTATTTTCAATTGCTTTTTCAATTCATTTCCATGCTTATCTAATTCATCTAGAAACTGTTCTATTAAATTTGATGATTCAGACAGGTTGGATGCTCTAACTATCCTTGGTCCATAATGAATTGATCCACTTTCATTTACTATTACATATCCATAACCACATGGTATATGTTTTTCATCTTTAATTAAACATTCAAAGTCGGCGTATATCGTGAAGGGTGTGGGTAGGGTGTAGGAAAAATTTGTGAACTTTAAAAAAGTATTTTGTTGTGGAATTTTAATGCGTTGTGTTTTGTGTGATGAGCACAATTCAATATGTTTTTCTAAACTACGTTTTGCATTTGATTTGGTGAATCTTTGGAAACAATGGGGGCAAATTTCTTCTTTATCATGACTTTTTGTTAGATGTGATAGTAGTCTGGATAGATTTTTAACAAGGGTGTAGTGTTTTTGTTCTTCTTTGTTAGATAACAACAACAGTGTGATTGTATGCTCTCTTTTTCTGTGTTGGGATGCAAAGACTGGATAGAACATATCTTTCTCTTCTTCATATGTAATAACATTAACAGCTATTGTTGTGTTTTGGTTCTCAAATTTAGGTATGTCTTTCAATTTTAATGGGAAGCATAAATTTTCAATATTAATTTTATCTTTTATTTTTTTAAGTGCAGATATACGATATTTCTGAGTTGTGTTGAAATAGGAGAGGATGGACCAGACAAAGCAGAGATCATCTTCATTTTTCACATTTATAACAGCTTTCCTATTTATAATTTTAATTGGAGTAGGAATGTATGAGCCAGAACCACTTATTGGTCTGTATCTAACCATATTGAAATTGAATTGTTTGAATATGTCTATAGTCCAACCACTCCCTAACTTTATGAATTTATCTAACCCTTCCATAATTTTTCCCTCTGCCTCCTCCCATTGCACACTAAATTTATCAAGATTCTCATGGACTGAGATTATAGACCTCGATTGTCCATGGAATGTTGGTTCAACATACAACTCTTTATCAGCAGAAATCTTTTTCAATTTAACTGTTAAACTCACATACCACTTAATATTATAATGAAATTTTTCAGAATTTTCAAGTATTATATCAATTATATGAGGTTTAAGGTTTTCAAACAATATTTTTACATCAATTGTGTTGAATGAGTTCCATATGAAAAAGAGACAGTTTTTGTTGATGCTGTGTTGGCAGATTGGTGATGAGTAGGTGGATGAAATTATTCTATCCATTTTTATATATACCGAATTTTTCATGGTGTTGCTCGAGTCTGTTGTCCTGGTCCTACTATCCATTGCCCTGGTGATAGTCAAGTCCATAGGTGTTGTCTGGTAGTTGGTGTTGTTGTAATTGCTGGTGATACTCAAGTCCATAGGTGTTGTCTTATAGTTGGTGATGTCATTCCTGGTGATACTCAAGTCCATAGGTGTTGTCTGGTAGTTGGTGTTGTTGTAATTGCTGGTCAAATCCCTGGTCCTACTGTCCATTGTCCTGGTCCTACTGTCCATTGTCCTGGTCCTACTGTCCATTGTCCTGCTCCCACTGTCCATTGTCCTGGTATCCATTGTCCCGATGTCCATTGTCCTGGTCCTACTGTCCATTGTCCTGCTCTCACTGTCCATTGTCCTGGTATCCATTGTCCTGATGTCCATTGTCCTGGTCCTACTGGCCATTGTCCTGGTCCTACTGTCCATTGTCCTGCTCCCGCTGTCCATTGTGCTGGTCCTACTGTCCATTGTCCTGCTCCCACTGTCCATTGTCCTGGTATCCATTGCCCCGATGTCCATTGTCCTGGTCCTAATGTCCATTGTCCTGCTCCCACTGTCCATTGTCCTGGTATCCATTGTCCCGGTCCTACTGTCCATTGTCCTGCTCCCACTGTCCATTGTCCTGGTATCCATTGTCCCGATGTCCATTGTCCTGGTCCTACTGTCCATTGTCCTGGTCCCACTGTCCATTGTCCTGGTCCCACTGTCCATTGGCTGCTGGTTGGTCCTGCTGCTAGTTAGTAGTTGATGGCTGCTCATGATCTGGCGAATTGAGAATTTTCTGCCTATGCACCTCTATTTATACCCAAAAACTGGGGTGGAAAAATAGAAAAGGGAAAAAATGAGAGAAAGTGGGAAAAAAATGAGAGAAAAGGGAAAAAATTAGAGAAAAAGGGAAAAATGGGGTGCCATCTCATTAGTCACCAACTTAGTTACCAATAATAATTGTATATTTATAAAAACGAGACACTAGTTTAAAATAGTTAATAAAAAAAAAATTAAAAAACAAAACTAAAAAAAAAAATTAAAAAGAAAAAAACAAAAAAAAACAAAAAAAAAGTCAGACACTATTGATAGTGTATATCAACCCACCCACCCTCGCCCGATTATTAGAGGTCTTCACAGTACAGGCGGTCTATGAAGACTGAATAAAAAATGTATTTGCAGGCCTATTTATAATAAAATAGTGTCTGACTTTTTTTTTATTTATTTATTTTTTTTCCAATAACCATCATTGGAAATTAGTGTATGATACATCAATTTACATTGTCTTGATGAGTTGAATAAGATGATATCATTCAATCCATTCTATTTTGAACGGTTCAAAAGTTAATATTTTTCGGGGAACGATAGTTCCCACAGGAACGGAAATTTTTGGGAGCTGATAGTTTATTTTAAATCAGCTTGGGGTTGTCTCTGTTTATGATTAGGTCTCACCTCTTCATATAGTGTTGGTTTTTAATGCTTTAGTGTTTTCTTTAGTTTACGTTTCAGTGGAGGTTTGTATCTTACTTTTGATACAAAACTCCTAGAACTGTATCATATTTGATACAAAACTCCTAGAACTGTATCATATTTGATACAAAACTCCTAGAACTGTATCATAGATATGAAACTCGTAGAAATGTATCAAAATTTAGGATTTAAGTTCATACAGTAGTATTAGCTTCCATGAGAATGAAAATTTTCGTCTTGGGGGTCTAGTTGGGTTGGAAAGAGCGTGGGAAAAAATGTGTGAGCGTGGGAAAAACTTTATTTTCCAATCAATTATCATCGGAAAATGGTGTTCGATACATGAATTTGGAGTGCCTTAAAAAGCCGAACAAGATGGCACCATCCAATTAAATTTATCTTGAGCGGTTGAAAAGTTCAAATTTTTTTCGTGATTTTTAACTCCCGTGAAAATGGGAATTTTGGGAATTTAAAATGTTGGGTTAAATCAACTTTGACTTACCTATGATACTTTAGGTTAGGTTTAATTGTGTTGACTTAGGTTAACCTTAAATTTAAGGTTAAAGAAAAACTGAGCCAGAATTCCTACTGCTTTTAGTGAGGCGACCACACCCAAAAATTCTATTATTTTTTTCTCAATTAATCGTGATCGGAAAATTGTATTTGATACATGAATTTAGGGTGCCTTGAAATGTTGAACAAGATGGCGTCTTCAAATTAAAATTCCCTTCACGGGTTAAAAAGTTCAAAAGTTTTCGTGATTTTTAGCTCCCGTGAAAATGGGAATTTTCGAGATCGGATAGATTGCGTTGATTCGACTTGAACTTACCTATTTCAGGTTAAATTAGGTATAATTGAATTCGTTTAGGTTAACCTTAAATTTAAGGTTAAAGAAAAACTGAGCCAGAACTCTCCTTCTGCCCTACTGGTAACATATCAGCATTATGTATTTAATATAATGCAGGATATTTTAAATTTTTAATATACACTGTCTTTAATTTTTCTTTTTATGTAATATATTTTTCTTTCTTGATTTCTGTCCTTGATTTTTCTTTCTTATCATTCTATGCGGGCCGCATAAAACGACATCGCGGGCTGCATGTGGCCGCGGGTTGCGCATCCCTGATCTAGACTATATTATAGTAAAGGAAACACAGGAAAACTCCTCCAAAAATTTACGAAAATAATGTAACCAATGACTAATTTTAAACGAGAGTTTTGTTTTTTGTAAAAATTGTTGAAAAATAATTTCAAGTGTATTCCTGGTTAAGATGTGTTTCGATGGTTGTGGACCACTCCTGGATCCACGTTTGAATTTAGTACCCTAGCTCTTTTCAATCATGGCGCTACCACAGAATAGAGAAGAAGTACTTCATCTTCTCTATTCTGTGGCGCTACTCTACCTGACTATTTCACGTAGCCCGTGCCAATATGCAATATGCCCATGTTGTTTGAGTTGGAGGTTGGAACTGGAATGCTGAAGTACTGAAGTGTTTATTGTCATTTAGTGGCAGATAACATGAATTAATTTTATTGAACAATCGAAATTCAAGTTCTATTGTCTCTACATATTATTCTCTAATTAGTGTTTTTTAAAGATAAATTCTAAATGGTGTTATACAAGTGAATAGAATGTAATATTTTATCCCGTTTTGGGATTGATTTTCACAATATTGTTCCATTATAGTAGTTATTCGAATATTGTAGTCAGTGTGATATTGTGTAAGGTGAATAATTTATAATCATAATTCATCAATAGCTTTTCGTTGAAAAATGGGTGGCAAGAAAAACCAGGCTCAAAGAACGAAAAATAATGTTCGGGTAAGTTTAAAATAAGGTTATTTATTTATCTATTTATTCTTCTAGTCTAATACAATCTAATGTGGAGAAACGACAGACTTTCAGCCCGAACCTGCTTTACAACATTTCAACTAGAGAACCAATTCTTTGTAGGTTAGTCCAATGAGTATGCACACATGAGGGTGTTAGTCACCCTCATCATCAATCAAACGCTTTCAAGCAACCAAGAAACTATATTCTTGAACTTTCACTCAACGAATAAGATAACTGGATACTGAATCGTCTATGCAGCCAATCATAAAGCTCTTATACTCATCCAATCAAATCGCTAAGTTGTGGAATTTCTTTCCTCAGCCATAATCATAGTGCAAGATACTGGACCAACCTTTCAACCAATCACAAGACTTTTTGCGCAACCAGGTAGTTGTAGCACGTCTGCGACTTGAGCCTTCCCCTCAGGTTCTGAAATCATTATCAAAATGTTGATAATTTTCAAGCAAATTTACTATGTGGACTCGAGACCGTACATGTCGCACTTGTTAAATAGAATAGCGTTTATAACAATATTGTTACAGTATTAAGAGTACATTTCGAGTGCCATAGGTGGAAGTAGAGTTTTTAGTCTGGCATAATTCAATTCGACTAGGCGGCTGGGTTCAGATAACAGAAATAATTCGTTTCACTCATTTATATCTGATAATCATATACGGTAATACTGGATCTCCAGCCTGTAGAACCTCCTGGACGTGTAATACATTTGACGTTACAGTAATAATGTAATGTTTTTTTTCGGAGGATGAAGAAGTCCAGATAGGTCAGAGACCTGTGCGTGTGTAATGATTTGGATGATGGTGATTGATGAGTTGAACCTACAGTTAGCCTAGGTAAGATCTGTATCACCCGGAAGTACTTTTATAGCTGAGAACAGAGTATTTTTTGGTGGCCGATCCAATCGGTCACCCTTACAAAGAGGACCCAGGAATTTGCAGCTTATCTTATCTGACCAAACAGATAACTTCCGTGACTTGCTGCTATCAATTTCCTAAAAAAGGTATACAGTTGTTTGTGAAAAAGTTCGCAAGGAATCTGCCATATTATAAAAGTATTTCCTTCGGAAATAAAGATAGCAGAAGAGTGGGAGTGGGATTTCTTTCTTTATTATTGTGTAAGTTTAAATGAGAACCGGATCTAGGAGAGAGGCACAGAGGCACGTGCCCCCCTCTCCCGACTGATTAACAATAGTCTACACTAGATAGACTAATTACAGAGATAGTTCAACATGTTCTACAAATTTTGAAGTTTTATTGGCCGTTGGCTTTCACGTTATTAAATAGATGTACAGGTTTGTATCTAACAATAAACTAGAAACTGAACTAGGGTTCAGGGTTGTCCCTCCCCCTCCAAAATGATTACAAATACAGACCTATTAGAGAGGAACAGTTCAACATATTTCACAAAGTATGTACTTCATATGATAGCCTAAACGAAAATTGAAGCGGGCTTAATATTCTGCCGATTTTAAAATAAATTTATTTATATTGCCATATTGAAGCTCATTACTAGCCATTGTATACTCAATGACCAATTGAATACTTGTTGATACACTGATAACTTAGCTTTAATTACATTTAATTCAAAGTTACGAAAAACCTATTCTACCTCACTCCAAGTTTGCGTAGTACATTTTGGACTAAAATGTAACTTTGAGGTTTGAAGAGAGGAGTTGAAATCGGTTATGTTATAATATAATATAAATGAATGAGAAGTGAGAAAAAACAGGTTTAATTGAAAAACTCTTCCTTTTTGGAAGTCTGCTAAAAATTGCAATTCATCTGATACCACCCCAACCTCGCAACCATAAACTTTTGAAAATTATTCAGTCAAATGCATGGAAAAAGAAAACTCGAATTCCATCGTTTTGTTATGTGCTCAATGATCAGAGTTCAATCTCACTAGACGTCAAATCTGCTAGAAAATAGAAACCAATTTTCCAAAACAAATCGATTCTTCACTACATGAATAATGCCATTCATTATTGCGTTCACCGTTGATGGATTTAAGTTTGTAATCACTGATGCTTCAGAAATTCACTTAGTAAAAAAACCAAGGTAGCCTATTTGGATGAGCTTGCATTGTTTTATTGAGTTTTTAGTTTTTTGAACACACTTATGCTGGGAATTATTGTTTCTGCTCAGTTCCTGCTTGTGTGATTTTTAAAATGAGAATGTGTTTTATAATAGAATTGTTCATATTTTTACAGCCATCCAGTAGTGGTCGAAGCGCTGAACTACTTGGTTCCGGGGTCACCAATTTCGTAGGCTTTTCAACAGTGAAAGAAGCTGGATATGTTCCAGTACTGTCCGGATTTGCTGAAGAAGTCTACTTGAATATCAATACAAACTTCCAATTGGTTTTGAAGAAAATGAATAAGAAAGACTCCATTACAAAGTTGAAGGTTGGTTTACAAACCTTTTGTAATGTACCTATTTATTTGGTACACTAACTTTGATTATCAAAGTTTGATATCAGTTGTTTTCAAATAATTAAATCCCTTTTTATCAATGTTTTATGTCGTTTTTGAGGGCAACCTGCCGTGACGAGTAAGTGACGAAACAAGTGCCCCAACTGCAGCGCAGTCTCAAGTACTGTATGATAAGACTTGGTTAATTTGTATGTTGGCGGGCCACCCAGCTGATACGAATAAAATTTTACTTTTTTAGGCACAGAAATCTAGCTTCAATCAAAACGGAAAGATTATAAAATTCCAAGACTTGTCATGAGATGGAAATTCGAAATCATTCAGTACTCAGCTGTCCACATAGATGTATGTGTTGACCCTATATAGGTATAGAATGTGTACAATCGGGGCACTAGTGACGTGACTGTGCAGTCCCACCACGACGCAAAAATATGACTGCTGGGCTACGATATGCTATCGTATTAAAAATATGCTGGGCTTATGTTATAAGGGCGTTGGTCAACCTTGTAATACACTAACCTTGCCTTTTAATTACTGCTTAGTAGTGGTTCTCCATGGCTTTGCTCAAACGTTGAGGTGGGCTACCGATAAGGGCCTCCCCACCAATAAAAACCGTATTATTATTATTATTAGTGGTACTAATGAAATTTGAAAGCTGTGACGTATATGCATGTGTACTTGTCTACTGATGTTTTCAACTGCTGTAAGTTATAGGTATACCCCAAATAGTAGAATAGTGGTGTGAATAAAATCAAGTACGCACTCATGAGTTGAGTAAGTGGACTCTATTGAGTGACTGGAGTCGATTGTTGTTCTGATGAATCGCCGGAAGTCTGATCCGAAGGCTTGAGAACAGCATTGATTGACTCAAATTTTTATCCACACCAATAACAAGAATCCCAAGTGCCGGGTCAAGAATATGAGTTGCTCAACTTTATTCAAAGCTGAGTCTGTTGAGTAATTCATATTTATGACTCGGCGCTTTGAATTATTGTTATTTGATGTGAATAAAAATTGAGCCAATCACAGTTGTTTCTCATACTTTCCAATCGGATCCTAGTCCTACTTAAAATATTAACAGTTGATTCCAATCACTCAACAGAGTCGACTCACTCAACGTATTCAACTTTATTCACACCACCGATTGTCTGCATTATGAAAATATTTATCAATGCATTCAGATACGATATATCTATCTAAGGCATTATTGACGTTGTTATTTAGCCTACATTCATATTTTTTGTTGTTATAAAAATCTGAAATGATTTACTAATCCTTTCTATAAAAATACGTGTTTAATTCTGTTTACCCAACTTATCACGATAATAAACTTTTCCTACAGTGACCCGAAAAAGTGCCTATTTTTGCACTAACTGTAGCACGCAAAATAGTCTATTCCTGCACCAGTGCGGGAAAGTAAATTCCAGTGCGGAAAAGTACTTTTCCGCACTCCACATTTGCAACCTAACAACACAAAATAGTGAGCATGTAATACACAGGTTCCCTATTCTGCCTTCAAAAATAGGTTGGCTACTCTGCTTCAGCTGTGAAATAGCTGTTGTAGTTGTTGTTGATGAAATCGATTTGATTCGAAGATAGGTTATGTGAGGAATTGTGGGGTTATGTATGCCCTGTTTTGTTCTGTTTAAATTACTTTATACATTACTGTAGGAAAAATTTAATGTGTAATACGAGCGCAAAGTATTGTTTCTGCACTCGAGAAACTTCTTTCACTCGCCTTTGGCTCGTGAAAAAAACTGTTTCTCTCGATGCAGAAAAATGATATTTTGCACTCTAGTTACACAAATAGCTATTATAGATCCTATATTTTGTCTCCAGGCATTGAATGAATTTGCTGCCCTTTGTCGTGAATCAGACGCTGCAACTGTTAAGGCGATTTTGAATTATTGGCCAAGGTTGTATTGCCTTTTAGCCACTGATGTTGAGCATCGTGTAAGAGAAGCTGCTCATAACGCACACCGAGCTGTGGTAAGAAAATATAATAAACCAAAATATTAACACCTTCAAATAAATTTCTAAGAAAATTTATTAAATCAAAGTATTAACACCCTTCAAATGGAATTCCAAGTGTTTTGCAAAATATTTTATTTATTTGATTCAAAATATCAAAAGCTGTAAGTTTCTGTTACTAATTCGAATGCATCTCATTATGAAAGCTGATTAATTATAATTTTTATAAATAATTTATTTCTGACTTCTAAAATCCTCTTAAACTTGAAAAAGTTTTCTTCCACAGTTTTTTCGGTTCAGAGTCAGTTCTTCCTTCTGTTAGACAGTATGTCTACTGTTCAGAATACTCAAGACAAGTTACACCTTTAGTAAATAAACGCTTTTTCATATTATATTCATCTTTATATATTATATGATTTTGAAAACAACCAAGTTTTTACTTACTTTGGATGGATTATGTAGGCATGATGGTAATTAATTGACCGAAATTATGTCTTAGTTACTTGAATGAAATCTGTTTGTCCATCTGCAACCGGAAAACTAGGGTGACGTTTATTACTTTATAGATGTCTAGTGTGAGGTATTTTCATATTGGTGGTTCTTGATTATAAATTCAAACCAATTATCATATTTTTTAATTCAATTTTATTCCATTGTTGGTCTGCTAACCCAAAGTTCCCGGGTTCGATCCCCAGTTCTGACCGAAAGATTTTACCTCGGGCCACTCCCGTGCTTCGGAGTACACGTTAATCTGTCGCTCCCGGCTGCTTAAAAACAGTCGTAAGTCACGTCAGAGGCCCTGAATTTATTCAGGTGCGACCTGATAACTCTGACACCAGACCTGAGCCAGCCAGCTCACACGATATTATTAATATTAATCCATTGTTTGACATATAATTTCCAATTCTCATTTGTAACTCATACAAATGTTAACATGAAAAAAGTAAAAACATAAGTCAACTCTTAAAACTCCATTTTCAGCGGGCAGTTGATAACTTAATGCAAAACTGTGATTTAATTTTCGATTATTATAAGTTTTTAATTGTTTTAGTTTTGTTAATAAATAATTATTAATTTAAATTTTATTAAAAATATTTACATATTAGTAATACAAATACTGTATATTTCAATTATGAGCTCATTTCTGATCAAAGTTCATAATTTTTTCTTTTTCTTTTTAGTTTTATCGAATTTGGTTTTGAATTTTCAACACATTCAAATCCTTGCTTGGCACTCAATAGGTGCAGTGTGCAGTTCATAATATATCTGAGCGTCCGATCGTGAAACAAAGTAACTAACAGAATGTAAATTTATGGGAAATGGCTCCTGAATGTGCACATTGTACATTAGAAACTGTGTATTACTATATTTTAATACCAACCTGTTCCCTCATTTGTAATTCAAATTCTTAACAATCTTCTCGCAAATCAATATGATAGGCTAAGTGGAATTGATTAATGCAGAAACTAAATTCATAAAAAAATGTTGCCTATTATATTTTACGTCCAATCAATCTAAAACAATTATAACGCCGGGGATACACATAGCGGTTTTTTTCCGCCACTGATTATTTGCCGTCACTGTCGTACCATAAGTGGCGTGAAGGAATATATACAAACGTACACATTGGACGGAAAAATAAACGATCGTTTTTTATACCGCTGACGGTAGTTGTGCAGCCGCCCACTGCCACTACTTCGACATAATTTTTTCCGCCTCCGCCGAAACAGTGGCTTATGTGACAAAATGTACGTGTACACACGCATTGGTGTATCTGCCGTCCGCTTGACATTGCACTACATTGTTGCTGTTGGGTATAGAGCTATTAATTTATGAACAAAATACCGAATGACGCTGAACTGAACTGCGTTAGACGGCGACAGACATTTTACCATTGTCTGTCAACAACGGTTTGTCCATGGTCGGCGACGACAGATAATCCGTGGCGGACTAAACCGCCGTGTAATGGTCCCCGGCGTAATGGTCTGAATTAAAAGTTTTAGTACTATTGCAGGTGGCAGCCGTTGGTCGAAGTATTGCTCCTTATCTGAAGCAGCTGGCTGGTGCCTGGTTCTGTTCGCAGTTTGACACTTATCCGCCGGCTGCCTGCGCAGCTTCACTTTCATTCAAGGTCAGTATAGTGATATTCACTCTAGCCGTAGCTAGGTAAAAGATATCGTAATGAAATGAGACATTACCTTATAATCATTAAATGAGATATATTAATGAAATATTAACAACTATGGTCTGTTCCTCGAGAGAATGGAGTTAGGTGCCTCCTACTTAGTCAATAACATCAGGGTCGGGCCGACTCACCAGCCAATTCGGCAACAAAACTAAAATCAAGCGAAAGCTGTATTATAACAGCTAGCTGCAGACTGAGGGATGAGTGTGAACCCGAACATCAAACATGTGTCACGATAACCTTCCCACCCATTGGCCACAGCTGTCTGACCTATGAAGATTAGGGTCGAGCTTGACTCCATTTTCTCATGGTACAGACCATAGACATTTTTATTCACTCCATTATGCTAGGCTACAACTGCTCACCAGTATACTGACGCGCACAGACCTTTAGCTTTTACTAGCCACCTGGGGCCTGTTTCACAAACGTACAAATCTTTTTAATGACAATTGTTAAGAACAAACTTTTGAAACGACAAATTGTCAATAACAAGTGTTTCAAACAGAATAGAAAAGTTGTTGGCAAGTGAGATAATTGTTCGTAACTAGTGAAATACTTGTTAGTTATAGTAGTTGGAGTGGCCAAGTTTTCAATCACTATGAAAAAAAATCCCATAGTATAATATAGTATAGGATAGTATGTATAGTATATATAATCCAGATTTAGTCCAACCAGTATAATACGTTTGCATATTAAAATTACAATAATTTTGAAAATAGAACAATGAACACCAGTTATGCTAGCTCGCTATTTTGTTTATTATCTTCAGTTGTAAAACACACTAAATATAACCGAAGTAAGTGAATGTTCAACGCTAAATCACCATAATTCAGTTAAAACAATTTTATATAGGATGCAGATAACAGAATCCTATATAAATTTGAGTTTGCCTCCTACACAAGAGAATCAAAATGGCAGGTGAGCTTAACTGGTGTTTATAGATCCTCAACTCAAACATGCTCGTGAACACTACCGTATTGTGCAGTTTCCGTGGTCCCATTGATCCTGTACATTATAAATTTCATGTATGTTGAAGTATGCTTGTGAATGTTACTGTCAAGTACCACTTGTCTAAAGCCTGTCTTCGTATTGCTCTGCAACTTGAAATCTTTTTGCTGTGACAGTTTTAAATATCGAATTTTTTACAGGAAGCTTTCCCTCCAAATAAATTGTCAGAAGCGATCATTTTCTGCAAAGAAGAAATAATGAACTACATTCATGATAATTTGATGAATCAAACTCCACAAACGCTCAGTAATCCGAAGTAAGTGTTTTATACTATCAAGCTGGTTTTAATTTTGGAACTTGAATTGTTTGAGAAAGTAATGAATACCTATCATGTACTAAGAGTCAATGTTTGCTGAAAGTTTATAGTGCTATCATCATACTAAGCCATTCAATATCAATTCAAAGAACTGTTAAACTTAGAGAATGTAAAAAAATTCTCTATTGTTTTTCATAGCACATTTAAGATGTGTTCAGGACAATACTCCATAAAAACATGCTATTTTATATTGTATTTGATTGTTATTGCTATCAAGAATGTATATCTATATCTCAACCTGATCTATATCATAAATCATATTCTATAAAGGACTGCATCTCAAGATTGTACGGACACATGATTATATTGTACTTGAATCCTATTTTTATTAGGACTATCCTATTGCTTACCTTTACATTCTAGGACTACAACTCAAGATGAGATGGAAGCCAAGTATCAACGAGTTATGACAAGTTGTCTCACTGGGTATGCGTTATTCCTTAATCAGTTACCAAAAGAGCAAATCCTTGAAATGGAAGAGTCAAACAAAAAACTGGTCGGAGCTGCCAAATTTTGGAAATTCTCGAAAAATTCTATACCATCTGTAAGTACCGTTCAGTTTAATAAATAATCTTTTTCGATGGCTATTTCAGGCCACTACTACGAAATTTGAAAAGTACCATGGGCAGTTAGTTGACACTATCAATTTGCTTAGAAAACATCAATTGTGGAACAACTAATGTTTTGCCGAATTGTGTTTATTATAGCCTGTAGATAATTTAAACATCAATAATAGTAATTTATTGGCTCCTCAAATTTTTGCAGTCAAGTAGTCGACTACCAATAGTCGATGTGGTGGTAATCAAAAATATCTACCTATTGTAGATTGACGAATTTTTAAGCCAAATCTTCCCCAAATCGTGGAGAATAGTTATTTGAATCATTATCATTTCTCGTATTTCATCCAATTATTTTGGGTGATCAATTGGGTTCATGGATTAGTTGATTAACTTATCCAAAGATGAGTACAAACTGGTTGTTTACCATGCTTCTCTGGATTAGCCGGCGCATGCGCAGAAGTGATCTGATGAAGAATAGTGAGTGGAAAATAGCGGATGGTGTGCTACTCATGATATCGATCAAATATAAGTTTGAAGTTATCGGCTGGACTAACAGATTCCTTAATAAAAGTTCAATTAATTAACCTTAAGGTTCAACTAACAACCTTTAAGGTTGATACTTCTTTAGATTGAATCTATCGTTTTATGAATATGAAAAATGGATTGTAGAATTCGAAAATCATAGATATTTTCTCGATCCACTGAATGGTTACATATTTTCAAAAATCTATGAATTTTATTTCAGATAAGAGCTGCTTGGTTCTCAGCTTTGGTGAGTCTTTGTCAGAACGCTCCATTCTTGTTGAAAGACGAAAAGAAGCATGTGACTATGGCTGTATTCAGTAACCTAGATGAAGCTGATCCTACTGTCTTACCCGTTGTCTGGGAAGCATCTCTTCACACCATCGTCATGATTGAGGTAAGATTATTATTTAAAAAAACATTATCCTGGTATAATATGTGCAGCTATGACAAGTATGAACAAGTTTGAAAAAAATATAGTTATTATTTAGATTTTTTATAATTTCATCTACAAGTTGATAGTTACTCCCACATTGATTAATTTCTATAGAAGTAATTCATCAGCACTACAATGATTAACTATATTCACTGTCGTAATGGCCTTCAATACCAATACCAAAGAGCATATCTCTACTAATAAGTTTTCTCCTCAAATAATTTTACCTTTTGAGTCTCCGCCTCAATTTTTATTAATTTTAACTGATTACTCGTAGTTTTTTTTCTGAAGGAACAAGAAAGAAGAGAATACTTGTTCGTAGGAATTTAAACTATTTTTACGTAACCCCTCTTCGATACCGTAACCACAAACGAGTGATGAACATAAAGTGGACTAACTCGGATGTTGCATTGAAGAATTAAATACAAGGAAGATTATTTTAATCAGATTATTATTAAATTGAATGTTCCAAATTTATCTTAGATTTTACTTTCTTTATCACGTTGCAGTCCAGTTAAATATTCTTTTTAACATTATTTATACCTGGCATGGATGTGATAGCTACACATTGGATGAGTGAACGGCAGCAATACTTTACTATGGTAGCTAACTCTTTAGCATTTAATCCATAATTTCTCAGTATCATGAGTATTTTTGTTCTGCATTTTTAATTTTAGCTGCTCAAATCAAAAAATATAAGCATGTATAAAGAATAATGTATCTATTTTTAAGTTTTGCATCGTATTGCAATATTTTTATAACTTATACCTTTACAGTTATGACATTAATATAATAACAATAACTGTTAGAATCTAGTTTTTACAAGAATTGAACCAACTTTGTTAAATTTCTCAGTTGAATTCCGATCTTTGTTCTCAGGACTGGCCACAGTATGTTAGCGCTGAGAAACTTGTATTTCCCAAGCTCTGGAGAATTTTAAAAGAGGGAGGCTTGGGAAGCGCTCATTCTATCTATCCAAATATTCTTCCACTTCTCAGCAATATTCCAGAGTCTCTAGTACCTGATAAGCAGCAGTTTTATTCTAAATTATTCTCCAATATGATTGATGGGTAAGCGAACAGATTAATTATTTTTATTCGTATTTGATACCAATTTTCAAATCAGGGGATCCTGAACACTTTGGTAACTATAGACCCATTGCGATTTTATCTGCATTTTCAAAAGTCTACGAAATGGCAGTTGTTTCTAGGCTCACTAAATACCTTGAAGAAAATAATCTTTTGCATATGGATCAATTTGGATTCCGTAAGAATAGAAACACATCGGGGGCTATCTATGAATTTGTTACGGATGTGTCCTTAGCTATTGATGAATCGCGGTATGCAGCTGGAATATTCTGCGATCTATCAAAGGCTTTTGATTGCGTCGACCATGATATACTTCTCCAAAAACTTAAATTCTATGGTATAACTGGCACAGTTTATAATTGGCTGAAATCATACTTAGACAATAGACAGCAATGTGTGAAAGATAAAATTTCCTCAAATACATCATCTTTCATGAGGGTAGGGAACGGAGTTCCTCAAGGATCTATTTTAGGACCTCTGCTTTTCCTGCTCTATATTAATGATCTTCCAAAAGCATTGTCACATTCACGTATAATCATGTATGCAGACGACACAACGGCACTTATCACAGACACAAATCGGAGTGCCCTAGCTAATAAAATGAAGGAAGACTTTATAGCTATGTCTAATTGGTTGAAGGTAAACGGTCTTTCATTGAACTATAATAAGACACATTTGATTGAATTTGGCTATAAACAGAGATTTTTGGCCAGCAGGGACCCTCTTCCAAGATTAAATGATAAAATCGGCCAAACTGATAATACAAAGTTTCTAGGTGTCCTGGTAGATGAATGTATGTCCTGGAAGGATCACATCCAAGCCATTACCAAGAAATTGAATAGGGCGTATTATGTGATATTAACACTATCCCATTTACTAAAGAGAAAAACCCTACTTATGGTATACTATGCCTATGTGTACTCTCACTTGTGCTATGGCACAATCTTCTGGGGGAACTCCCAACATAGCCACAAGGTGTTTTTAATCCAAAAAAAGATTTTAAGAGTGATATTTGGCTTGAGGTCAAGGGACTCATGTAAACCAAGTTTCAAAAATGAGAAAATCATGACACTGCCCTCTATCTACATATATCAATTACTAATATTTGTCAAGTCTCACCTACATAAATTTCAGCTCAGTGCAGAAAATCACCAATATAATACCAGGAATAGAAATTTAATAGCCCTTCCCATACACAGACACTCGACATTTGAAAAGACTCCTTTCTATGCCGGAATGCGACTATTTAATAAACTGCCAGAAGCCACTCGTAAAACTGAATGTATAAAATCATTTAAGAAGGAAATCAGATTAATGTTAATTGAAAGATCATGTTATTCCATCGATGAGTTTTAATATTTATTTCTGTTAAATGTTTACTGTTTACATTATTTTACAATATTCAGTAGATTAGATGTTTATTTGTATTTATTGAATTCGCGAGTGTTACACTAATTTTAGTATTTAACTATATTATATGAATTGTATTTTTAGCATAGTATGACAAGCCACCTGTCAAATGGGAAATATCCCAATAATTGATGTTATGTGACGATTGTGAATAAATAAATAAATAAATAAATTCTGCTTGACTGATGAAATTGATTCTAATTATGCACTCATGTTTGGAAATTGAATCTTGAAATTTTAATGCCCACTTCCCATATTTAAATTTTTTTAAATCTATTATAGAGGAGAGATTTGGCTCTCAATTCAGCAAATTATAAGTTTTCAATACTGACAAGATTCATGGAATTATTTTCAAAAATATTTATGCCGTTCCGAAAATACTTCATTATATTATAACAGAATATTGTTTTTGGATCGATTCTATTCAAATCTTTCTTCATGGCTGCCATCTGTGCTGTAGGCAGAATATAAATATATGACTTGCTTTCGTCTCCATCTGATGAAGTGATGGATTTTAATTCATGTATTCATGAAAAAAATCATGAATAATCAGTCAACAGACTTTTTAATAATGGAAAATGTAATTTTCACTTCTGCTTCCCGTGATATGTCACAAGTTTGAAAAAACTCAAATCATATCAACTTACATTATTCGACAGCATCATTTTCTACCAGTGTCATTCTAATTTATATAATTTTTTCAAAATGTCTTCCTGTTCACATTCTATGCGAATGCCTTTTTTATTTGCTATTAGTTTCATACTAATAATGGTTATTGTGTTTTGCTGCTTATATATTCATAACTATTTTACAGTACTAAACAGAAGAGTGTCTATCAAAGTCAAATGGAGAGTGATACCGTGGGTCAATGTTTCATGGAATGTTTAAGCTACGTTGTCATGAAAAACATGGATGATCCGGATTTATGCAGCCAACTCATAAGTACTCAGGTATATCATAATTTTTTCATAAGCCAATTGATGTTCATTAAAGTTTATTGTATGATTCTTTAACAAGTTGAAAGCTAAAACTGGATTTATTCAATATTTTGCATAAAAATTCAACTTTTCTGTAGTTTCATTCATTTGTACATCAGTTCTCATTCATTTTTTTCAATGAATAGTTTTTTACTTGATCTTTGTACATAGACTCTTCTTATAGAATACTATTTCCATAAAAACTTCCCCTGTTATTCCATAACCATGAAACTGAATTGTGTATTACTCATAATTACCTAACCATAAAAATGTATTTTGCTTGTAATTCTATAAAAGGAATCATGATTGCAAACTGAAATTTTCAATGCTAAACTAAGAACATTTCTAATCTTACAAGGTCAAGTGTCTATCGAGTTATCATGAAGCTCGATTGATTGGTCTATAAATTCTCTTGGAATTTAAACTTCCTAAGTATAATGTGTCTGCAAATGCGGAATCCATCTTTTTCATTTCTTGTTCCATAGCGATCTGCGTTGTTAATATTACATTTTTATGGTAAATTTAACGTCTTGCAGTCAATTATAATTGAGAATAACTAATATTTCTACTCTCAATTAAAATTGACTGCAAGTCGTTTAATTTACCACAAAAAGTTGAGAATCCAATATTTTTCACTTGAAACCCGAAAAGCATAATTAAATCACTCATTGATCTAGAAAATTACACGAATAACAATAAAATGTAATAGAAGTAGCAGTACGTTAGAATTTGAATTAATCCTACAATTACTTAGCCTTTCTTATTTAGAGTTGTGGAATGTCACAAATAAATTAAAAAATATACAATAAACTATCTTAATACACTGGTTTTCTCAAGCGAATATCTGGTGGCCATAATTCATTATCTTGAATTTTCACTCGATTTTTCTGAAGAAAATATGTCAAACATTGTTATGATTCTCATCGATCTTATCCTTCATTTAAAATAAATTTGAAATATTAAATTTCTTCATTCAATCGCAACTAGTTAACAATAAAGAAATAATAGAAATATGAATTTTAAAAACTAAATCGTATAAGGCGTCTATTTTTATAAATACTGTAGCTTGCATTGGATTTGATCAGCTTATTGAACTTGTATTCTCATTTTCAGCTTATAACCTTTATAGAGCTAGCAATGAGCGATCCTAAGATGAGACTTTTAAGAAGGTCACTTGCTTGTGATATTGCAAAAAATATCAACCAGTGGACTAGTCAGAAAAATCAGACTTACAAAACGTTGACTGACTCTTTTTGGACTCATCTTTACTCATCTTGTCAGAAGCTGATCGATTCTAGTCTGCTTGACCGGAAATTGCTTACTGAAATTTTAAATGCCCAAGCAGAGCTGTTCACCACTTTGTTCAATTTGAAATCCAAGCAAAAGAAAAATGCCAAGGTTTGTTTTTATTTGTTTTCTAAGTCCCCTTAAAACTTGAAAACTAATTGCTATAGCAAAAGCTGAGAGCAGGTCTAGCCGTTTAGATTTTAGGTAAGTGTACTTTGAGAGCGATAGAGTTGCTCTCCAAGCTCGTTTAGTTAGACTATGCATAAAGTCTCACTCTATGGCAATTAGTGTCACCCGTGTGGAGAGGTCTTCTAGAGTATTACACAGTACTTGACTGAGATGGCGAGTCTAATCGAATAGAAAATCGGCAAATTGTAGCCATACTTATCTGTCTGATGATACGATTTTGATACATTTCGTATTTTGTGGTCGTCCTTATCATTCATTTATCTGAGATCATTTTGATAAAATAGGTTAAATACTTTTTGTAATAATTTAACGTATCATAAAGTCGCCATCTCGTCAGTCACTTACAGCACCTCACATAATGTTGTGGTGAAAATAGTCGACTTTTGAAAATGGCAAGGTCAACATATATTCTTGCATAGGAAAATCCTGAGGCATGTACAAGTTACTCTGCAATATTGAAGTTATTCATTAATTCAATCGCGACTAATTTATAATGAAGAAATACCGCAATAGAAATTTGAATTTTGAGAACTGAATCGTGTTTGCTAGTAATAAATTATTTATCTTCTAAGCAATTGATTTATATCTATTGCATCCTTTTTATCAATGCAATAGAATACTCCAATCATCTCAACTGTTGGATCACTTTTTATGTATTTTATTTTGTTTTAATTATCATTTATAAAATTCATTCTTTTGAATTTGGTTCCAACAAAAGTAGTTCTTAAGTAACATCAAATTATGAAAGAAAAACTCCTGTGATTTTTTCACTGTTTATTTACAATGTCATACTACTTTTTTTATGAAACCATTGACACTTGATATTCTTCATTCTTGACATTCTTCTACGTGATATGTTTCTACTTGTCATCCACTGCTTTTATTCAATTTTTTTTAAATGAATTACTTATCGAAATTTTTTATATTAGCATTCAGTCATTCAAATTACTTTTATTATCTAATTTATATTCATATCAAAATCTGATTCATTGAAATCACGTATATTATACAACTTATATCCATATCAAGATGTCTATGATATTTTGTTATCGGGTACTGCAAGAGCAGCCGTTTCATGTATGAATTTATCACATAATTAGCTGTTATTTTTGTTGAATTTTTCTCAGCAGGATATGAATAGGGTATTGAATAGACCCAGAAGACATTTTGTTGAAATGTTGCCATACATTTTTTTGTACTATTTGATGTTATTTTTTCAGGTAACGTTCCGTGAAGAGACATCATCTCCGGAGGAAGTTGTTGAAAAACTGCCTGAAAAGAGTAATCTGAATATCGACTATAAAAGCGATTTGTTCAATTTCATTTGTAAAATGATGAGTTTGTACTTCAAATACGTATTGAATAATGAAGCAAGTCGGTCTTCATTCTTCAAACACCTATCTAAAACAATATCTTTCCATGAATCAGATGAACTGTTTGCGTATTTAATCTCATTATCTACAGAAAATACAACATGGGATCAGTTCTACAATGAGAGTATTATAAATTGGCTGAAAAATGATCAGTTAGAGATGGAAGATGTTCTTAATTTGACGTTTTCATTTCTAAAGTACGCTCACAAAGGGAACGAAAAGGAGGGTGCTCTGGATGCATTAAGCAAAGTAAGTAGAACAATCACATAACTAGCCGCATCAATGTGTGATCATTTAAACAAGGGAAACCTTTAAATCCCATGTTATAGACTGCATTTTATAAAGTACATTAGAAAGTCATATCATATCACTCATTAGATATATTAGGTCTTTCTAGTAAACTTTTGTAAACTTGATTCTTCTTAGCAGGGATATGAATAGGATATTGAATGACTGATATGATTGTGTAAATTTTGTTCACATTGTAGATGTCCATAACTTTCACTCCTTTTCATAATAATCATAAATTTTGATTCCTTATACAGAAATCTCACTTAACTTTTGCTTCAACTTAGATTAAAGTTTAGAGTCGGTTGTATCTACAAAGAAAAACTTCACTCGAAAAGGAAGAAAGGCAGACCAAGGCAGAGGATGAAATCAGATAGGATATCTTAAAGATGGGATATAGAGGATGGAGAGGGATGGTTGATGATAGAGATGCTTGGAGGGCTGTAGTGGAGGAGGCCAAAGCCCATATTGGGCTGTAGTAAAAAAAGGCGATAGTATCAGGATGGTTCTCAATCAACGTTTCACATTCTCCTATGATAGTTCCGTTTTCCTTTGACCACCTTCAATAGAGTATATCGTCCTTTTTTGCTCATGAGTTACTCGGGCTTAGCCTCCTGCGCCCCTATATTAATATTTGGATTCATGTAGTTCTTTTAATAGAAAATACTTTTTGTAATAACATTCTTTTTGAGATATTTAGTGATAAAACAAAATAATTGCAATAATTCAGTAGACCAGTATTTGCTAGTAATAAATTATTTATAAAGCAGTTGGTTTCAACTATTATATAAAGTGAACTTTATTAATGCAATAGAATACTCCAGACATCTCACCTGGGCCACCTTGTTGATTTGTTCAGATTTCCCACATTTTTGACATGTATTTCTACCCTCTCCCTTTGAAAAATTTCATATTTCACGTTCCTACAGTTTGCTTTACTTTGTTTTTTTTTTTGCAACTGATTCTTGTGTATTATCTCTGATTATTACAATAATATCACTTATCAGGTGGAGTGGCCTTAGCCGAGTGGGTTAAGTGCTGGTCTGCTAGCCCAAAGGTCCCGGGTTCGATCCCATTTCTGACCGAAAGTTTTTACCTCGGGCCACTCCCGTGTTTCGGAGGACATGTTAAGCTGTCGGTCCCGGCTGCCTAAAAACAATCGTTAAGTCACGTCAGAGGCCCTGAACTTATTCAGGTGCGACCTGATACCTCTGACACCAGACCTGAGCCAGCCAGGTCACACGATATTATTATTACTTATCAGGTTTCTCATATTAAGTGACGACGTTTTGATAATAACTTAATAATTGTTCATCTATATAGTTATATGATCTTCCATAATTGAATTGTAGCCTATTCAAATTGTTTGTTCAAAATACTGTCTTTTCTTCAAGTACTTGTTACTATATGGTCAACTATGCTTACAGATTGATGGAAAATGCGTTTTAGAATGGTGTTTGAAAAAAGAAAACACCGATCACCGAAGTGTCAGAGACTGGCTTCGTTATATTAAGACTAATGAAATAATTCAAAACTTGTTGGACGAAGTAATATCGACTGGATCATTCGATGGCAGAGAGTATTCCATCATAAAACAATGCTTATCTAGGATTGAAAATTCAGGTAACTTCCATTCAATTTATTTTTTCATCCTCTTCCATCGAATTGGGTTCTACAATAAATTATTAATAATATGTAGATCAGGGGCTCTCAACCTTTTAGGCTCTGTGTCTCCCTTAGTTCACTGACATTTACACCTCCCCTCTACTATTATCACCTCATCTGGTCAACACAAGTAGAAGAATTTCAATTTGTAACTAAAGCGAGCTATGAGTTAGGATAAATGTTAGATTTGTTGGTTTTAAAATGACATATTTGATAACTTTTTACAAAATGCTCAATGTTGATCAATTTTTCTAACATACAGTAACAATGAAGTGAATGATTAGACGGAATATAGCTAGCTGAACAGTGGGAATCGAACATGACAGCACTCAACTTGTTCGATTTCACTCGAAGAGTTCTTCGCACACAGGCTTGCCTATGTAGGGGACATTCTTGTAAATTAGTTGTACAATTATTGTGCCTATTTTTTCATGAAGAAAATAAATATAAAACCAAATTATTTATAAAATTTTCAAAAGATTGTGGAGCTCTTCAAAAATACACTATTATGTCAGTCAATGCTTGAATGGAGATAAGGACAAAGCAGCTAAGCATATTACCAACCTACTTCACACAACTTAGTACTGTACTACATTACACATTGGTCTTGGGCATTATTATTATTGAATCTATTTTCTCCAACTTTTAGTGGTGTACAATAAAATTATAGTAAAATATAAAAGCTGCCACGAATCTGGGTTAATTACAGTTTTTCCAACTATTCTGGTGCACTGACGCCTTCCTCGAAAATCTTCTACGCCCCCCAGGTTGAGAACCCCTGATGTAGATGATCTTCCAATCTAGAGTAAAGCCAAGAATAACGAGATCGATCGAGAATAAAGAGTACAATCTTCAGACACGAGATTTTCTATAGCTGACGACGAAATTATCATGATCTCCAATATAACAATAAATATTATTCCAATAAATTGTTACCAAAGTCGATTGCCGATTAAGTTGATTTTTTTTTTGTCTAACATTCTAGGGGCTTTAATAAGATTTCTAAGACTCCCCCTACTAACATGACAGGAATAATTATTATGTTCAAGACTGGTCAAATAACCATGCATCTTTTGTTGAAAGGTTTCATGTTTGTGATGTAGGTTTGTTTGTGGTTATCTTATCATGCTTTCTTTAAATCACATAGCTCTGAAAATCTCAGATGAATTTGGCTGAAGGCTAGTATTAAAACAGATTGAAATCATTAAAAGCAACATAATAAACGACAAAAAAAAATTATTGACATCTTAATGCAAATGATAACACAAGAAAGAATTACATTAGTTGACAAGATAAGATAATGCCTAAATAATTGAAAATTGAAATAATAATTCATTGTCGCAGCAAAGCTAAGCTTCAATGCTGGCCGACCATTAATGAATAAGTACTTCTTCAGATGTAATATAGAAAGCATATTCTATCCTCTAAAATCACACTATCAGTTTTTATCAGTAATCAGTTCAAATTTCCCTGTTATTTTGACAGATTTATTGACATTTTTTAAATTTTTTCCAGATTTTGTTATCAATCTAGATGCGATAACATCGATTTTGACCCAACTGGCAAATTTGGTTGGAGGTGATAGCTTGGATGATAATTCTAAAATCAACATTGAAAAAATTGCTGAACTTTTAATAGTTGGCTTTGAAACTATTGTGAAGTGCAATAAATTTCCATTGTGTGCTGATAAGACAATGGGAATAATAAGTATGTGCTTCAACTTGTGCCTGAATCAAAATTGTAAGAGTATCGAAGAAGTATGGAGCAGTATGATTCTGAATTTGGCTCCATATATTAAAAATACTGATCAGACTGAAATTATAATCAGTATCTCAAACAATTTGTCAGAGATGGTTGCACTGTCTATAGCTTCAAGGTAATTCAATTATTTGATTGATTTGACATTTAATGGAGGTTTTATGGCTTCAAATTAAACAAAATTCAAACCGCACTGACTGTAAGGCCCAGTTCAAATGATACGGTTTCTGTTGGTTTTTTTGCCGTATCGGTTTAGACAGCGGCGGCTTCTTATAATGTTCACAAGTGCACGTGCACCCCCATAAATTTGAATATTCAATAAAATATTAGCTTATTTATTACCTATTTAACCACAAAAGAGTACAAAACGTTACTGATACAACTTATTTAACTATATCAAATAGAAATACAGTGTCCGTTTTGATATTAGACTTATTTTAAATTCACTGCTAATCTATTCGCAGCGTAAGCAATCATTCTCTGTGGACGAGTGCACAATCGGTATGTGCTCCTTTTGGGTCCTTTCTACGCATGCGCGGCAAATTGACGACATAGTAGTATGGACTTTTAACATGGGGGAAAAGCTGCCATCCGTTCACAGCTATTTGTGTGCTCCGCTACTAGAGTCGCTGGCAGCAGTACCGTATCAGAAAAGCGTCGATGATACTGGGCTGTAGCACGGTTGGTCTGTAACATTTCTACTCGCTACTTACTCGCGTAGCTAACTTGCCAAGAGTGTCATCGACGCTAAAGACTAAAGAAAAGCGTGGAATGAGGAAACCCCTTCTATTTCGACTAGCATCTACCCATACTTCCTCCCTATGCCTTCCAATTATTGTTTTCATGGTTATTGAAACGTAGTTTCATACCGAAAACTAATTTTTTATTGTATTATAAAATATAATATATTATTTGGTATATTTTATTGATCAATAATTGTTATGGAGTTTTCCTAGTAGTCCACATGATTTCGACGAGATTAGAATAATTTTTAGAGATGTGGAGAGGTCAGTCTGAAGGAAAGAAGATTCACGGAAGGATAAATGTAATGAGTTTACCGGGAGACGTTGGTTTTTCTAATTTTTTTAAACAAAATATGTCATCAGTGAATATGTTTGGAAGTGGAAATCAAAAAACGATATAAATAAGACTGGAATTAATTTTTTATATATACTAAAACCAAACGTAAACTGTTAGTTTTTCTTAATTTTTTCAAAAACAAAAAACAGTGAGTATGTTTGGGAGTGGAAATCAAAAAACTATATAAATAAGACCGGAATTTATTTTTTATACTAAAACCAAACGTAAACTATTGGTTTTTCTTATATTTTTTAAAAACAAAAAACATCATCAGTGAATCATCGAGCAAGTCAACCGGCCACAAAAAATGATGGAATCAGTGCATCACCAGTTTGTGAGTGGAAATCAAAAATGAATTCTATAATATCAAAATTCACATTTTTTCTATCTGAAAATCAAACGCAAGAATTTTTAATTTTTTAGTTCTTAGCAATCCTTCTAAAAAAAGATATTTTCACCTGCAATACAAAACGTTGCATTATATTGCAATACATTTTTGAAAGGCATCAAATGCGTTTTGGTACTATTGAATGATCTTTTATACTCATGAGCATCTTGCCTGATCAGTTTCCTGCCCCTGACGCATCTGTTTTGCCAGACAAAACAATGGCCAGTGTTGCTTCATAACAGTAGTGAGTAGAATATGATCTTATACATTTTTTTAAAGTTTAAGTGCTTAACATTTTGCCATCATTCTTCTTCTAACCTTTGCTTGTGAGCATTGGCGTCTGGGTGGAGGGGGAGGGGTGGAACATCATAAGCATTACTCATGCAATACGAGCAAAGCAATTCATAGAGTGTATACCAAATATTTTGTGAACACCCATTTTTTCCATGCACGAGCCGCCACTGGGTTTAGAATCGCATATATTACAACGTAAATGTTAACATGATATGGCAGTTGACAGTGTAGACTGCTATACCGTATCCATGCGCCACTAAACCGACCAAAACATATCATACGGCCAAAACCAACTCAAAACTATATCGTTTGAACTGAGCTTAAAAGTCGATTCACACACATCAGTCACGGGGCGTCACAGTTCCGAGATATCCGTCTCCTCACAGTCTAAAAATATATTCTTATCCTAGTTTCCAGAGACACTGTCTACACTTGTCTGGCGCCGACCCGTCAGTCATGTTCAGTCAAAGTCAAATAATCATTTATTCATTAGTACTTCACACATCTTGAACAGTCCATCGCCAGTTAGTAGGCAGTCATAGCGAGATTTCTTCTTTCCGATATTCTCAAGTTGTTCGGACGTCTGACGGACGGTATTCGTAGTGTTTTGAGAAATTTCATATATGCATACTTGAGTTTTAAAGAAAAAATAATGAAAAATTGGTTGATTGTGTGTGGCAACATGTGGAACTGTATGATCTGTCAGACTCAAAGTTAATGGTTAAAAGGGCGAAAAATGAGATTTTTAATTTATTGAGTAATATATAGAAAGAATTTGTGACATCCTAAAATATTAAAAAAAATCCATTCATCATCCACAAGCTCTTCAAAGAAGGTCATGAACTATCCCCCAATCTTCCTTTTCTTCCAAGCGTTATGCACCCATTTGCGTCTTTTAACTTTTCTTTGCTCCTCCACTTCGTCATCCAAAGCTATGGCTATTATAGTCAATTCTTCATCATAAAACTTTGTCATGCCAATTCAGTTCACACTGTTATTAATGTAATGCTTTTAAACTGACTATATTTGCACACAAACTGAAAATCACTGACTTTGGCTACTAGAAAGTCTGAGAATTGACTTTTGTGTGTGAATGTAGGTGACTGATTGCTACCGGATACGCCAGTGACTGAACTGAGACTGTGACGCTCCGTAACTGATGTATGTGAATCGACCTTTAGACGTCCATTTTTCTGGTTGTTTGCTATTTTATTTAGTTTCGTTATTTTGGTTGAAAAAGTGCGCTGATAACTTGCTTACTATCCTCTATTTCCAACGTTGGCCCAAAATATTCAATTAGTAATAATAATGGTTGAATAAATATAATATGACTGATCATTGCATTCTAGTGTTGATTTGAATTATTTCCCAATTTGCAGAGCGAATTGAGAATGCCTGAAAGTGGATTAAAAATGATTACATCAAACGTTTCTTACTTTTTTTTAAATTTTCAATACTATAATTCAAGTATATAGAATAATTTGAATAATTTCCCAAATGCAGAGTGAAGTTAATGAGAATGTCTAAAAGTGGATTAAAAATAATAAAATCCAAAACGTTTCTTACAATTTTTAATAATTTTCAAAACTATTCTTATGATTCTTTATGGCATTTATTACTCATTACATCTATAATTTCTAGATTTATCTTAAAAATATAACTATAAATTTTCTTCCTATCCTTACGATTGGAAGTTGCGAAAGTAGATTGAAGGGATTTTTGATCAATAATTTAGAAATTTTCTTGCAGTAACCTTTGCTGAAAAAAATGCTCAGACTTGATATTTTCAATGTTAACATTTTTTCAGAGACTGTTCTACTGGAGAGAAAGTCCAGCGAATGGTTGACCAGTCTGCAAAATATTTACACTGCCTGGAGAAAAGTGAGTTCCAGGGAGTCGGTGAAATCGCTGTGCTGTTTTTTGATAAAGTGCAGTCTCAATCAATAAGCCTCTGGGATGAGCCTTTACTGAATCTATGTTTCCAAGCTGAAATAATCAATGGGCGCTTAGATATGTCAACATACAATAAAGACACATCTTGTTTGAATGCAGAGGCTATCAAGATCTGTTCACAGTCAGTGGGCAATTGTGTGGTGTCAACTCTTTTCCAAGTACTCTTATTCTTTGAAATTCTTGGCGCTGATGTGAAAGAAGATCATGACTACTCCTTGAATAATATCAATGCTAATATATTTTCCACCAATATGGCGAATCTAGTTCTGAAAAGTGCCACGTTCCAAATATTCAAAGACAATTTTTCGAAGGTGAGTCATTGTAATAATATTAGTACCTAACTATTCACTTAGTTGAATAGAAGATGAATCATTATTATTGTTTGTCAGATCTATGTATAAAACATTTCCAATTATGATGATCTAATATCATCTTTATTACTTATTATGTGCTGCAGCTAGTACAATCATTGAAAATGTAGTTATTTTACGTATTAATATATACGTCATACATTGGTTTATAGACCCAACACATAGCTTTATAGTGAGGCTTCTATCTTCAAGAAAACCTCAATACTTTGTATGGATTATATCATATTTAATACTATTGTGTTTCTATTTTGATCTGATTTAATTGCATGCAGTGTTAGTCAATTACAGTAAAATAAGATTCAGTTGAAATAAATGCTAGGATGAAATTCATTTTTACAATATTAACATTATAAATCTTACAGCTATAATTTGATATCTGCAATAGAATTTCGACGAGGGAAGAGAAATTAACATACATATACTTTCATGATCATTTATCATTGAATACAATATTTTTGTGTCAAATCACTATAGATAGTTGATAGTTTGTGTGGTTTGATCTTTCAATTTGTGGAATGCGCTTATAATGGTAGAAAAATTATGAAAAGAGTAATAGAGAAATTCGGTATTCCGAAATTCCGGTGGTTCGGAACCCACTTAAAACTGTAGGTCCAACTCATCAATCACCATCATCCAACTCATTACCCACGCACAGGTCTCAGACCTGTGGGCTTCATCCTCAAAAAAAAAATGCTACTGTATTTTGTTGATTAGCTGCTTGCGGTTGATTGAAACAAAATACCATGCATGGATTGTGAATCATGTAATTGCTTGTTACCTGTTTTAAGAAACTATTTCATTTTTCTAATTTCAGACAAAAGATTACTTCAAAGTTGTAGATTTACTAGTAGGGATGGATACGAAAATTAAAGAATTAGTTCAAAGACTTGACAAAAGTGGACTGAAAGAAATTGAGAAAGAGATTATATACAGGTAAATTGATTTATCGGTATCTTCTCGAATTAAGCTCATTAGATGATTTTATAAACCAATATTTTGAATTCATGCCAATTGGAATTCAAATTATCCATGATAATTCCTAATTCCTAAAACCCCTACAAAAAGCACGAATATAGTTTTTTTAGTATTTTTTGTTGGAAAATTCTCGGCGGTATTATTCCTTTATCCCCCTCGTTTGGCGCCTGGTCATAGACCAACATGAATGAACGAATACCGTTGGTAGTGTGACCTAGTTGGCGAGAGCTCATTGTTATTTTCAATCTGAATCTGTATAAAATAACTTGATAATTAAAATAACTTGATCCTCAATAACTCTCAGCAGTGTTCCTCTTGGTGTTGATTGAAAGAGTACACTATAGAAAGCAGAGATGGATTTTTTAATTGCTAGAATAGCAGTGTAAATTGTTTGTAAGTTTGCTTAAATTGCTATTTAGCTTTCAAAATTTTCCAATATGTGTAATTTCCAATATTTGGATTGAACTTTTACTGTATTATATTAATCGTGGAAATAATCGAAGGATATTACAATAATTAACAGTAGTCGAATTAATGTAGATGGCAATGAATTTCGAATTCTCAATTTAATTCTAGGAAATGCACTGAAGACTATCGGAATACGAATATTGACTTCAGTGACAATAGAAATGCGAAAATTCGATGAATGCTATTATCAAAAAAGTCTTACCACTGCCGGGAATTGAACCTGGGCCTTCTCTTATGCGGAAAATGCTCTTACCACAAAGCCACAGTGGATCTTCTGAATCATAGCATTCATTATTTTGATATTAGAGCCAACTGGCTAATATATATTGCTGGTGGAAATAATCCTATGATATCTCAATAATTAAGACTTGTTGAAGTATTGATTAGTTGGTAAGAGCATCCTTTGCGAAAGAGAAGGGTCCCGGGTTCAACTCCCGGCAGTGTTGAGATTTTTTGGATAATTGCATTCATCGAATTTTCGCATTTCTATTTGTTAGTGTTTTCAATATCGCATACCGAAAGTATTCAGTACATTTCATAGAGTTTAATTGAGAATTCATTCATTTAAATATATACGAAATTCATTTTTTTTTATTGCTGATGATGCCCACATGAGTCCGAGACTTGTGCGTGGGTAATGAGGTGAATGATTACACATAAATGCCTGACGGTGGAGCGGGATTCGAACCCACGACCACTTAAACGACAGCAAGTTGAAGTTGCGACGCCCTAACCAACTGCGCCAAGCGGCCCGCCTATTGTACTGTCTTATTTGTATGAAACTAGATCTACATCAATGTATTTAGGAATTGATTTTGTTTTGCAGAGGAAACAGCAGCACTTGTCCTGGGCTTTGGGCCAAAGCTTTGTATGTCTTCCATTCGGACATATTGGGCACCGAAGACCTGACAGCAGCTTTTCACATTTTGTTGGAAGAAAATCAACTAATTAAATCTTCACCTTTGTGCTCTGAGTTGCTTCCGCAGGTTAGTTCTTGAAGACTAAACCTTCAATTTTTATCATTCTCTCATAACATTTGCGATCAATCCAAAGACTGATTCTGTAATTAATTAAAGCAGTTGAACTCAAATCTGTCATCTCCAATGCTGTTAGCGGATGCAGTTCTTAATCTTCTCATTGCAAACCCTTTTTATAGTGTTTAGGAATATTATAAAGGCTTTCCTAATCAAATGTGCTATCTACCCTTATTGTGTGTTTACAAATGAATCATTTTGAATTTAGTTATAAATAAAATTGTTCAATATCATCTATGCTAGGTTTAACATTTTGTGGCAAGGTCTCATGCATTTACGTTATTATTTTTGGAACGATAAAAGATTTGTCTTTTAAATTGAATCTGAATGGAAGTTGGAATGCAATGATTTCTTATATCCCAGCATAATTAATATGAAAGTACTTGAGTTCAACTAACGCGATAATAATGTCATAAATATTCTTTTAATTGCTGGAAATTTATATTTATTTTGTTATTATGATGAATGTGCCTAAAAGTTGAATTTTACTTGTTCTAGGTCTTTGCCAATGGAATAATTTCGGAAGAAGAGTTGAAGTGTGGAAACCTCGAACAAGAACTTAATTTACTTTGTGGTCATCTCAGAAATTGCAGTTCGGAAAATAAGTCTCATCTGATACAACAACACTGCCGTACTTGGTTGGACAAAATAGTCAAACTGGGGAAAATGAGTACGTATGAAACGTAAGTTATTTCAATTTTACTTTTTTCTAACCAACGTGCTTCCTTATTGTTATGAAAAGTCTTACAGTAGTATGATCATACTATTATAAGCGTTATTATCATACGGATGTTATCATCATTATTCATAGGTAGAAACTTGCTGTGCAGAATTGATCTTTTTGAGTCGCGGCGGACGCGATTCGAACTACGTGGTTCTTCTTCGGTGCTTGGTTGCAGACTCGGCTAGCCCAAGATAGATATAGCCTAAGGTTTATCATCATTATCACGTCATTGACCTAAAGTAGTATGATATTGGTTATTATTATAAAAATGAAAGTTAAATAAAGTGTTTGTTAGCCAAAAATATGTGTGAGTTTTATTGGAGCATTATAGGCGCCATTCAAGAGAAAAGGCAGTGAATAAAATGAATCAACTTTGTTATTAATTAATCCTAATGTGGTTAACATTAACCTTGGTTAACTTGCAACAATTTACAGTAGGCTGATAAATTTCTGCTCAACACACTATTTAGCTTGATTTTTCATTACATTTCTAGACTTTTTTATTTCTCTTTTCAGATGCAAGGTTTAGTAACTACCCAGAATGTTAAAAAAAACTGAAAAACTTGAAGTTTAAACATTATTTATTTTGTTTTGGTTTTTCTAATTTTGATTCTTAATGAAGCTATTATTACTTTGCAAAGCCCCATGTGAATTATTTAACTTATTCTGCGTGTTCAAGTTGGCTGAGAGTTTCTCACTGGAAGTTTCACCTCGTCTTTTAGGGTTTTTCATTGAAAACACAGTGAATCGTCAGTTGGGTGAATTTCATGAACAGTTTCATATAAATAAATGATGAAGCAATTAATACAAAGTTATAGCCGACAGCCAACTATGCTGCAGGGGTTACACGTCCTAACACAAACTTAACACCAGTAAGTCTTTTCAACTCTAGTAGGCTAACCTTAATGTCTTTGAACGTTGTTGCTTCAATCACATTTATTACTAAATCCAAAATAATTCATTTGTAAACAAACAACAAGAGTCGATAGCACATTATTGATTAAGAGAGCCTGATAATATTTCTAGACTCTATACAAATGAATTTCAATAAGATTAAGAACTACATTAGATGACAGATTAGAATTGAACTGCTTCAATTAATTACAAAATTAATAATCATATTATTCAACTGTTGCAGAAATCTTTCAAACTGTAGTGAAAGTGATGTAAGATTTGCATCAACTGTCGCCGAGTTCATGTCATTGATGGTTCAGCTTTGCCCTGAAGAATTCGATCGAGTAGGTTGGGATTGTCCAATGATTGCCACCGCATCCTGGATTTTAAGCATCAATAAGACTGTCGGCTCAGGAGATTCCTTCTATGGCTCCCTAGTTGTAAGTTGTGATCTGCTTTGTATGTTTCTACCTCTAATTATTTACGAAGATGCTAAATGCTTTTAAAATTGCTAAATGTTGAAAAGATTATTTATTACAAAATTCCTTTTAATGCTATAAATTATGCCTTAGATCTCAATTTCTCAATCTTTTGGCTAATTGTCAAATTAATGTTACTTCATAGAGGTTTCAATGCAGTTTTAGTGGTTAAAGCGTCCGACCGGCAATTGGAAGATCCGTTGCTCGGTTCTTGGCATTGGCTGAATATTTTTGTGTTGTGGCATACATCGATCTTCATTAGCTATTTAAAGCAGTCGTCAATGTCCGCAGTAGCGGAGGTCTTCGGCATAATCTATTGAATTGAAAGGAATTTCAAAATTAATTATTCTGTATGATTCTTTTTTCTTTGTTAATATCAGTAGTCGATATAAATGAATGTTACTCTTAACGTTATGTCCTGACATATTTTCCTACCATTGTTCTTAAGGCTGTGCAATATTTTCCGCATTATCATTGGTTGGAGACTATTAAACTAATGAAATTAAAAAAAAAAATTTTTCATCAATTATTTTCTGAGATATGAGCCATCAAAGTTGAATTTTGTGGGAAATTGATCTCATGAACGGTTGTAAATAGAATAGTGCAATTTACAGGATCAATTTAACAAAATATTGTTTTAGTAATAAGATATTTCATTTTCATTAAAAAAAATCATTTTTTCAAAACCTTTATTACAGGAAAACTATATTCTTGATTGAAATACGAAATATGCTATTGAAATCTTTGATATCTCTTCTAGTAATAGAGAGATTATTGTAGATCCAAATTGAATCGTGGGGTAGCTACGTTGCCCCAAAGCTTTCTTGGATTCTAGCCCTTCTTCTCGAGTAGATTTTTTCATGCAGCCGCTCGTGCACTCACACTCACACATATTCAAAGCCTGGCTGTGTTGCCAGATTGGCATCACTGCCTGTGTTTTCTTCCTCATCAGTACCACCCGCTCATCACTCCCTCCCCCTTATCAATACTTCCTATGCATTTTGTTTACAGTTCATGAATGTACGCGCGATAATTGTTTTGGTTGACAGCTCCAGTAGCCCCTATACAGTTTCAACATTTAACGCAGCTGTTAACCAACGTTTAGTTTTCTTGCACCAAAGTAGTGCAATATTAGGTCTGAAATGAAACTCGACACAATACAATGTACCAAACTTCTGATGCTTCATCAGCCACCCTTAGTCAACAAAGGGCTGAAACTGAACAGACACTAGTTGTCAGACGTATCGGATTATTTTTGTGAATGGCTTTGAAATTATTTATTTTACTAGATTATGACTAATTGGCGAAGCATGTGAGCAAGTAGTAGAACGACTCTGCCGCCCCTCCTAGAAGGCCTAGTTAGACAGCAAAATAAAATAGACTAGACGGAGAGCGGGGCAGACGTTTAGCGAAGAAAGCTAGTTACTTACTAATCCGCCAGAGTGCTACGATACCAGACCATTAGACTCGATTGTTTGTTGCCTTGAGTCGGGACTCGAGTCTTGATCAGAGTCACGGCGGCTGGCTCACAGCCTTAATAATGAAGAACACGTGATGAGCATAGTTTGAAACAACAACATAGTTCACCTGATTAGTAATTACTTGTAAAGAAGAATATAGAGGAGACCTGTCTCATAAAGTACAACTCGAACTATAAACTGAAAGAAGGCACAGCCTATTGTTATTCCTTTACATTTTACAGGCCTTATAAATATAATGTTCGTACAAGTACGAGCACTTTTAGTTTGCTTTTAATTTTAAAATCTGTCTTTTCTATTGCATTAACTTACCTGATGTATCACGTAATTTCAATGTTTCAGATCTTGAATTTCTCTTGCGCAGTTTGCCGACTATTCAAAGTTATGTCGAAGCACATGTCTTCTCCAGATCTGAAATCCGATGGAGCTGTTGAAACCAGCACAGAATGGAAAGATGTTTTTCTAGTCGATATTCAGAAAATTTCAACAGAACTATGGATGGAGATTGCTGGTATAGTGTAGTTCAGCTAGTTTCATAAATTAATGTTATCTAGATGCTTTCTCAACTTAGTAAATTTTGAATATTTTTAATAACTTATATGTTTAATACTTGACAAATCATGTAACTTGATGGCCTAAAATTGAATTGTTTATCTCAGAAATATCTCTTCATTTATTCTTTACCTGTTAGTTTTAGAATCTTTTTCAGTAGACCCTTTTTGAAAGCTCTCTTATGAAGTATTTCTGCTTTCAAAGACACACATTTTTCAGCAGTCATTTTCTCTTATAAAACTACAAATGTCTTTTTGTATACAATCTTAATGTCAAAGTCATCATTTTATTGAATATCAATTGAAATCTAAAAATACATGTAAATCAATAGTATCGAAATTGGCGAGCATGTTTTCATTTTACAAGATATATTAAGTTAACTTTTCATGGTAAATTCAACGACTTGCAGTCAATTTTAATTGAAAATAAATAATATTTTTACCCACGTAGGCTGCGTAAATATTATAAAAATATTAATTATTCTCAATTAAAATTGACTAAGTCGTTGAATTTACCATAAAAAGTAAATGTTAACAACGCAGATCGTTATGGAACAAGAAGCCCAAGAATATATTATTTTTTGCCAGTATCGGTTCCAATTTTCCTATTTGGTATCCCTTTATTCTCCAATTTCAATTTTAAATCTGTTACATTTCCCAATCATATTTGGAAATTTATATAAAAGTTGTCATGTGTAAAATTTTAGATTAGCATAAAAATGGATTGCAATAATTATTCCACTTATAATACTATAATGCAGAAGTTCCAAAATCACTATTTCTTACATGAAATGTGAATATTTATTCTGTAAAAAAGTTCTATTGGTATGGTATAGCTTTGACCTAGACAATTTTAAAATTCCTTCTATGAAACAAGTTTTTTTTTGTTATTTTACAGATCATTACATGGAGGATCAAGTTATCGAACCCGGACTTGTGATAATTCTGCTGAATGAACTATCCGAAATTATTGGAAAGTTTGTCGAGGTTGATCTATTTATTGATACCAATGGATTGTCAGCTTGGTTGGATACGTGCTGTCGACATATGAAATCACATATTGCTGACATTCAAATTACAGCGTACAATTTATTCTTGAAGTAAGATATTGTATTTCCTAAAAACAATTCTTCCGTATGTTCATGTATTTCACAGTTACCCCACGTGAATGTATGTGCTCTTTTCTAGTACTCAGTATTGCATGTACTCCGAACTCATTACTTACGTTATTTATATACTCCAACCTATGAAATAAAAGTCCTTACTTCTTCTGTAATGCACTCGGAAGGCAATTTAATGCTAAATACGTATATTTGATTCTATAGTAGGGAATTTTAATTTTAACATTTATAAACCAAGGATTTAATTTATTAGTCATTTCTCTATTAATTATCAATTCAATGTCTAATCTATGTCAATTTCTTTACAGGCTTGTTCCTCAAATAATGTCGAGAGATGCATCTTATGAAGAAAATACTACCAATGATGTATCTTGTAAACGTTTCCGAGACGCACTTATATATACTCAAACTATATTAGACACCATGCTTTCTGAGTTCCAGTAAGTATAATACATTTTAATGCACCCCAGAATAATAGTTGGATAACAACAATGAACTAGTAAGGAACGGTATCTATTTTCTAAACAATACTTGATTGGTTGTTTTTATTTTTTCTGGGAAGGTGAATCTAGTGCATAACCGGCCCTCTATCCCATTTAACCCTTATTTAAGCGTTTAATCAAAGTTAATAATTTTTCTCTAATCTGAATCTCAGTTTATTCTTATTCGATCATGGTTTCTCGGGTTAGTATTAAAAATTGATATTTTAAAGTGAAATATCTCTTCCTGGATTTCTTGTTCCATGACGAACTGCGTTGTTAATATTAACTTTTTAAGTGAATTCAACGACTTGCAGTCAAATTTTAATTAAGAATAAGTAGTATTTTACTTACTCTGTAGGCCAAACGTTTTCGAATCTTGGAGATCCATTTTCAGAGCTATGATAATGGATCTCCAAGATTCGAAAACGTTCGGCCTACAGAGCAAGTAAAATACTATTTATTCTTAATAAAAAATTTGACTGCAAGTCGTTGAATTCACTTGAAAAGTTAATGAAACATCTCTCTTTGGAAAATTGGTTGACAAATCACAAAATAAATGATGACTGAATAATGAGGAAAGATGAAACAGGTATGTATGCTTGCGAATCAGTGAATGGCATTGAGGGTGATAACTAACGATTTTGAAGATTGAATTCATTACTTGAAAACTTTTTTTGCCAAAAGTTGCAATAATTGCAATTGTAACTTTCATGAAATGGAAATTTTCCAGATTTAATTTATTAAATTTATTACTTCTCTGAAAACTACTACATACAGTAAAACACTACTATTATAAACTACTCCTATAATGGACTGCTATTATATAGTAAAATATTCTTACTCATAAATACATTTTACAGTTACAAGGAAGTGACACCGATGCTAATAATTTAATTTTTTGTTTCAGACTTGGTGACACTTGTATAGTAGAGCCTTTCACTGACAGCTATACTTATACGCTGGCGTATTTGTTCCTTTGGCTGTCAATTTTGGAATTATGTGATAAAGCAGATTCACAACTGCGATTCATGTATACTGGTTGGATCAAGTAAGTTGTTGGCTTCCATTCTTGTTAATGCTTGGTTGAAATTATTGTGGAAGATGTTACAATTTAATAAATTGATAAATGTTCACGACATAATCAATTTTGTAAGGAAATTATGATACGGCTAAGGGAAATCAAAAAAATGTTTAAATATCACTGTTTTTATTGAAACTAGTGAGATGAGCAGCGATAGGCATCGAAATAGGTTGATATTTCTGATACAATATACGAGTGATTGTGAAAGTTGATTCTCCAAATTGAATTAAACGTTTGTGTAATGAATATAGAAATAACTCTTACCTTCTTTTCCAATTCAACGATTTCTACTAAAAAATTCAATAGAGAAACTCTTAATTCTTGTTCACTGTGCATTTTGTTGAGTAACTGGCTTTTTACTATTTTTTATGTATACTTTCAGATTTCTAAAGATGACTTGTATTGCCTATGGTCTTTTATTATATTGATAGATTTTCACTGGATGTTTTCCATCTTTGTTTACAGAGAGAATCAATTCATTAATACTTTGATGAAAACCCTATTTTGCCTTATGCCAGAAGAAGCCATCCACACAAAAAATCAAGAGGGAAACGTGAAATTCATTCAGGATTTGTTTGCAGCACCTCCTGATGTTTCGAAAGGTATATTTTAGAACTAAGGGCTGTATTTATGAACGTAACTCACAGCGTTCTTATTTAAGAACGACTTCGAAAGGCTCTATTACATTGAACTTAGTCACAAGCTAGCCTAACTTCGAAACGTAATTTCAAACACTAACAAACATAATTTAACATAGATAAAAATATAAGACAATGTAAATTCAAAGTTACTGTTATGTAATTATTACTATTCCAATATCATTTTTATATTAATCCCTTTTGATATTTTGTATGATGAAAGATTGATGTAGCGTAGTGAACACTATCTAACTGCAAACCAAACTCAAAGAACTTCATTTTTTCTCCAGTTCAAAATTTATAGGTTGGAATGCGATTAAGATTAAAATAAAAATAGTTTTAATATGCCATGTATACAACGAATTACATAGCAATGGTACAAAAATTGAATGTGATGATTAAAAGGAATCTCGAGCTTAATTATCTTGTACACAAAGCTCCAGTTGACGTTACCCTTGTGTCTGACCGCCTCCAAACCTAATAATCAATGTATGTATAGTCGATTTCGACTGTGGCTGACTCTTCAGGCCTCAACATGATGTTTTGGTTCAAAGAGGGTAACAATAATGTTGAACAAACGAGCTCTAAAATGATATTTGTCCTCGCGGTAATATATAACCCAGAAAATCTGTTCCTATTAAAATTAATATCATTAAGGTTAAAATCAAACCTATAATTAAAGAAAACATCAATAAAGATTCCGCAAAATGAAAGTTTGATTATTTTTCACGTTAATCTCAACGATTACAGTTGTTGCTTATTCTTACCTCAGATCAATTTGTTGATTTCAGTCTACTTTATTGTGTTTTTTGTTTACTTTGCTATTGTTTTTTTTTTAGTTATTTGGGACAGCAGAATGGTGGCACATGTGAGCTGTTTCACCTACTACCGTCTGCTGGCTCGGATGCCGGCCGAAGTGCGCCAGTGGTGGAGCCAGTTGGACCACAAACTGGCCATGCTGGTCGATCGTCTCACCACAAATTTTGTCTCCCCACTACTCTGCGCCAATGAAATGAAAGCCATTCAGAACGACAAAATCAATTTCCAAAATATGACTGTGAGTTATCTTCATTTGCTTTTTCACTTTATTTTTTCCTTTGTTTTCACTCGCTTCCATTCACTGTGTACCTACTAGATCACATACTTTCTCTTTTGCTAGCTTGTGATTGTGATATTGCTGAAGAACAAACCTGTTACATTGGTTGAGTTTCTGGGAGCTTCACCGGTAACCAGTAAATATTACCGGTGGCGTTCTACTCAAATTCATATACTTTAAAAACATTTAATAGACCAATCAGATGAAACCGGTAATATTTAACTTACTAGTTACCGGTAAAGCTCCCAGGAACTCAACCAACGATGAAAAAGACACACAAGAGATATAAAAGAACAACTTATTCACCTTACTAAGAGCACTATCTTCAACTGGCAGTACAGTCAAGTTTTGACTAAACTGCATCTACGATGACAACTATTCACGGGCAGAGTAGTTTGAAGGCTCGCAGACTGTACGGTCATTTTTACATTTTTACGTTGTGGGGGGGGGGAAGAGAGTGTGAGGAGAAAGAAAGCACATGGGTCTTAGCTAAGTGATCGATCTGTACTAAAGATTAGATAGCTAGATTATGTCTACGAATAAAATGTAAAATACTATTTTTTCAGGTAATATAATCTAAATGAATTTCTTTAAATTTGTAAATTTCATAAATTTATATCTAATAATTTATTTTTTAAATCATTATAGGTGCAGGTTAGGCCCGTGGCTCGAGAAGTGGCTGCCATCTACACAGTGGAAGATTCTAGGACCGAAATTGTGATTCAGCTATCAGTCAACCATCCTCTAAGACCCCCGAAGGTGGAAAGTGAAAAGTGCATGGTATCATCTGCTCAGACCAGACACTGGGTTATGAAGTTGTCTTCGTTCTTAAGTCATAAGGTACTATAACACTTTTAATGTAAATGAATTTTGGATTTTTTCAATCTGACTGCATAATAATAATTCTCAGAACTATTGCATTTGAATGTGCCATCAAATAAGAGTATCTGCTTTAAAATATAAGTACTGATGAAACTAAGTGAAACAGGATAATTCAATAATATTTTTAATAAATTAATTATACTGAAATCAATAGTAGTCTTGAGATGGTACTTATTCTAGCTGTAGTGATGTGATAGCTATCTATTTCGCAAACGGTTTAATTCTGTAACTACTAGATTTATTCAAATCAATAGATCTCTATTTCTTGTTTCTAGTTTGATAATGGAGTAACAGATTGAATATCGGCCTTTCTTTTTATTGCAATTTTAAACAAACTTCAGTAAATCATAAAACTTGAATTCGTAATTATTAAAAAAATGAATGGTGGTCAGGTAACACTTATTTGAATCATAAAAACATTGAGTTTTATTTTTTATTAACTTTATTTATTTAATTGAACTATTGAAAAATATCCTAAACTCGACCCTTAAAAACCTTAAAAAGGTAAAAAGAAGGTGCTATGAAAATGTGATAAAACTGGAAGTTATCAAACGACTTGAAATATCCTACTATTCTCAAGCATTATTATAAGCATATCAGCTGAATGATTTCTAAAACTTCCTTATCAATTTGAGATGTTTTAATCGTACATTCAAATTTATTTATGATCATGCAGCACTTCTAATTCCATTTCATTTATTTATTCATTTCAGACATAATTTTGTACATTGAATAGTGTCAAAGTATAAAATATATTTTAGTAAATATATAAATAACATTTTTCAAGAGTTTGACTACTGCTAGGCTACTATTTATAATGCAACCAACAACTAATATTATAACTATTAGAGTACAGTTACTACATATATAATAAATACAATGTTTTAAAGTGAATTGCCAGCATGGGAAAAAATTCTTCTATATTGTAAATCTCTCTTCGTCAATTTATTATTCTTTCAATTGACTTTTAAATTTATTTGAATTTGATTCTTCTTGGATGTGAAGGGGCAAATGATTATAGAACTTAGCTCCAACGAAAGAGGGCTTCTTAAGATAAATTCAAGAGTATGCCTATTTAAGTATAGCTTGTCTCCATGTATGTATATTTTGTGGCAAATGGATATTCCATTTCAAGCTATCTATTTGAAATATTCTCTTTAAATAGTGCTTTCGATTTTTCCAGAATGGATCAATATGGGATGGATTAATTCTGTGGAAAAATGATTTAGATAAGAAGTTTGAAGGAGTGGAAGAATGCTATATTTGCTTTGCTATTCTATGCAATAACCAGCAGCTACCAAAACTGGTTTGTCAAACTTGTAAAAAGAGGTTCCATTCAAAATGCCTGGTAAGTAGTCAGTCCTGTTCATGTTTTATCTTTGGGTTTATTATTATAAAAATAAACAAATAATTCCATCATTTAGATTCTAGAATTTCCATTTATCCAACACCATAACCAACCAGTCAATATTGGGTTAGGTCGAAACGAATGAGCTGCAGTTTCAGAATGCATCTTCAATTTCTTGAACGTGTACATCACTGTCCTTATAGAATGCAACAGTTAAATCATGAAAAATTTGAACTGAAATTTAAAATCTTGTGGAAGGCGGGTACGTTATGAGCTATCTGAAAAAACAAGTACGCCTGTGTTTCTCAAATCTTTTCAATGCTATTCATTGAAAATGTATGTCAAATTTATGTACAACTAAGAATGTTCATATTAATTTGAGGCTGCTCATGATCAGGTTTGATCGTATTTTATTTCCTGTAACAATGTTAATGAAAATTCAAATATCTTTATCATTCTGCACAAAATCTACGTCAAATGTAATAGGCAGGATAGTGAATAATTTACAATAACTTATCTGAGAATTTAAGAAAATTCAGTGTTTATCAATAATGTCAGTATATTAGAGTTGCTCATTAAGTTTATATCTCTGCAATGTTTAATACTTTTGTCCCTAGATATGATCGGCTTGCTTGCTAATATTGAACACAAAATCATAAATCAGGAATCATAATATTAAATTTATAAAATTGCAAGCTTGTATTTTGTGTTTTTGATGTGGTGCCCACATGAGTATGAGACTTTTGAGTGGATAAAGAATTAAATGATTATACAAAGTAATTTAGGTTGATTCGAACACGTGACCGCAGGAGTAGCGGTCAGCCAGAGTCTCATCAGAGATAAAACGCCCTAACCTATTAGAATACCGATTATATCCATTGCATTATGTTAATTGTCTTATAAACTATTCTTTTAGTTGGATTATTTCTTGTAGAAACAAAGATTGAAATGCGTTCGACTTTACTAATAATATCATGTTTTTTTCAGTACAAATGGTTCACCACAAGTAACAAATCATCCTGTCCTATTTGTCGCAACGATTATTGGGCTAATTAATTGAAAAATGAAGATTCATTGATGAACTTAACATGTGTATTCCATATTTATCACCTTATGGGTACAATATTATATTGTTGTGATTTTAATTTGCTTTGTATGGGAGTATTGTACAAATGTAAATTCATTAGATTGTTATATTCTAAGTTGAGTTGTAAAAATAAATATTTGTTTACAAATTGTTCAATCGTTTTTTTAATGAATTGACAAATTTATAAAGAACAATAATAATACTTGACCAGAATTTATTCATAGAGAAAAACTGTGTATGAAAAAAGTAGAAAAACTGATATGTTACCAAGTATTGGCACAAAAAGAAATAGCTGCTCACTCTGGTCAGACATTGTTTTCGAACATCTTAGCAGTGTGAAGTAATAAGAGAAATTCAGATTTTTGGAAAACGTTTACATATTTGTTCTACAAGTGAATACAGAGATACAAACGATAAAAGATATAGATACAAATACACTATACAGACAACTCCCGATTGTCCGAGATAATCAGTGGCAGGATCATCACGGATAATCGAAATTACGGTGAAAGCAAATGCCATAATGAAGGGCATAAATACAAGGTATTTCAGAGTTTCCAGCCGTCGCAGATTCCTTTAATACAGGGAATTGTGCGGGGAAAAGTACAGGAATTATAAAACTATCATTGAAAATAGTAGGATGTTAAGAATGCAATAGAACTAGCTCCTTTCATCATGTTTGTAAAGAACTTTCCCCGCTCCACCATGCACAGCAGGATTCCGGTTAACCCCCAACCCGGATAATCGGGTGTTGACTGTATTTGAGTTGTTTTTATTTTTTTTAATAATGCAGATTAATCTCTGAACAAAACCAAATTCTATCTCATTCCGCTCTTAGTTTTTTCAATTTTTCAACAGTTTCTGCATAGACATTGCCCACTGTACATTGATTGAAACTTTATTTTTGTTCAGAAAATTGGATTCAATTTGTTTTTAACTTAATGCTCATTCCATTATGCATCTATAAATCAATGTTGTTGAAGTTATCAACCACGATCTTTCAAAATGAAGAAAACTACATTTGTAGTTGGTGATCCTGGGAGAAGAATGAGCTCCTCTTACTACAGTTTTGTCGCCTAAAAGTTTCTGGACAATTATCAAAATTAAATGAATATCGATAATAATGCAGTAACATGGAATCATTGGCAACACCAATAATAAAGATTATTGAACCATAACTGATACGTATGATATCAATTATAACCACCAGCTGTGGATGGTTGCTATGCAAGTAACGGAAGCAACAAACTTACTTTTTCAGTATACCATGGATTCTATGAATCTTGTTACTGTTAATATTCTAATTTGTTACTAATTTGTGAAAAATAAAAGATTTAACAATAACTATGAAAAACTCTTGGTATATAACCAAGAATCGATTGGATGTCACATTTGACAACTAAGAAACGATGGTAGTCGATGATCAGAAGGTTGTGCTTGTTATAACTTCTAGCAAGTCATTTGGGCATTCTGGGTAGATGTCCTCACACCTCCTTTCCCCAAGTTTTCCGTTTATTTCAGCCCGGTAATAGTCTGGATGGCCATTGATCACTTCTACAGATGACGACGGCCTAAACACACATGAAATGGTCAGTACAGAAATCTTATTGAATAATTTCCTAGTAGCGTACACTATGGCCCCTATTTATGAATGTACCTTGAGACTTCGTTAACTCAAGAGTGACTTGAGTGAATGCTTTTCAAGTCTCCCTTGAGTTATGGAAGCTTCAAGGTAAGTTCATAAATGCGAGCCCAAGTACTTAATATCAACTTGCTAACTTAGTGTAAAGCCTGAACTTTTATGATTGTAATTTTTTTTCGGAGGATGAAGGCCTCATAGGTCTGAGACCTGTGCGTGGGTAATGAATTGGATGATGGTGATTGATGAGTTGAACCTACAGTTTTAGATGGGTTCCGAACCACCGGGACATGCAGTGGCGGATCCACGCGGGGGGGGGGGAATTCCCCCCCCCAAACGCAGAAGAAGGAGAAAAAGAAGAGGAAGGAAAAGAGAGAGAAGAAGAAAAAGGAGAAGAAGAAGAAAGGAAAAAAGAGGAACAAATTGAAATGATAGAAAACAGTGAAAAAGTGGACAAGAAGTAGAAGGATAGAAATTGGTAGGAGAGAGATGAAAATGAAAAAGACGAAAAAGGGTAAAAACGAGGGGAAATAAGGATAAAATGAAAAGTAGAAGAAAATGAGAGTTTTCAAAGTTGCTGACGAGGGAGAAAACTGAGACAGCAATGCCTGACCAACAATTAATTTTCTATTGAAAATTACTACAGTACTTGGACTGAAAATGATGTCATTTTTTAAAGGTTTTTCTGGATTACTAATTTCTGTTTTTCTGGCTGAGAACTACTATGGCAGAAAAAGCTGACTTGTTTTACTAGCACTGCTTTACATTCACCCAGATAATCACACTAGAGCCTAGACCCTGAAACTTTAAAAAATTGTTTGTTTATTTTGGCTGAATGAATAGTTTTTCAATTGCAAATAATGTATGTAATTTTTCTTGTAAATTTCATTTTTCATCAACAGTTTCTGCCAGTGGTGAGGAATAAGGGGGATATTCCCCCTCTAGGTAAAATAAATTTGGAATTTCAGCAGGCCATTATGAGACAATTTTTGGCAAGATTAAAAGAAGACTCGTTAAAAATGTGGTTTTGTAGGAATTTTATTTAAAAAATGTTTCAAAGGAGTACCCCTCAATTTCATTGAAATAGATTTTCAAGTAGCCTGCGGTACAGTATTGTGCCCCAATCAGGAGCAGTGAGGGATCAAATATAGAAAAGCGGAAGTTTAAAGTAAGGTCAATCTCCCATTGACTATAACACAAGAACTAGATAAAATTTACTTTGACACATTACGTGGGTTGAAGTGTTATGTAAGAAGAATTAATGCCTAGAATCACTTGAACTGTGGTTTTAGAGAGGTGATTTTTTTTAATTTTCTCGGAGAGTACCCTGTTTTGGAATAAAGAGCCATGTATATGTGTATTGCTTCAATTTATCGTTAGAGGTCTACTACTCCAAATTACAAATTACTATTGTAATTATTATACTGAGAGTCTAACCCTCCCAGCAACATCATTGATCAACCCCCCCCCCCCCCTAGACTGACCCTGTAGCTATGACCCTGTCATACACATTAAAAGGTTATTAAAATTTGTGTTGCATTATATACTTTCTAGAAAGAAGTACCTTATAATGTAATTATTTTTCTAATAAATCTCTATTGTTTATTGAACAATAGTTTTATAGCAAACAGTAGACAGTCAAGAGTCCAACATTTTTGGACTAAGGATTTAGAGTGATCAATGATTCCTATGGTTTTAGAAATTATAAATTGGGCCCCTGGTGAGAATTTTCTCAAACAGAGAGTAACACCAATTATTATTATTATTATTATATATATATTTTTTTGTGATATCTGGGTGAATGTATAGCAGGGCTAAAAGGTAACAATGGTTGTCCCTGGAAACAAGAACTCTGTCCAAAGATAAGTTTAAAAAGAGGATGAGGGGATTTTTTTAGAAATAATTTGTGTAAAATCTAATCTAGCTTCCAGGATTCATATTATTTACTTAAAAAATATCTTTTAATTCAATTGATAGCTGCTGTCTTGAGCAATAACATTTTTTTTTGTAGTTAAGTTCATGTTATGAACATTTCAATGTGATATTCCCACTTGATTTTTATGTGAGATACAAACATTAAATAATTATGGGTTGAACTTAAATTTTTTGCTACATTAATTATTATTCTATTTACACTCAGATATTATTTATTCTATTTACACTCATTAGTTAAAGTTTCAGGTTGCATGGCAGTATAGGACGTGAATGCTTGGCATTTCATCATGAATCATTTCGTATTAACAGTAGCCTATAATATTACATCATCACAGGCAAATAGGTGAACAATTAAATTTGGAAGTTTCAATTGAAAATAATTTAAAATTACTCAAAATTCACGATTTTGGGCATTTTAACGCCCCGGGCCAACCCCCCCTCCCTTTGGTGATTCCCATACCCATTCAGGTATTTCCCCCCCCCCCCCCCCAAAAAAAATCTGCTGCTGGATCCGCCCCTGGGGACATGTACACCAATTACAGGTACCATGGGTGAAATTATAAATTGGGCCCCTGGTGAGAATTTTCTCAAACAGAGAGTAACACCAATTATTATTATTATTATATATTTTTTTTAATGTAATAGCTGTTATATTATGTAATCTGATCAAATACTGCATAACTTGAATATTTTTATTTTAAAGTAGCCTAGTCTCAATAGGTTATGTAAATTTAATTTTAAGTCAGCGCTCACCTTATTGAATGTGTATCTCAAAAGTTACTGAACTAGTTACTAAAGCATATTGCCGTTCAATCACTATCAAGAAATAATGATTCTTTGCTTATAATAGCCTAAGTCACAGTTTGCATTCATGAAAACTAATTGTTGCAAAGGGGTGTGCTCATAATAATATAATAGTGTATCAAAATTAATATTTTTTTAATTTGTAAACAAATATCTGTGTCCTTTCTAGCTTGAAAAGAATTTGTAGTTTTTGATTATTTTTTCAGTTTTGATAATTGCCAATCGATAACAGTTTTTCGTTGATAACTTTTATAGATTTATTGTCTTTTGAAAAGATAACAAACCAGTCATCTTTTTATGATTCATTAACAATCAAGTCGTCTTTTTAGGATTCAATAACAATCCGTCTTTTTAGGATTTCTTACACAATTTTTCTAGAAATCTTACCAAATTATATTCGGTGATAGTAATTATTATTCAAGGAATTGAATAATCACCGGGAACCTAGATGGAACTTCAAAATTCAACTGAACACGCTCCAGGTACAACTGATAATAACTTATCAAGAAAAAAAGCGTTATATTCACTTACATGAGAAGCATGTGCAATATCTCTCCCAGAATTCCATTGTGTTCTAGTGATGCTTCAGCAGCCTTGCAAATACTCTGCAGTAAACAAGACCGTCCACCCATTGTAAATCTAGAATGAGAATTCCCAAATCAAGGGTACGGTACGTAAACCTAAATCAGTCTTGCATTTGGATAGTAAAATGAATGATTGTACAAAATGAGAATTTCAGTGAATTAGGTGATGAAAAGTTTTGTAGTTTTCGGACAAAATTTAATTTTTATTGTCGTAACACCATGTGCTGTATTTATGAAAGTTCTTTTAGCTACTCTTATCTCGAGGCACTCTTGAAATGTAATGTGTATTTATGTAAGCAAGAGTTCTTCAATTAGAGAGAAACTGAAGGAACGTTTATAAATATGGATACAGGAGCTTGGAGAAACTGAAATATCAAGAATGGGACTACAAAAACCTTCGTCGAATGGAGCTTCTGAATAGAATAGAATATTTCAATTTCATTTCCTTGTAATACAAAGAATAATTTCATATTCATTTGCAGTTACAAAACTTCAAATGAATCAATAATAGCTAACATAGCTATAAAATAAAAAATCATGAAAAGTGTGCACTCACCTATCCAAAGCAGCTTCAAAGGTTTCATACAGCTGCCATCTTGTAGGTGGGTCCATTCTCCTCAAATTATCCTCCACTTCTGTGAATATTGATACATTTGTTGGAAGCTCATAGTTTGATTTCAGAATGACACCAAGTGATATACTCTGTCCTGATACTTCAATTGGCACTCCAACTCCTGTTATTATCTATAGACGATACATAACGTTATAAATTTTTAGATCACTTTGTGGCTCCAAAGAGACTAGAAAATTAAGCTTTATAACTGCTCAGGAAGCAAGTAGCTTAAAATGGCTAAGTAAACTAGTAAAATCGTTAATAAAATATTCTATGTTTACCTTCAAAGGGTGGGTTACCTACATATTTTTATTTACTTCTTCAAAAATGGTTATGCTTTGAAAGAAAAGATGATTTAGATGACTTATGATGAATACTGTTACTATGAACTATGAACCATTGTTATTTGTTCATCGCCCAATATTGAATACAGCGTGTCTCATGAAAATATGTTTTTGTCATGACTTAGAAGAGGTCCTTCTTTACATTGAAATCACATCTATTAAAATCACTAAAGTTTATCCATGTTGAAAGTTATTCGTAGTTGTTTAAATTTTCAATTAATCCATAGGAATAGTCATTCAATATTATTATTTTGAGTGAAATCATTCGCGATGATGCTAGGAGAAGAATCAATAATTTCTCCAGACAGTTCTGTGATGAGTGTTTGATTTTTTTTGTTTTGGAAATTTCTTTATATGCCTAAGCATTGCATTGAATTTATTTTGTTTGATCCAAATAAATAATTAACCGGTGAATGCATCAATATCACAAAAGAAGTAATGCGGTATGCATAATGGAAATAATGCTATTTACACTTTATAGCTTCTGAGCTCAAACCCAGGAACCCAGTTATTTGGTTATCAGAGTACCATACCATATAAGCCAGAAAGAAGAGAAAAATACGTCTCTTCCCTTTCTGCGCTGCGTCAATAAGTGCTTCCATTGAAAGTGATAAACAGGCATGTTTTGTCTACTCCTGCTCTCCCCTCACCTTGTAGTCATCCAGAGGATTTCAGAACAACATTATCTGTGTGCATCGATTTTTATAGAACAATCTCGAAAAGGCAATTACAGGTAATTCTTAGTTCTTTCTGGAATGTCAAAAACTTACATAAAAGCGGAAGCTCTTGTAGCAGTGAGTTCATTCATTGTTCAAACTTCGTTGACAGAACAAGTGGCAGTTATACCCAGTGGCAGTTCCCGGTTCCGTTCATGCAAACCGTATTACCAGTGAGCGTTACTACAGATTGTGTTATAAGAACGTTTAATGTGTTAGATGATTGCGACAGTTTATAATTCAGGCTTCTTTAACCGTTTATACAGTGACAAACTGGGCTTCGTATTATGTTTAGACTTTTCTTTCTCAATTTATTGAACAATTATTATTTATTATTTGATTGGCCTTTTGTGATTAATTTTGGAACAGAAAAAAGCTGAACATTATTGATTTATTCGTTTCTGATTAATTTATTTTGTGTGACGTAACTGATTAGTGCATGTTGTAAGTACTTGGTGTAAATAAAGTGCGAGTGTAAATTTAAAGTGTTGCCAGCCTTATTTTAGAGATAGAACCCGTAACACAATATTTCATTCTATATTGAAATACTTCATTTATTGATAACTTATTAAAAGATAATTGAATAAGTGAATAAGTTGAGTAGGTAAGTGATAAATGAAAATAAGTCTTTCAATACAATAGAATTCAATGAGAGTTATGTGTTCAACATCATCTTGGAACATTTCTCAGAGGTAGATTTTAATTGGTTTCTCTAGTCATTCACAATAATTGATTGAATGGATTTTTCCCGTATATTGAATGAATGTAAATGGAAATTTTTCTTGAATAATCCTCTATCCATTGCTTATGTCAATTTTTTCAGATGAATATTTTTGGAGAAAATTTCGATCTGAATATTTGCGCTTGATCCTAGATTGTTTTGTAAGCAACAAATAATATTTTGTATGATGCTATTCAGATAGAATGTAAGAAATATCTTACAAGGTATTGAAAAACCGAAATTTTGTGGTAATTTGATGTAGGCTATATAACCTTGTTATATTGTGACTGGGATTTATTGAAACAACCACTTCTCTGTTAGCTGTTGAGACTTACCTGTATTTTGTTCCCCAGACCCATAGGAAACGGCAGATGTCTCGGATTGCTATTAAACCACAGCTTCTCAGCTGAAGATGTATCAGAAAGAAGAGTTGACTGAAAGACAAAACTGATTGGAAACATCATGGTATCAGATTAAAAATTCAGTAATTTTTCAAGAGTGAGATAGGAGACCTACAGAACAGTCATAGCCTCTTAGCAAAGTGTAGAGATAACCATAAGGTAATTCAAATGCTAGCAGTACACTATATCGCCGAACATTCGCCCAAATACTTCGCCGAATGTTCGGGTCAGATTACGACCGCGAATGTTGACGAATGTGGAACCCGAACCACCCCGAACTATCCAAGTTTAACTATCCAAGGCCTAATCATGCCGAACCCAAATCATGCATATTCGCGGCAAAACATTCGGGCGTTGTACTTTGTACAACTTACGTTCTAAATGGGCCTTTAATATTTGCTTTATACTTTTAAATTATGTACTTTTAAATAATTATATACTTGAAAAACCTCACATTACGGTATATTTAAAAAAAATTCTCAGGTGAAAAACAAATTTGAAATTTAAAAAAATTAATTTTACATCTAAAACATTTTACAAATTCAATGAAATTTAAAAAATGCTTACTCAGCATCAGTCTCTTTGACACCATTGTTTCTTTGTTTCTTTCTCTCTTTGAAGCGAAGAGTCTGTTTTTCTGTGTGCTGCACACAAACTACTTGATGGTCGCATATCTATCTATCTATCTATCATCAGCGACCATGAAGTGTAGTTTGTGTTCACGCTTTGTGAGCAACCAACACACAGAAAAACAGACTCTTTGCTTACACTGTAAACAAGGAGACAATGGTGACAAAGAGAGTAATACTGAGTAAACAAATTTAAACAATCTACTTAATTTTTGTAAAATGTTTTAGATGTAAATTAATTTTTTTTAAATTTCAAAATTGTTTTTCAACTGAATTTTTTTTTTGTTTGCAAAACTTATACCATATTGTAAAGTTTTTTAGTCATTAAAAATATAATTTAAACGTATAAAAAAATTAACGCATTTAAATGATGAAACTGAGAACGTATGTTGTACAAAGTACAACGCCTGAGTGGCCTACTCGCATTATACAAGTACCGAAAGGTTGAATAATAGCATAGCCTCCTCTAACACGGGGCTATGATAATAGGCTAAAATAATAATCAGTGCACTAAATACTGTAGACAGAGCGCATGCGTGACTCTCGACGAATGCAAGCGAGTGTATTATACTGGCTCAAGTTTGTATCTGTCCTCGCTCGGCATTTTTCCTCGTTCGTGGGCATTCGCCCCCCTTTGATCCGTGTCGGAGACCGCTAAAATAGCGAGCGCAGGCGAACACGAATGTTGGCGATGCGAACTACCCCGAATGTACCCGAGCACTATCGCGCTCGTCTTAGTTTGCCTACATTCGGCGACAGTGCACTGCTTGCAGAAGAGAATCTATTCTAATTACCTTGGGTATCACAGAAGGATGCTCCTAGATAATTATGGTACTTCTTTATTTATTTCGTGGTGTAACACATTTCACTACTGTGGAGTTATGGAGAGCCTGCAGATTATTAAACATATTATGGGTATTCTCATTATTAAACTGAGGTAGTCATATAAAACAAAATAGCCTCAAGTAATGCTACTCAAAAACATACTTAATATCTCATTAAAAAACTTATTAGGCTTTGTAAATAAATAAATATATATATATATATATATATATATATATATATATATATATATATATATATATATATATATATATATATTTTAGTGAATATTTTTCAAGTTGTAGTTGATGATATATTTTCAATTATTTTGAATCTAGTGTATTACACCCTGCAACTCACCAGATTAATGAAATTGGCTTGATTAATGACATGATTATCTAGAGCACTGATGGAAATGTAGTCACTTCGTTTACTGACTCTAAAATTCTTACATTGAAGCAAAGTAATGTATTCCTTTCGCCTGTCATTATTTAGAGCATCGGTACTAATTATCCTCATGCTAATGATAATTAACTTACAGAGAAAAAACTGGACCTGTACATTTTAAATAACTGTAGTTGTACGTTACAGGCCTACGGGATTGGGTGCAGGTTATAGTGGGCTATATTAAATTATTTTCTGTCTTTTTAAGAAATAAGAGATGTTTTTGAAGTACTGGTGTAAGAAAGGTGAATTGAAAATATGTGTGTTGTGAAAAGGATAGGAAAATTCCAGGATAAAATTTGAAAAAAAGTCAAGCTTGTTCAGATGAATTCATGAAAATAATTCACGTAAGTTTAAATAATCAGGCTCCTAAAGTTCACAAAACTATAGAAGTTCTAGAATAATTTTACTGGGTTATTATTATTTGAACTAAATATAAAAAAACACTTATCAGGTGAAAAATTCAATTGACTACAGGACAATTGAAAACTATACAGTTGTTCAGCCTTTTAGCCTATATGGTGAACAAGAATCCCTCTCAGATGGTAATAATTTTAAGCCTCAACTGTGGAGATTATCATTGAACTGTTTTTGAAACTAAACTGTCCGAACTGACTCGTTCAATACAGTACGATATTCGATGTTAAAATCCATCAAAAATAGTATTGAAAAAATTTCAAACTTTTTGTGAATTTTTTCCAAGATAGGTGACCCAAATAAGGCTAATATCATTTATTTATAAAAGTTCAATTATTTGGCAGATGATCGCAGAATCAATCAATAAGTTTTTGTAAGGATTATATCCCTGTAGTTAAAAAAATCTTTAAGCAGTCAAGCTTTAACTTGACAGTTTTTAAACTGGCATAAATTCAAAGTTTTTTCGATGTTTAGGACTTCCTTTTTAAAATTATTTTAAATCACATTGTTTGCATTCAAAATAGATACGAAAAAAATTAAATTTTAAATTGCTATCAGTTTTATTTTATTTTGAACTTAAGAGAAACTACAACTTGATTTTCCTTCTATTTGCCTTATTTGTAACTTGATAAGGTCATTTTGCAAGAAAAAGTAATACAATCGCTTAAAATCGACGTTACTATAAAATTATTGGTAGAATTGAAGGGCGTACTGATTGTCAATAAATTAAAATTGACAAATTTTTAGCTAATTAGCTATTCGTCGTTCAGTCAAGAACCACCTTTTTAAAATATTTAAAGAAATATTTTCTATGCTAAAGGCGAAGTAAAGTTAAGTTGTATTATTTTGATCATAAAACATTATAAACATGTCTACCTATTGCTGGTTCAGTCAGTAAGTCAAATCAACGCATTAATGATTTGATTATGTATTGTCGAATCGTAAAGTTTCTTTTTTTAAGTTTAGAGGATTAGAGCCTATATACTTTCAGCAATATGGTCAAAAACAGCATGAATAAGCATTTATTAATGATGCGTTTCAGTGTGATTATTCATAAACGCAAATCATTAAACCTATCTCATCGAGAAAGAATTGGTCAGAAACAAACGCTTAAAATAATGATGAACACATGAATGAGAATAGGAAGGAATATGACACGCTACAAAAAAGAAAAGAAAAGAATAAGCAGGCATATTCTCATCACTAGTGCATGAATAAGCGACAGCACTGATCAGGGATCCCTCCAAGCTCTATCCACCCCCCCAAATTTTTAGTTTAAATTAGTAAATTATTACACCTTATTCTTGAAGTTTCTAAAATACCCCCAAATTACAAAGTTCCCAAAAATGTTTTCAATGGCGCTCTGAGCGCCATAACCCCTCAGTCTGGGTACCCCTGCAAGGCCCCAGTAGTTCTTCCGCCCCGAGCGGTATTAGCCTGCGCCCCCCACAGACAAGCATCAAATACATTTTCAAATATTTGTTTAAAAGGCAAAGATTTGAAATGTTGGTTGTGTACTGTCAGACAACATTAAGCTTTCACTACCTGTCTGTTGTGATAAAAGAAATCTATAACACTATCACACGTTTTTAGGGTGGGGGTAGATTCCTGTTCAGCTGTCATGACAGGGGTTAGATTCTGTATCATCTTGGCCAGAGTGGTACTTTAAGTTAATAAGGCGTCGTTTTTGAATCAGCAGAAAAGAAAAACTACGATTGCAAAGATTCTCTTCTTACATCCTCCCAGTTTACCTAGGCGCGCTGCGAGACTCTCGCCACTCAAAAGGTTAGTTACAATAATTATTTTTAATGTTGCGGCACTCAAAAGGTCATTTACAATTTTTTTAAATTTTTCTGTGGCCGTCCCCTAAAATCGGCAACCCTAGGCGGTGGCACAGTTTGCACTCCCCTGGAGCCGGCCCTGCACCCCTGGCACTCCAGTGTATCCAATACAGAAATTGAGGGACAATAATAATAACACTAGTTGTAGCATTTGAATTTCAATAGCTTATGAATTAATAAGCCGTTCCAGCAGTGGGCCCAAGCTCTTTCACAGTAATTAACACTCCTGCTATAGGCTACTCCTGTAGACTCCAGTTGAATCCTAGTACGAGTCTATAATACGAGTGTAGCAAGATTCAAAGAGAAATATTCTCTAGCAAAATGAGTGGCCTTAGATTGCTAGATTAAATCGCTTAAAAAATCCAATAGAGTCTATCATTAAATATTTCTGATAAACTCTTTTTTTGACAAGTTTTTTTATTGAATTAATATTTTTTTACATAGTACACTATCTGATATCCCATAGATGAATCTGATGTCTGCTTTCAATACACAAGTCCGCAATTCTCGTAATTTTTGGAACCTTTGTCAAAATTATATAACACGATTTCAATATTGTTTTAATAATAATTTAAAGAACATTTTTGTATTTTTCCTTCATCGTTATTTCTCAGGGTTCTGCATGCTGAAATAAATTTATATTACATCCATGTTTGTTTTTCTTCTCATTTGAGTTTTTTGAACGTGAACGACTTGTCTCCCCCTTTACTCTCTTATACCTATCTTAGATGGATACTATCTATATCTATCAGTGATATAACTATGAGGAGGGAAGGGGATAGATTCCCCCCCCCCCCCTGAGACTCGGAGGGAAAATAAATTTTGGAATTTTAGCAGGCCTTGTGAGACAATTTTTAAAATTATTCAAATTTATTTTACTGATGCAATGAGGGTACGGGTCTGCCATTGACAATAACGCAAGAGCTGAGATGTTGAATTAGATGAATTAATGCCTATAATCACTTTCAAAATGAGGTTTTAAGAAGGGTTTTTTTCAAAAATGTTCACAGGGAAGTACCCTTGAAGCCCGAACACCCATTAAACTCAGTGGCGGATCCAGAAAATGTTTTTGGGGTGTTTGCTACTGATGATGGGGGGGGGGGGGGGGTAGAGGTGAACTGAAAACAAGTATTGTGAAAGCTTTTGAATTTTTCATAATCAATCATACCCGAACTATAACTATTCATATGATTGGGAAATAAAAAATAGCTTTACTAGTGCTTTTAACCATATCGGCGATAAAATTAACTTAAATTTAATGTACGATATTGGATATTATTGGACTCGTATATTGGAAAATTTTGATTGAATTATGGCTGAATCTGGTGTGTTCAACAGTTTGTCAAGGAACATAGACCTAGTATTATTCCGGTATTACGGTCATATTATTCAATTTTTAAGAATGAAAATGAATGTGGGAGCTTCAATAAGATACTAATTTTTCAATGAACTTATGTTTCATCTAGTTTTAATAGATAAACTTTGTGTGAATTCCACACTGTAAAAAGAGATATTTTTCTAAAGTTTTTATCTGACGATTAGTTTTCCTCTTATAGAAATATGGGATCTAATGTTACAATTGAAGACTTAGTAGTGGAATTAGGTAATTCTTGCTATAATGAATATTTTACGAGCTTCAAACTGGAGTTTTGATTGGAAAAAATTTACACTCTGGAGGTTTTGGGGGGGGGGGCTTCAGCCCGAACCCCCCCCCCCCCCCCGTAAATCCGCCACTGATTAAACTCTTATTATTATTATTATCATCATCCAGATAGGCTAATACTTTATTTTTTTAAAGTTTTTTTTTGTGAGACTTTTGCAAGTAAAATTTAGTTCCAAACCTGCTTACAACCCTGGGCCACACAGTTTGCACCACAATCCATATACTGTATATGAATTGATAGTTCTAATTTTTTATTAAAAAATCATTGACCAATTTAATTACTCATTAGCCTTCTTAGACTAGATTGCAATGGTAAAAAAATTGACCAATTTCCGGGATTTTTTTATTCAGTTCCGATTTATTCGCTAAACGCTATAATCTACTTGTTAGGAAAAGTGAGCTGGCAACTTAATTCTAAATACTGAATAAACCAGTTGATTATGATGTCTATTATTTTTTCACCTTCTATACTGATTTTAGTAGGCCTATATGCCAGAAAATATCGGAAATCACATTAAACAACTTGGCTCATAGTTTCGGTAGTGGTCCATATTTTACGGGACCAACGCTATTAAAATGTTGCGTCTTTCACGGTTAAGGTTTTGAAGGCTGACAAGTTCAAGATTAACATTCATCTAGCTGTTGTCTTGTGAGAGGTGGAGATGATTGTAGCCAGTTGAGCTCAGATTCCACTCATGTTTATTGTTCATTCACACGAATCGTTTATGATACACTCATGTTGAGTGATAGCTTTTCCCCAAGAAATTACTATGATTCAATTAGAGGATTCTAGTAACATCGTTGAAAATATTTGTGTGTTTCAAGTCATGATTTAGCATAATTTAGGTTATTAGTACTAGATATTTTTTACGTAGACTCTTCGCATCTCGATCGTGTTACTCCAATGAAAGGATACGCTATGTTTTTTAATGTGAGTGAAGCTTTAAATCAACTTTCAGTACCCCATTGAAAAATATTAAAAATGAATAATTATTGATATACATCAATTTAATAGCATGCTGACAATTTCTTTAAATATAAATTTTTCAAATTATTACAAGTCTAAAAACTATTGAGAAATTGAAAATTTATTATTTTTGTAAATTAGGCTATATCTAACTTTAGTATATCTAATCATGAATACAATGATTTGAAAATTCATAAATTTCTTATTTTCTATGAACAGAAAGAAATAATAGAATTCTCTATTTCATGAATAAAGATCATGGCTCATGATTACAGATTACATGTTAACCCTATAATTAAAAAAGTTATCCTATAAGTTATCAGTTTATAATACAATTTGAATATTTATCAACATGAAATACTTTAAAAAATGAAAAAAAGAGTATTGAGCTTCATAATAGAAAAACAGTAGCAAGTCTCCGTTTTTTCGCATAATATATTATAACCTTTATATTAAGTGTATTCTCTCTTGCACATAATTTCCTAATCAATTTTATACCCCCTCTCATATCCATAATTTATTTATGCATACTCTCATTTTATTTCTTTTGTGAATTTAGTTGCATTTATAAATTTACTAGCTGGCCCGACGCGCGTTGCTGCGATCTCATAAAAAATTCTCCTTGTTTTTATTATTTGCCACCTCCCACTGAGGTTACATTTCAATTTTCAACCTTCTAGGACTATTTTTTATTTCACTTTTATGTAACAAATAGGCTTTTATCCGATAATGATCAAATAAACAATAGTTATTATCCGTTTTTTATTGTAGAGCTGCACTTTCATTTCTATGGTGAGGTTTCTCATAATATATTATAAATATGCTTTTTTTAGACCATAACAAAAGTTGTAACTATTTCAATTAATGTTTTTCCGAACAGGTTCAACTTCTTATCACCTGTTATCTAGAACACATTTTTTTTGTTAGGAGGTATTGCCAGTACTCAATAATTTTTATTAAACTGGAATAATTCGGGAAGCCGTTACAATTTTTAAACTGTTTGAATATTCAAAATTTGGAAATTCAAATTATTTGATCACAAAAAACATGTGTTAAACATTTGTTATTGGTTAAAGTCAGTATAATCCCGTATGCCCAAAAAATTACCTGAACACTGAAAAATCATGATTACAGATGATTGGCAAACATAAGTTTACCGGTTTGATAGACAGACGTTGTTTTTAGAATGATGATTTGCAAAACACAAACAGCTTGTCCATTGAAACAGCGTGTACAGCAGATCGAAAAATTTCAAATTATTTTCCATATGATTAAAATATCCCAGTAAGCTAGCTAGCCATGTACCCATGCTTTGCATAGGCAAAACTTCAACCCCCTAAAAACACCCCTAAAATTGCGAATTTTGAAAAATCCTTTCTTATTGCACGGTGAAATCCTATAAGGATTGTTCATACGAAATTTAAAGTTCATAGGCCTAGTAGTTTTGGCTCTGCGTTGATGAGTGAGTCAGGGTATCATCCTTTTATAGATAGAGATTTCCTTCTCTAATCATATATCTTTTTTAATTATAGGATAATAAACACAAGTAGACAAAGTGTAGAAAACATAGTTTCAGATAATAGTAGGCCTACATCCTTATACTGAACACGCTCAAACCTACTCTAGGACATGAATTGTCATAGTTAAATTGAGTAATTTCCTTTATTAAAATATTTTTCATAACAAATACGGTAATAGTAGTTCTGTAGTTATTTTCTTTTTTGCAAAGTTGTCCTTATTAGTATGAATATTTATGTTTAGACTTCGGCTCATTCACTTCAAGATTGAGCATCACATCAACTAATTGATATAGTAATTATGGTAACTATAGTGTATAAGATTGTATGGTTGTTGATCTTATATTCCTTAACTGGAGTCTCCAAGACGGAATCTACAAAAAAATATCTTAATTCAAAGTACGTTGATATATTTTTCTACCTTCAATAAGGCTGCTTTCTGCAAGAGATTATTAATAGTCCGTCATTCGCATCACCATCACTATCATAGTCATCAAAATAATTATTCTCCGCTATTTTTTCATGTTCTTGATCTTTTTTATTTTGTCGGTTGGGTGAAAAATGCAGTTGATTTCACAAAGATATAGAATAGAAATATTTGTCTGGTTTCAGTTATTGATCTCGACAACTTTAATCGGAATTGGTTCAGCGGCCTCAAAGTACAAAGAAGATGAGAGAATTGTACCGAAATTCATGATCAACCTACTAAGCCCAGAATACGACAGAAACCATCAGTTTGCATTGGATCTTATGGCCAGGATGTTTGGTTATGATGGCCAGAGACTGTTTAAAAATCAACAAAAAACTGCTGTGAGTATCCAACTTGAAGTATCTTAAAAGACTGCTTGTTACTATTGAAATTTCATACAATCAACTGGTTCTTCAAACAATAGAAATAGACCCAGTGGTTGATGAATAATATCATTCAAATAAAATTCTGATACCAGAAAATTTACCTTGCAAGCTTCTAGAATTGTATTTGGGCTAATCCAGACATTTTTTGGGGGTGATATCAAGTGAGAAGATATTAAGGTGGGGGGAATATCATTGGAAAAAGGTGCTCATCTCCTTAAAAGACACAAATAAATTTCGAGGGGATACATCCCCAAATCACTAACCTTGGATTCGCCCCTGATTGTAGATATTACGATGACTAACGAGTCAAAGGAAGGCTAAAGCCTTGGTTTCCAACTTCCAACTTTGGACAAAACGAGCAGTGGACATGGCCGGAATACCCTACAATAATTCATGCTTTTGGCGTACGAAATCAAAAGCATCAATTGTAGAGTATTTCGGTCCTATCCGCTGTCCGTTACGTCGGAATTCGCGTAGTTGAGAACCGAGGCTCGAGTCTATAAAGTGATAAATATGATAATGCGTGGACTTAGCATCTCGTTTGTAGGATATTACTAAATCTATTAAATTGGGAACAAAAAATGTCAATCGATCTTTCATGGGATTTTATTCCATCTAGTTTCGGTGCGAGCTACGAGTATCAGTAACATTATATTTAATGTAATTTCCCTTTACAAAGAGATCTTTCAAGTGATTTTTCCTACTAAACAATGGTTGTTCATGTTAATATTGGGCTTAAAATTTCTGGACCTTCAAATTCAGTTGTACTTTGAAAGAAAGGAAGATTGACCAATACCTTATCCTGGAGTTTGAAGTAACTTATCCCACCTTGAACAGTTTCGAAGTTATAGAGGAGCTCCCATATTGATGGGTGACTGGTTTATGTAATGTTTAACTCTATGAACGCCCTTTGACAAACCCTAACCAATAATAAATTAATAATGAATACATGCTTTTTCGTTGAATACAACTAACACAGTAGACGCTTGAATTTCTTCCAGCATAGAACGTTCAAGTTTTATAATAGAAGATAACTTATTCAATCCGGAACTTCACCCGTTTAATATTTCTCTAGGAAATGATTCCTTACTTGTCAAACTTCAAAGAGAACAACTCTTTTGACTGAGTGGAACAAGTTAAATATAATTCATTTCTATTTTTTGTGCTGGATATAAGTCGAAATATTAAATACATAGGTCTATATTTTTCAATTTTTTTCTCTCACTAGTTTTTATCCCAAGAATCTTTCAAGAACGTTAAAAAATGATAATTTTTATTCAATTTTTTAATCTGTAATCACTTTCTCACTATGATGTAAAATACTTCTGGATAAATTGATCAACCCCATATAAGATACTGAAGAATATTTAAAAAAAATATTGGAATTTAATGCTCCTATATTTATTTATATTATTTTCTATTTCCTGCCAGAATTTCTGTACGAAAACTCATAATTATGGCGATGAACAAGAAAGATCCTCCACGACTAATATACTAAAGTTATTAATAATTGATCAGACCAATTAGTAACATTATTAGTGCTCGACGTAGCAAAACTGGATTTATTCAAGAAGTTCGGCAAAAACTGGTTTCGAATTGCTATCTGATTAAATAATATACAGTAGCCTACTGCTCTATAAAGTAGACCAAATCCGGCCCGCGACAGTGTGAGCAATCTGGCCCTTGACAGCACATAGGGTTTTGCCACTTTTTTTACTTTCTACTAGCAATTCCACTACTTGAGTACAATTACTTGATTGTACTAATTATCAATACATCATTTTCTATCAGATTCAGCAGTTATATGTTTGCTGAAGGCGCATACTTGACGACTTGATACATAATAAGTGATCCACTAGTAAGTTCACTTCGCTCGCCTTAAACGTTTGACTTTTAACCAAGTTAATTCACTAAAAAATTGAAAGCCCCTGTTTTTATAATTTTTTTTGTGTATGTCATGAAATATCACAATGATTACTGCAATAACAGACTTGTAACATGATTTATCCAATTTTGCAGCTCTTATTACACAAATCCTATTTGATTTACTACTTAAAAGAAGGCCCTGGAGATTAATGATTGAGTAAATTGATAGGGATAGCTGCCAATTTTATTCTTGTAATCATTGCCATCTTTGATGAAAGAAATAATTTTTTAAATTCAATATATTTATTTTCAGAAAAAGATGGTACGGTACAAATTTTTCCAAACATTACTCTTCTAATAAGTAACAAATCTGTGTCCATTAGTTGGAGGAGGTAATAAATAATGAGGAGTTAGTGGTGGAGGTATGTGAGGGGAAGTAGGAGGAGGGGAGGAGTCCTCCTCCTAAAACACTCTATAGATAGTAGAAAATAAAAACGGTTCTGGCCCTCGGACGTACTGGGGTAATTATTTTGGCCCGTGGGCTGAACAGTTTGGAGACCCCTGAAATAGACCATTTGAATACATGATCAATAAAAACAACATACTTTGTCAACAAAACTAGTTCAATTTTACTTTAAAATTGACAACTTGTAAATTTAACTTCCTTCAAATCATTAAAAGACATACAAGAAAATGTTCACAATGTTTGGAGTTACCGTAGAAACTACGGTAACTCGTATTGCAACTCGTAGAAACAGTAGGCTACCTTCCGTTTTATGCCTATGCCATGACTCTAGAAAAAACTTTCAATTACATAGGCCTTGTATATAGATAATACTCTCAAATGTACTTTTTTCTGTTCATTGCGTCATGTAAATACAGGTGTTGCTGGAGCTTATATCCACCTACACTCTGTATTACTGAAAGAGCTTGAATCATTAATCGCAAGCACATTAGTATCTTTTAAATATAGCAAGGTTACTGAGATTCATCAAGTGTAATTTATCTTAAATTATTGGAGTTCTTCCTCAGCTATCATACAATTATGGTAGAGTGAGATGACATATTAACAGCTAACTGATTTTTTTTTTAATAAAAAAATGAAGCTTACTTCTTCATTTTGAGATATCTCATATTGAGCTCTTAAGCACCTAGTCCTAGTGCAACTACTAAACCTCAGAATAGGGAACACAGCCTAAAATGACTTTCGACCATGAGTTGTAGATTCATCTTGTCATAAACGAGTGAATTGTAAAATTTTTGCAATCAAGAGCTTTTGCTCTTTCTTGTGTTTGTAAATTTTGTTGGAGCAGCTATCTAATCTCTCAGAATTGAAGTTTAGGAATTTGCTGCAGGCAACAACATATTATAAATGTTGATTGTGCAATCTTCGAAAACGTTTTTCCTATCAAGCCCTAGGGATGATCGACTGTAATTTGGTTAACACAGCTATTAACACGTGATTTTGGCATGGATTTGAGGTAGAAAAAAGGACCTAGCTCTAGCTCCACCCTCAATGGAGAGTTTCCTAATAATATAGTTTTTTAAAGGTGAGTCTAACCTACAAAAAAATGTCTCTTCATTTTTGGTCTCTAGCTGAACATTATAGTTCGGGATTCCAGCTTTGAAATGATGTCAAAATTATTTCTGCATGACAACCACAAAATTCTATAATAATTCTTTTTCTGACATCTTATGTGCTCCAAACAGTTTGTACAGGTTTTCTTTTTTTGCAATTTTCCATAAATTTCCTTTTCAAGATTTGGGGATACATTACTTCAAAACCATAAGAGATATTCATTTCAAATTTCCCGGTCATGTTTCCCATGTTATTTTTTAGTTCCTATCGAGCCATTATATCAATAAAGTAATAAATTGTAAGCCAAATTAGAAAAAAACAACGTTTAAACGTTAAACCAACGAAAAAGCTCTTTTCATGAAGTTATTGAGAAAATCGCGTGTACGGAACTAGAAAAGTCCATTATTTCCAATAAAAAACATGGATATCACCAATGGCTTAAAATATAAAAGACAGGAAGTTGAACTCCCCATGAATGATGTGCTAACAGAAAAAGCTTTACAGATTTGACCACGATTTCGAGCAATAAATTTCATGTGCAAAGGCAGTACCATCACCATAACGTAGTGATGACAAGATATCGACTTTCAGAAGAATCAATGATGTAACGAGCTCTTGGGTACATTGAACCAATGTATTGCATTAATTTTCTCATAAAGTTACCCCATAAAATGTTTTATTTTGATAGATGAAAAAGAGGAATCTTTGTTAAAAGTCAGCAATTTTTTTAATATTTATAATTAATTTAAAATGTACAATAGCACAAATGGTAAGTAGAATAAAAAAATCGTATTTTTCAACTAATTACTGATATTATGCAGTTACAAAAATTATTAATATAACGGAATTAAATTGCATACGACAAACCCTATTTTTCGAACAGGGAGCCCTATGTCGTCTGAAGACGACATTTTTACTGCATGTAAGTATATTTATTGCATTTTCACTAGTATTTAATAAATACTAGTATTTCAATAGTACTTTTGCTGCATGTAAAGTATCTTTACTGAATAATTACTTTCTTCCCTACTAAAATTATTAGTAGTGAAAAAATAATCAGCTAATTAACTGAAAGTAATTAGATATTCAGCTAATAATTAATAGTTCATCATAGATTATTTATCAAATAGCTTACCAATGACCGGTAGCACAAATGCCAATCAAAATTTCATCTCCGATCACTGGCCAAACTCATCTTAGATCATGATTACAATTAATCAGTTATATTTAATCGAAGGTCAATTTTTGACCGTACATTTTGACCAACTAATGTTTGTGATTCAAGCCACTGATTCCCAGTCAAATGATGCGCTCGAGTGCCGCGTGTGGTAACATTTTAAAACATTTTTGTTCAAAACGTGAGTACACATGTGAGATTAAAACATTTAAAATGAACAAATATATTATGTCTTTTAATGTCAACCTATAATTTAACATTATTTAATTTTCAACTACTATGACAATAATAAATAATATTATAAACAACATTTTATAAAAAACACAATGTTGCCGAATTGAATTTACATCAAAACCTCTGGTAAAATCAAAATCGTCTGTCAAAAATTGACCGGTCTTTCTAAATCGCAAATTTTGATTAAAATTGGTTCTGGATCAGGTGACCGGGATCAGTTCTTTTTTTTTATTAGGGTTTGTGCAACCAGCCAAGGAGTTTGAATAAAATAAATTGTTGCTTATGATTGCTTTCGATTGCTGTAGAAGTGGCAACCGTTGATAGAACGATTTCCTTGCAACACAAGTGGATTTCGCTCGCCAGAACGACCAACCAGTGTTCACAGACTTATGGCTGGCGACATTGATGTTGTTGCCTGTGTAGGCGACAGTCTTCTCCTGGCCACAGGCGGCCTCGGATCTACCATTTTACACTCCGCCTTTGACAACAGGGGAATCGCTTGGGCAATAGGTTAGCTCTCACAAACTCATAGATTTTCAAACTCACAGGAACCGGGTGTTGGCACTAACCAATCATCTCTAAATGATACCTGCGAGCTAGATGATTTCCGAATTCTCATTTACTGGAAAATTTGAGTACTTCATAGTACTTCATGGTACTGGAAACTTCCATATTATGAATATTGACTACAGCAAAATAGCAAAAATTCAATAAATGCTATCAACAAAAGAAAAACGAGTTATCAGTAGGATTGAAGAAGAATTGAAGAAGAATTTGAAAATAGTTCACTTTATTATTTATTTAGTAATTCTTTATTTCTATTCTCTATTTCTATTTATTTAGTACTGAAGCTATCAATAGCAATATCGAATGGATGTAGCCCAACTCCATCATCAATACGTATGAACTCTGTATTATGTAGCAGCCTATAGAGTTCATTTGCACCAACATTTGGAAAATATTTAAATTTTAGGAAACATTCCTGTACTTAAGGCCTTGATGGCAAGCAAAATCTAACTAATAAACACAGTAAAAAATATTTGAACAAAAAAGTATTACCATGTCTCAAAATCATGTGCAGTAAAAAACTCTTGGAGATTAGGTGAGTGTTTCTATCTTTCTATGATCTGCTTCTTGGATCTATTCAATTGTGAGATAAAGATCCAATGGTTCTGACATTATTGATTATTGAATACCATACTTTAGCGTCACCAACCAAGAGAGAGATTTGCAGTCGTTCTACAAACAAATATTGTAATAATTTGAGATTAATTAAAAATAAAAATGAATGATTTTACCTAGGCTATATTGGAGGTAGGAAAAACTGTTTCAATTATAATTTGAATCTATACACTTTTCACGGAAAGGGGGACGATGTAAACAACGATGCGCGTGCGAGAGTGTATCTTCAAACAACAAGACCGATTCACAGTAGCCGATTCACAATTAACTACAGAAATACAATTAACGCGCAGTATATAAGTGAACCAGTAACTGGGTTAGCAAATATGATACTGAACTCAGTGTGAGCTAGTAACAATTAATCGATCGGTCCACAACAGATATGAGTCATCACTTTTTCACTCACTCAAACGCAAACGTTTGTTTCGGTTTATCTTTCGTTTGCGTGAACAGAGTTTAGATATTTTTAGTTATCTCCTAAAAACCTAATATCACTCATGACTCTCAATTCCTTGAATTTCATTTTGTTTAGATTAGCTTATCACATCACTGATTCATTGTGAAACCTAGTTATGCATGGAAAAGAATGAAGCACCCTTTTATAAAATGATAGAAAAATAGAAATAATTGATTTCTTGATAGTCTCTGTGCAATCATACATTTTGAACTTCTTCCTCTCTCTTAACTAGTGATAAGGTTGATCAGGAATCAGGAGCCTTTAATCAGTTATACTTACTCGCTATTGATAATTTCTCTTCAAATAACAAGAATTTTCACTTATAATTTAGTGCATATTTATTAGCGAAATAAAGGTTGAAGCTGTCTTGCTAGAGAACTGGACGCTAGATGCTTGAGAACTTTTTTCTTTTCATTGCTGATGATGCCCACATCCCACATGAGTCCGAGACTTGTGCGTGGGAAATGAGGTGAATGATAACACAAACAGATGCCAGACGGAGGAGCGGAATTCGAACCCACGACCGCTGAAACCACAGCAAGCTGAAGTTGCGATGCCTCAACCAATTGCGCTAAGCGGTCCTAGAGAAGCTAGAGAAACTAGAGACTAGAAAAGCTGTTGTCGTTGCTGCTCCTGGAGTTTTAAAAATCTGAAATAGTCAAGATATCTTCTAAAATCATTCAATTTATGAGTGAAAATCCTATACTCATTAACATTATTTGCAAGGAGAAGAAAGTCCATTCCCTTCCAATGGGTTCTGAATTCAATAATGCTTTTTTGTTTGTATCTAATAGTCTATAAAATCCTGTGTGTTTATTCTGTAGGTGGCCAAGGTACATGGAGAAACGTTTTGACTATTGCTAACATTTTGCGTGAGTACAACCCTAACCTGGTTGGATATTCGTACGGTGATTCGACCACTCATGCGCGCGATTCTCAGTTCAATGTGGCTGAAATTGGAGCGATGAGCAAAGATCTTGTCTACCAGGCCAGTCTTCTTGTGAAGAGGATGAAATCGGATTCCAGGGTGGATTTTGAAAACCACTGGAAGGTAAACAGATCTATCTCAATTAGATTTTGGAAAGATGCTAATATTTTGCTGCTAATATTTTGCTTGATGCTAATAATATTCATACTCACTGCTCATAAGCTCGTATTTGTATTTGAATTTCAGATTGAAGGTTGTTAAATTGATAAATTTGGATAAATAAGCTTGTATTTAGTTGGTATAGACAAAGATATTAACTGTATCTTACTCGTACAAACGGATACGACAACTATAAGTTTGCTCAATGTATTCTGTTTGCTCAATTTTTAAAGCTTTCAATCCAGTTAGTTCTCTACTCTCTGCTGAAAAATCACTTCCTGGTGGTTCGGAACCCACCTAAAACTGTAGGTCCAACTCATCAATCACCATCATCCAATTCATTACCCACGCACAGGTCTCAGACCTATGTGGGCTTCATCCTCAGGAAAAAAAGAGAAAAGAGTTGACATGTGTTTTACAACAATAGTACACATATAATACACCATACATTGGAATAATTTGAAACTGTTTAGTGTTGGTGATAATCACTAAAGTAGGAACTCATCATTTACGGTGACGGTGAAGGTGTCAAATAATGTCAATCAGGTGTCAATTCAGAAAGCTGGTGCGGTTCAATGGCCTTAGCACAACCTTGAATTCAAGATTTCGTACCAATGAAAACATGACAGACAAAAATAATTGTTTTCTCATAGATTGAAGATTGTTTCTTGCGACTACTCAATAGCCTACACACATTAAACATTTTGACGTTTCAAGACCAAATGGAGATGCTAGAATTTCTTGCTTTTGAGGTTCAGTAAGATTCAGTAGATACTCTCTTATTCTGTAAATATAATAAATAGTCTAGATATAAGCAATCAATATACTGAATAATAAGACGAAATTGTCACAACCACATTTATTAAAACTTCGAGAAACTAGTTTCGGTTGTTACACCATTATCAATCTCAATCAAACTCTTTTGGGATTGATTGAGATTGATAATGGTGTTACAACCGAAACTAGTTTCTCGAAGTTTTAATAAATGTGGTTGTGACAATTTCGTCTTATTATTCATTATGAATACCTTCCACAATATCACCTTCGCCATTACTAAGAAAATCAATCAATATACATGTTGGGGATTGAGCAATGAGGTGTAGAATATAGAATTTTCAAATGAGGCTGTAAAACATAGGATATAAATGGAGGACCTGCGGTAAGAGGGGTAGGAAATGAGGTTGTAATAAAATAAAAAGGAATAGTTGAGTAATACCTTATTAATGTTCCTATCACCATATGAGAAGTCGTTTCTGTAGACGCCGATGCGTGTGCACACGTTGATGAGATGAGTCACTGATGATAATGCGTAGCACTCGAGGTATTTTTGTGCACTGAGGAGTGAGGTCGGTGAGGATGAGTGAAGAATTATTTTAGAATAAATAGGATGGAACTAATTTCACGGCCGATATAAAATACTGGAGGTTTTGAATTAAAGAACAAGAAAAATAAAGTGCTAGTTGCGGTTATAAGCAAATGAGGCTTCAATAAACCGAATATTGAGGTTTTACAAAATAATAAATTAATAAGTAATTATTGCGGTTGTAACGAATTCTATTACTTGAGGTTAGAACGACGATTTGTTCATAGCGATGCGGTTTCAACAAGAATGCAATTGTGAGTTACCATTCAAACTGCCATTACAACTCTAGCATGCGCAGTGGCCAATAAAACTGGTTGACATGGCAACACTATAGAAAGTCAAGTAACAGCTACACATGTTGAGCAGAGATAAAACATAAACTAACTTAGACTACACTAAATACGAAACATAGCGGGGGCCTTGAATCCACCTGGATTCAACAAGAATGATAAAAAAAAAATAATAAAGTTCACAACTAGTAAATAAAGTTCATAACACTAATTACAAGGGTGCCAAGCTGGGCTATAAATTATTTGGAGTTTGCGGGTAGCGGAAACACCTTGTGGGATGGACGTGTCAAGGTTCCTTGGCAAGTCTTCAAATGCACCACACGAACAATTCCATCTTGTCCTGGAGAGACACCAGTAATGCGTGCTAATGGCCAGGTAAGTGGTGGAGTTGGTTGATGGACCAAGACAAGGTCACCAATGTGGAGATTATCAACAGCCTTATTCCATTTGGCTTTCTGTTGAAGGGTATGGATATATTCCAAATGCCATCTCTTCCAAATGTGCTGGTGGAATGCTTCAATCAATTTCCAATGTTTGAGGCGATTGAGGTTGACATTTTGTATGTCTTCTTCAGGAACTGCCACCAAAGGAGATCCAATCAAGAAGTGACCTGGTGTAAGTGCTGAGACATCATTAGGATCGTTTGATAGAGGTGTGAGAGGTCTTGAATTCAATATTGCCTCTATTTGAGTGACCAGTGTCATGAATTCAACAAGTGTTAATGTATGTTCTCCAATGACACGTCGGAGATGGTGCTTGATGCTCTTGATTGCTGCTTCCCAAAGGCCACCCTGATGTGGAGCTGCAGGTGGGTTGAAGTGGAAAGTAATGCCTTGTGTAGCAGCAAATTCAGAGAGTAGGAGTTGCTTTGACTTGGAAAGTGCTTGGAAGGTATTGTTAGCACCAACAAAATTAGTCCCACAGTCAGAGTAGAGGTTTTTGCAGAGACCACGGCGAGAAACAAATCTTTTCAAGGCAGCAATGAAGGCCTCAGAAGACAAGTCTGTTACCACTTCAATGTGGATTGCTTTGGTGACCATGCATATGAAAGCACATATGTAGGCCTTTGTGAGTGATGTGGATCTGAGGTTGTGCACCTTGATATTGAATGGGCCAGCATAATCAATCCCAGTATTGAGGAAAGGGCGAGAAGGTGTCACACGAGCCTGAGGTAGATGCCCCATGGGTGGAATGTTGTGGCGAGGTTTGTGTCGAAAGCAAACATTGCACTTAAAAATTCGAGAGTGGATGATACTACGTGCAGAGAGTATCCAAACATGTTGTGAAAGAAGAGATTGTGTTAGTTGAGCTCCAGAATGTAAATATTGTTGGTGGTAGGAGTCAATCATGAGGTTGACCACATGATGTTGCTTTGGAAGGATGATAGGATGTTGAACATCTTGAGGTATATGACAATGCTTGAGACGTCCTCCAACTCGCAGGAGACCGTCATCATCAAGATACGGAGAGAGGCGGCAAAGTGAGTTTGATACAGTGGAGGTTTTGTCAATTTTCAGCTTGGCAATGTCTTCTCGAAAGGCTGAGTCTTGAACTTGTTTGAAGATTATACATTTGGCAGTAGCCAATTCTCGGGTGGAGAGAGGGCCAATCTTCTTTGGTGGGTGTCGAGTATTGAAAACAAAGCGGAGGATGTAGGCCATAACACGCTGAAGTTTACTGAAGTGAGAAAATTTTTGTAGGAGATCCCATTCAAGAGGTGCAGTAGCAACGAGAGTGATGGGTGACAGAGGTTTGCTCTCATCAGTATCAGCAAGTTCCACTGGAGTGAATGCAGATGTAGGCCAGAGGTTGGAAGGCTTCTGTAGCCAGGATGGACCTGTCCACCACAAATTGTGAGCGGGTAATTCAGCTGGAAGTATACCACGTGAAGCACAGTCTGCAGGGTTTTGTTCACCAGAAATGTGTCTCCAGCTATCAGTTGGTACCAATTCTTGGGTTTGAGCAACCCAGTTTGCTATGAAAGTTTTAAGACGATGCGGAGGAGTCTGTAACCAAGTCAAGGCCACAGTAGAGTCACACCATAATGTGATAGAAGAAAACTCCAGTTTTTTGTGAAAGGTTGAGATCACATATGAGGTCAGTTGAGCAAGCAAGTGAGCAGCACACAGTTCTAGACGTGGTAGAGTGAGTTTTTTCAAAGGGGCCACTCTGGTTTTGGAGATGAGTAACTGGACAGTGGGGGAAGTATCAGTTTGTGATGTCCTGAGATATATCACTGCGGCAAATCCACGTTCAGAAGCATCTGCAAAACCATGAAGTTCAATGAGGCTTGAGTGCAAGAACTGTAGAGCTCGTGGTATGGAGATATCTTGAAGTGTGGCTGATGTGTCAACAAAGCTTTGCCACATTGCAAGCAGTTCAGGAGGTAGAGGTTGGTCCCAATTTAGGCCCTTTGTCCAAAGAAGTTGCATGAAGCATTTAGCCCACAGAACCACTGGTGAGAGGAATCCACAAGGGTCATAGATCTTGGCTATCACACTTAGTACTTTACGCTTAGTGGTAGCATCATGAGGTAGATTGAAGTTGTAGGCAAAACAATCATTTGCTGCTGACCATTGGATACCAAGGATTTTGAAATGAGGTTGTTGATCATCCTGAAGAAATACCGGTTTCTCAAGGTGACCATCAGGAAAGCTGGAAAGAAGTGCATTAGAATTTGAAGTCCATTTACGTAATTCAAATTCACCACATTTGAGTAGAGAGATAAGTTGTTGTTGCAGTCTTAAAGCCTCTTCTTCGGAGTTGGCACCAGCAATGACATCATCAACAAAGGTTTGAGAACGCAGAAGTTCAGCTGCTTCTGGGTAGGAATTGCCTTCTTCAGTGGCAAGTTGATGAAGAGTTCTTATAGCAAGATATGGAGAACAGCTCATGCCATATGTTACTGTGGTCAATTTGAAGACAGATGCAGGCTGAGTAGCATCAGTACGCCATAAAATCAATTGATAGCACTGGTCATCAGGGTGAACCTTGATTTGCCTATACATTTGACGTATATCACAAGAAAAGACAATCTTGTGCAAGCGGAATACCAGCAACAAATCACAAATATTGTTCTGCATTTTCCTTCCAGTGAGGAGAATCTGGTTCAAGGAAATACCAGTTGAGGTTTTTGCACTAGCATCGAATACAGTGCGTAGACGAGTAGTGCTGCTAGCTTCTTTGAGGACACCATGATGTGGTAGAAAATAATGAGGAGTAGATAGATCAGTGGTGCTATTCAGTTCCATATGACCTAATGTCAAATATTCTGACATGAAATCAGTATACAAAGACTGAAAATGAGGTTGCGCCTTGAATTTCCTTTCTATAGAATTTAATCTTTGTTCAGCATTGGCTTTAGACTGACCCAAAGTGGGGTGGTTAGCCTTGAATGGCAGTCTGACACAAAATCGTCCAGATTCATCACGTGAATAGGTTGAGAGGAAATGTTCATCACACAATTTTTCTTCTTCAGATTTTTCAGATGCCATTGGAGGCTCTTCTTGTTCCCAAAAGCGTTGGAGAGAGTTATGCAAATCCAAATTGTTGATAGCCAAGAGGGTGGCTGATGCTTGCAGAGTGATGGAAGAATCAGCTTTAGGCTTGCATGGAGTCTCACCCATGACCATAAAACCAAGATGAGTCCCAATTAAACTCGGCAGGCCAGGACCAAGATGATGAACAATCTGGTTGAGCAGAAGAGGAAAAACAGAGCCACCAAGAAGAATGTCGATGCCTCCAGCTAGATGAAATGTAGGGTCAGCCAGAATATATGGTCGAACCTTTTCCAATACCTCTGGATCAATTTCCATGCGAGGTATATCAACACAAATTTTATCAATAATCAAGAACTCTTGATTAAGTGAAATCACTTTTCCACTCAGAGTCTCAATAGAAAGAGAGGTGAGGCCCTTAGAACGTATGGGGGCTTGAGAAAATCCAACAACACTGTGGTTGCTCTTAGTGCGAGATGCACTTAATACTTGTGCAGCATGTTCATTGATGAAACATGACTGACTACCAGAATCTGCGAGGGCGCGGAAAACATAACTTTTTCCATGAGGAGAGGTAATTTTAACGAGTAGCGTTCCCAATAGCACTGTAGACATTGATGAACGATGAGAGGGTTGATTATTCTCAGTAGTGGTCAGTACTACTGAAGGAGGTGTCATGTTGACTTGAGGTTGACCCACAGAAACTGCACGGCTGCTGGGTTGGAGAGGTGTCATATTGGCAGTTGAGTGGTTATTTTCAAAGTGCAACAAAGTATGGTGCCTTTTATGACATGTGAAACAGTTTGATTTCGATTTACACTTGTCAAGAGTATGATTTCCTAAACAAGAAATGCATCTTTTATTTTCTTTGACAATTTGAAAACGTGCTTTGGGTGCATTGTTTTTGAACACAGGACATAAATAAATCTTATGTTCATTGTTATGACAAACAAAACAGTCATAAGGTTTTGTGTCACTTTTGATTTCATCATTATAAGTAGTCATCAATGCTACCTTGTTTGTAGAAAAACTCCTATTTATTTTAGGAAAGAATTTATTTTCAGATACTGAAGTAGACATTGAAGCGGTTTTTGAGGTAGAAGAAGAGTGAAGATTTGAATTTTCAATTTCATTGCACTCCTGAGTTAAAAAAGTAATTATTTCTTTTGCTTCAGTAAGTACAGATTCGCTAGATTTGTTCAAAGAACGAAAATGTTCAAACTTTTTTCGGAGGTTATTATCCATTTTTCGCATCATCATAGCACACAGTAAAGGATTATCAGCGGTTATATCAATTTTTAATCCCTTCAAAGCTTGTGTATTCTCATTGTAGGAGTTCAAAAATTTCCGCATTTGAGCCGGTTGATGAGTGATATTGGGTAAATCGAGAATTTTATTGAGATGCAGTGTTATCAATCGGCGAGGTGAATTATAGCGTTCATGAAGCAAGTCATAGGCAATCTGATAATTACTCTCAGTTAGTGGTAATGATTTAATTAAATCAAGAGGTTCTCCTGAGACTGAGCTCAACAGGTATTGAAGTTTGACTACACCTGATAATGTAGAATTTGAATGAATGCTTGAATTGTATAAATTAATAAATGAGGTCCAATCGAGAGGGTTTCCAGAAAATTGTTTCAAGTCAAGCTTAGGTAAGCGAACTGGCTGTTCATTTTTTACTTTAGACTGATTCAATTTCGTTTCTAAGTTGTGTAACGTGAGATTAATAGAGTCAATCATTTCATCAGCACTATTAAGAGGTGCATAATTTGGTTTGAATTCTTTGTCTTCTTCTAACTGTAATTCATGATAACAATCCAGTGAGTCTGATAAGTCTGATCTTAATTTGTTCAGAGATTTTGAACGAGCGAGTAATTTCTGATAAATTTCCTTATCAGAGATCTTTTTTGACATATCAAATAAGATTTGAATTTGTTCAAAAGCATTATTCTTCTTAGCGGTGATCACTGCTAACGATTTAGCCATTATAACTAACTAAGTTACCTATTTGAAAACAGTAATAAATTATCACAAGTATTGAAGTTGACAATATAATAACCCGGGGTATAATAACTAAATGAGATTGCACTAATAATAGTGATAATAAGCTGATAACATGACTCGACACACTGCCGTGGTAGTAATTGAGGTAATTACGATTACAAATTGAGTGATAAGTGGCAAGCATTCACAAAAGAAATCTAATAATATTCGAAATATAAAACAAATAATGCGTTTATCAATAAGCATGAATATTCTGAGAATTCAATTGAATTAAACAATTATCTGAATTGAATTCACTCAAGTTACGAATTGAATGCAAGATATTATACTTATTGAACATTCGAAGTATGATATGAATAAATCAAATAATATTTCAATTTTGAAATAAGCAATGTAATTTTACACAATTGAATATAATTATCAGTCAAGTTCACGGAATAACAATAAGTATTTATTTCAATTAGAAATACGCCACAAACCATAAGCAGTTATTCTCATTTGATAGCATAAGCTATTAGTGAATGAATAGTAGGTTATTTTCAAGTTCAATGTAAACAAAGTTGACATTGACGACGCAATGCTCAGCTATAATGTCAGCCTGAATACTACAGAGCTCCGTTATAATCACGATGAAACAAAACAATGAGTTGTTTACGACTTTTGAGCACAATAGACAAATTTTAACTTGCAAGGCATTGATAGTGAACTCGTTTGAACAATGCGCTTTGTAACTTGTAATACCGTATAACTTGTACTTGCACCAAAAATGATAGCTTTATTTAATGAGCAATGAATATGTATTTCCATAGAATGAAAATAAAAAATGATCCGGCCCGGGGCTTGTAGGACCAAAATGTTGGGGATTGAGCAATGAGGTGTAGAATATAGAATTTTCAAATGAGGCTGTAAAACATAGGATATAAATGGAGGACCTGCGGTAAGAGGGGTAGGAAATGAGGTTGTAATAAAATAAAAAGGAATAGTTGAGTAATACCTTATTAATGTTCCTATCACCATATGAGAAGTCGTTTCTGTAGACGCCGATGCGTGTGCACACGTTGATGAGATGAGTCACTGATGATAATGCGTAGCACTCGAGGTATTTTTGTGCACTGAGGAGTGAGGTCGGTGAGGATGAGTGAAGAATTATTTTAGAATAAATAGGATGGAACTAATTTCACGGCCGATATAAAATACTGGAGGTTTTGAATTAAAGAACAAGAAAAATAAAGTGCTAGTTGCGGTTATAAGCAAATGAGGCTTCAATAAACCGAATATTGAGGTTTTACAAAATAATAAATTAATAAGTAATTATTGCGGTTGTAACGAATTCTATTACTTGAGGTTAGAACGACGATTTGTTCATAGCGATGCGGTTTCAACAAGAATGCAATTGTGAGTTACCATTCAAACTGCCATTACAACTCTAGCATGCGCAGTGGCCAATAAAACTGGTTGACATGGCAACACTATAGAAAGTCAAGTAACAGCTACACATGTTGAGCAGAGATAAAACATAAACTAACTTAGACTACACTAAATACGAAACAATACATATAACAATATGTATATTACATATAATATATATACACACACATCATATACAGTATATATATATACATTATAGAAATATACACATATATCAATATGCATAAAAGCAATATTTTATCACTAATAGCAGTGCCGGATTTGATTTAGGGCTCCCGCGACCCTAGGTAGTGACGAGATGGTTGTGCTTCCCCCCCCCCATACCCTAAAAGCATTATGTAATATATCTCTCAAGAGCTAAATATAAGGTCGGAAAATTTGGTTGAAGAACTGAGCTATCGGGCTCTTTTTAAACTGACAAAAAAATTAGAGGAATGATATTTGGTTTTTCTGAAAAGAAAATTTCAACTTGAATAAAGCGAATCCTGGCTGTAAGCTTGAATATTTTAAAGTACTTTTTTCGTGGGACAGTTTTCATTAGTTGCTACTGATCATGACTATTTGGTAGATATCGAAGGAGTCAACTATGGGTCTATCATTAGAAGACTTCTTCCTTTCTAACGTCTAGTAATTTTTCAAACGTGATACGTACCTATTTGAAAACTTTTTATAAATATACCTTGTACAAGAGAATGAACATATTCTGATTTTAACCTAGATTAAGGATTTTCACTAATGATCACTAGATTCAAATACTTAAACTATGAAATATTTTTCCTCGGCTTGCCTTCCCCATAGATGCGTATAGATGCTTAGGCAGTCTATTAGACTGTCTAGTGGCTAATACTACCTGACTAATATACTGAAATATTGTAATACTGCAATACTTTATTTACAAGCAATACTTTTGAATGAGTTAAGTTTGAATATCTTTGTATAATAAGTAAATTTATGTTCTAGCTGGTGTTTGTTCAAATAGGAAACAACAATTTATGCTCGGATATATGCTATACCAATTCTTCAATCCAAGCTGAACTTCATCGCCGAGATCTCATCGATTTATTCAATTACTTGAATGAGAACATGCCACGCACTCTAGTCGCTCTTGTTATAAATCCTCGTAAGCTATTAACTCATTTTTCATTATAATTGAAGCAATCTCTGCATTATAGCCTCAAGTATTTAATATTAGCAACATCTTGCACCCAACCCGTCTTGCACCCTTCTGTATGGTGTAAGGGGTTTCTGGGAAAGAAGATGAAAAATTAATTGTTAATTAGGCAAGTTATGCCTGGAAGGCCGATATGATGATTCTCAGACTATTTTTCCAATAATAATATCGAATATCAAGAATCTGAAATTCAAGATATTGTAATAATGACGATGTAACAGTGAAATAATACAAATAAGTTCATTTAAAATAATATAGCTTGACATAGTTTGAAATATGAATTCTCTATGAGAGAGATTTGTGGAGCATCATTATTTCCAATGATGAATTCAGAATACAGTTTTAAGTTATTCACTTGATATCACATTGTGATTTGGAGTGAGGCAGTATTTAGTATTTAGTCTTTTCTCACATAATACTTGGTCTAATAGAACGTACTAAGTAGACATGGTACTTGGTTTGATTGAGACACATTTTCCAATGAACTGATGCTTTTGTCGTGTTTTGGAGAATACATTTTGCGTCATTTACCACAAATAACGTTATTTCCGGAGAAATCGCTATCGATCAAAAACTATTCCTGATTATTCTTGAATGAGAAATATGATTGCCTACATTAGCCATTAATTTAAAATTAAAATTTAACGACTTGCAGTCAAATTTTATTAAAAATAAGTAGTATTTCACTTACTTTGAAGGCCAAACGTTTTCGAGTTGTTGAAACCCATCTTCAAAGCATCCGAGATATCGATGTTGGTTTGTTGGTTAGAAGAGCTGTGGTCTCTGTATAATGTGGTCAAAAAGTTTGTGTGATTTAAAATTTAACTGTTCGTTGAGGATGTTTTGTTTATTGTGTGTGGTGTGTTTGTAAATTTCAAATTGTTCCAAGGTGTTGAGTTCGTGTCCTTTAGATTTTATATATAGAATGTGTAAGTTGGTAGTGATGTCAGTAAAAGTGTGTCCAGTTTGAATGATGTGGTCTGCAAAAGTCGATTCTGTTTTTGTATGTAAAGCTTGTAAATGTTCCTTGTAGCGTTGTTTGAATGCACGGCCTGTTTGTCCTATGTGAAATTTGTTACAGTCAGAGCAGTTCAGTTTGTAGATCCCTGGGAGATCGTATTTGTTCATGTTCATTGTGGTTCTTGGTGCAAGTGAATTTTTTATTTTGTTTTTTGTTCTGAATGCGATGGTGTGGTCAGCTTTTTTGAAGATTTTGGCAAGTCTGTTTGATTGTGGATTAATGTATGTCATTGTGATGTATTTTTTGTTGGTGTTTTGTTTTTTGTTTGTTATTTTATGGTTGAGTTTGTCATAGGTCGCGTTTGAATAAAAAATTCACTTGCACCAAGAACCACAATGAACATGAACAAATACGATCTCCCAGGGATCTACAAACTGAACTGCTCTGACTGTAACAAATTTTACATGGGACAAACAGGCCGTGCATTCAAACAACGCTACAAGGAACATTTACAAGCTTTACATACAAAAACAGAATCGACTTTTGCAGACCACATCATTCAAACTGGACACACTTTTACTGACATCACTACCAACTTACACATTCTATATATAAAATCTAAAGAACACGAACTCAACACCTTGGAACAATTTGAAATTTACAAACACACCACATAAAATTTGACTGCAAGTCGTTTAATTCACTTGAAAAGATAATATTAACAACGCAGTTCGTCATGGAACAAGAAATCCAGGAATAAAAATTAAAGTTATAAGTATTTTTACATAGCTAGTTTTTCTTGGATTTCTTGTTCCATAACCATCTGTGTTGTTAATATTGACTTATTATTGTAAAATTGACTGCACTTTAAAGATGAGTCTCCATGACTCGAAAACGTTTGGCCTGATTGAGTAGAAATATTACTTATTCACAATTAAAATTGACTGCAAGTCGTTAAATTTACAATAAAAGGCAATCTTGTTTTCCATTGATCTCGAATTGAACATACCGTTATTGGCCGTTTTCACACTGGACGACACGGCACCAGCACGACACCGACACGGTACCGTCCTGGTGTCGTGGGGGTTGAGATCCAATGCTGCCAGCTTCACACACACCGACACATGCCGTTGCCGAAACCGATTTTTCGTTGACAGCAATTTGTTTCGGTGTCGGCATCGTGTCGGTGTCGGTGTCGTGCCGGCACCGTGTCGTCGAGAAGTCGAAAAATACGGTTACATCGTTGCATTGCGTGGATAGCTCAGCCTACATCGGTTATGAATTTAAATTTATCATTATATAATAGAAAAGTACAGTTACGTAGATTTTCATTGAAGAAACTCCAAAAACCCGTTCTATCTCATGGATTTTGATAAGATAAATTGTTTTGTTGGATAAATTTGTCGTTTGCAATGAAAACTTACTATCATTCTTGAAGAAACTACAATGAGGCCTTCATTTCGTGGATACATCGGTCACAATTCAGGGAGCTTTGGTTATAAATCGAAAAGTACCATTACAAATCTCGTTTTTCATTCGTTTTGATTAAAAGAAGCCGTTATTCGTCGTTTTCAATTGAAAACTCTTATTCCTGAAGAAAGTCGAAAAATACGGTTGAATTGCTTGAACGTTCATACATAGGCTATGCTATGGATCGAAAACTACCATTATAATGTTTTGGATTCCTCCTTCTGAAACGTTTGGAGAATAAATCTCTTGTACAATTTAGTGATTGTAAATGTCTCCAATTTATTGTTTTCCTTCGGTTTCACAAGTTTTTCTTTTAAAATTTTTATTAATAATTAAAATATGGAAGTTTTGCTGATTTCAAATTTTGCAGATTTCAAAGCATTGTTGGATTATCCAACCAAGCCAATGTGCTTCATTTTCCAAAGGGTTGTATGTTCCTGTTTTAGAGGATTGAAGTTTTCCAGGCGGAAAAAAGAGTTGTACAAAGTAGTTGACGACTGGAGAAAAGTTCAATTGGAAGTGGTAAGAGATTTTCAACATTTTCTATCAAAATTTCATGCTCACAAATAGGAAAAAATTGGTAACCTATTGAAAATGATTGTTCTTGATAATTCAATTTATTGCTGCACTTTCAATTTAAATATGTGATTAAACATACAGTTTTTGGACATATTATCACTTCATTTATCCACTCATATTTTTTTATATTAAATCTAATATCAAAACTGACTCTGTTGAATTATGGCTTTTATATTTTTATTGGGATTATGATTTTTACTCACTTTTAATTATTCAAATAGAAATACAGTGTCAGTTTTGATATTAGATTGTTCATAAAGTATTTCGTCATTGAAAACATCACAGCTGTTATTATACTCATAGCTTAGAACTATAGCTTATATATTAAACTATAGCTGTTGTAGATTATTCAACATATTTAATACAAATTTGAAGAACGATTTACAAGCGCTTACCAGTGTATTTTAATAATAAATAATATTATTTATATAATAAATATGATGTCATTAAATATATATGAAAACAAATGGAAAGAGAGTGAAGTGGACAATTAATTGTGAATGTTAGATTGAAAAGAAAAAGAACATAAAAAGAAAAAGAAGAAGTCAAAAATCGAAAAAGAAGGATTAAGATGATTTATACTTTCTAATCCTGATCAATATATTGTGACGATTCTCCAAAGTCAAAGTGATGAAACTTAGTCCAAAATCTCCTAATGTGAATGAGGTTTAATAATTTACTTTATCATAGCCTTATTTCTTCATACTCTATTATTATGATGATTCCGGCTGCAAATAGCTTATTTTGTCATTTTTGTTCTCTACTTCACAAACATGTATGATGAGATCTTTGTAGTAATGAATTGATCTCTCTCGTTCTCTCTCTCTCTCTCTCTCTCTCTCAGGCCAAGACTTCGCCTCTTTGTGTAAATCATCTCTCAGATCCAAGCTCTATTTTTATTATGTTCATTTTTTTTTATTTTTCAAACAATCGTATCCATAATTTCTGTTGTAATATACCTTAAAATGAATACTTGTTGTATTTTTAATTCTTCTACTAAAACTATTCAACCATTATGTTTACTTTTTAAGAACAACTGTACTTCACTTCAACTAGGGGATCTGAGAGTTGCTATTATTAATAATACTTTTATCATTAATATACATTGTAAATTTGCACAAATAAAGTCATCTGAATCTCACTCTCTCTCTATTCATTGAAATTTTTTACAGCTTTTCAGGAATTTTTTCAAGGTTTCAGTTTCTTGACCTCTATGAGATTATAAAACATGAAATATTAATCATTTCTATCACATTTCTTCTTTGTGCTGGCATGATTATTGAAAAATTCTAATTTTTATCTCCAGGCATCTGATCCACAGTTCACAACTGAAACGTTTGCAGTTATTCCACTCAAGTTTGGAATAAACTCATACATACCAGGGCAAAACGGACAACTTGACTTCTCTTATTTGGCCGCTGATTGCTTTCATTTCAGTCAGAAAGGGAATGCTTTTTGTGAGTATCACTTATTTTTATAATAAGAGAGAGTAGGGGTGTGTTTGTGTGTGTGTTTTTTTTGTCTTACACATTTCACAAAAACGGCAACGATTTTGAACACTAAATTTGTCACACAGCTTCCTCTAAAATCGATTCAGTGCACCTCAAAACCCGATTTTTGATTTTCCTTTGAGAATTTTCAAAATTAATGTTTAAAACTTTAAAATTCCCCATGTTATTGTTGCTGTTGGATCGTATGATAGTCATAATTATTATTGTCTTTCGTAGTTTGAAAAGAGCTTTTAGTAGTTCGTGTTTCCATTGGGCATTATAGCACAACTAATCATCATGCTTGAGAACTTGGGCTCAAATCTCGGTACGGGTTTTTTTCTCACAGAAGTCAACTCCAACAAATAGGTTTTCTATTCTCAAAACCAATTTGGTTGAAATTATGTGATTATTTGTGGATTTTTTCTCACAGTTCGATCTGAATTCTTATCTTAAAGAGAAACTATTATTATAATTCTAATCAGCATATGAAATAAATACGTAGCATTTTTAAAACAATAATAATTATTCGTAACATTCGTTTGGGCTTGATATTACAGAATACAGTTCATGAGAAGACTTGTTTTAAGTTCTCCTATTATTATTTCTGAGGAGCATTTTTGCCTATCAATATTATTAAAAATGAATCAATAAAAAACATGAAATTAAGTTAGTTCAATCAAAACTTACTAGGGTTGAAAAATAATAAAATTGAAGGATCTAATGAATTTAATATGAAATTCAACTCAATTCAATTTTGTAACCGCTACCATAAGTTAGCTACCAGAAAATAAATCCAAATTGGATTCTCGGGCAAGACCGGGTAAACTGATAGTTTTCAATACAACTGTGTAACACTTTACTAATGATTTGATGTGTAGAAGTAGACTAACTATAGATTGCGCATCACTATGACTACTCAAAAACCGGTTTATAGCCAATAAATATAGCCAATAAATATAGTCCATACAGATTGTCTATAGATCTATCTGTAGAATTAATATTAAAAACAAAAGATTTTGTAAATGGGAAATACATTTTTCTTGAAATTAACTCATGAACAAATTTTTTAATCAATAAGTAATAGATCACTATACAGTGATCTATAGCCTTTTGGTATTTATCTACGACCATGTCATAATGTATACATTACAGTTTCACAATTGATGCCAAAACAGCTGTCTTTTCGAAATGCTTTTTGAAACCCGTTGCATAATGAGCTCATTATAGTACAGGTTCTACATTATAACACGGGTTCTGGACCAATCAGAAGCATTTTTGAAGGAATCAATATCGTAATTCAATATTGTGAAACTATCAGCTGATTTGATCAAATTGCTACACCAGCTGCTTTAACCTAACAATCTACTATAACTTCTCATATTTGAGATGAGAGGTTAGGTATTTCTGACAGTCACAGGTAAAATTAAATTGTTTTAATTAAATGTATACTAGTGGTCGTAGATAAAATAGTGTATGCAACGATTTTATTTGGCCATTAAAGCACTCGTGAGATATTTATAACACTCGCATTCGCTCGTGTTATAACTTACATCTAACTCGTGCCTTAATAAGGGTCAAAATAGAATCGTTGCATAAACTACTATTATAGGTAGTTTATGAGAAGACTTGTTTCAAGTTCTCCTTCTATTATTATTTTGGAGCTCACTTAATAGGATAATAATTATGCGATTGTAGCCATCTTGTTGGTAACATTACATGTAGTTGCCCAATCCGTTTAAAAAAGTAAAGCTGATAAAATACGTGATAATCATTTCATGTTGTACTTTATTTGGTTGTATTCTCCTGAGACCATGGAGTAAGATGAGATAAAATTACTTTACGTAAATTTACAAAATATAATTGTGACTGATAAAAAGCTTATCTTTAACAACACAATACATTGTATATGAGAAAAAGTTTGGATATTGTTTTGAGTACTGAGATTCAAAGATGCTGGAGTACTTAGATGCTAATAAAGTGGAACTTCCGTATAACAAAATCGATTATCAGGCATAATATTCCTTCTAGAGTGGTATTCGTTATTGAGAGGTAATCATGCCAGGATTGTAATGTCAAGAGACACTATAAAAGTTCGTTATTTAGAGGATTTCGTCATTTGGAAGTTTGTTGGAAGGTAGCACGACTGTATTTGAAGCTAATTCTACTGAAATTTCCTGATTTTCCATTTTCAGTTGCTAATGCCGCATGGAATAACTTGATACAACCAGTTGAGAGACAACAAACTACTGTTTATCATCTTCTGGAAGTCTTCGAATGTCCGTCAAGAGATAATCCATTTCTCACTACACTGACAAATAAAAAGAACATGACAATATTATGACAAAGAAATTTCTTGTAGGCTAATTTCATTTAGAACATTGAATATGCTCTGAGATTCTAGGGAATCTTGAAAAATGTACAGCAATAGTGTTTGTATGTGTGAATCTGTTTATCTCGGCTGATTGCAGAAAACGTATACTGCATTCATCTATGGACAGGACCTTCCATCAAAAACTAGTTACTAGACTAGATACTAGTTACTACTACTAGTTAGTACTGTTACTGTTGTACTGTTACTACTGTTAGCTACTACAGTTACTACTGATTAAATTCTATTGTACTATAACTACCTGTATTGTACTATTGTACTATTTATTTCTATTGCTGTGAAGGCTACTTTTATATGTTTAACTACAGTACTTACATGTATCGTACTACTTCTATTGTACTATAAGATACATTTATATTTTCATCTTTCCAAGTCTGTGCCTTCATATACATTATTATAGTTATTAAATTATTAAATTATAGTTATTAAGAGCTAGGAAAATATGTTCCAATTGAATGAATTGCCAGATACAATCGTTATATTATAGCGATTTAAGCACTAGGGAAACCACATCGATTTATCAAGTTGAATGTTGATTATGTGCTCCATGATAATATAATAACAACAAATGTAGTTTTATAAATATAATAAGGCTACGCTATGAGGTTGATAGTTCCTATTATGTAATGTCTAGTGGAACAGCAAATTATGAATATTTTTTGAGTAATAAACATGTCACAAGCTAATACAGCCAGACGCTTTCGTGAGAGTGAGCAGTAGCTAGTGAATCGAATGTTGTGAATATTCATAAAGTGTATCATCAATCATCAATCCTCCAAAACTCTAAAGCAATGAAAAACTAATTGTACGGCGATTTAGGTACTGTCCAACCATCTGCCACACTAGCAGAACAATAATTGAAACCTGGAAAGATAAAAGATAAGTGTGATCAAACGATAAAAGTAATTGAAGTTCAATTATCGATACCAAAATTAAGTTAAAATAGAGAAGTCTTGAAAATACTGTAGTAGTAATAATAGCAATATTATTATTTTTATTGAACAATAATGTATTCATACAGAAATTTATCTGAGATCTGCGTATCAAATGATTCTGTTCACTTGTTATCCATAAGTAACTTATCCGAAGTGAATGTTGTAGGCCTAGTACTTGCAAAAGGTAACTTAATTTCAATTAATTGAGGAAGCAAAACAAAGAATTTAGTCAATAAACCTTTTGCAAAATTTCTATGTATCTATAAATTTATTTTCACCTTTTACCCATTTCTTACTACCTAGTTACCTATTGTTAATTCATTTCAAGTCTCAGAAGCAGACTTTCAATCGAGCAACATACATAATAGTTTGCTGCTCTAAATTATATTTTGTATACAGTCAGGCTCTATTTTCACCTTCGTAAGGTTTGAAGCTCCATAAGCTTTATAAGGTTATATAGCTTATTATAGCCTTAGAGTATAGTGTATCTCAAGCACTTACTAAACAATTCATCACTGTTACGATACGATATACATGATCAGTTGGTTCCCTAAACGTACTATGCTGAGAAATGACTTTAAATATTTCCCCAAAAATATGCCCATAATTGACGATTTGAAAAAACGAGTCATAAACATGGAGGTGTGAACAGATTAAGACTTGTTTCACTCAATCCCAGCAGTCAGGTAACCGGTTTTGTTTTTCCGGTAGGGATATTGTCTCATAATATGGAGCGCTTCATACTTACCCGATTTTTGAAATTATTATGATAATTACAATATACAATTTAATTATGCCGGGTAATCAACACCGGTTACCCGACTGCCGGGTATGTGTGAAACAAGCCTAACTGTACCTGTAGTCATGGCATCGCCAATCAACAAACAAGAATGCTGTCGATCAACTACAATAATTGTGTTTTTTTTTGTGGATGAAGCCCACATAGGTCTGAGACCTGTGCGAGGGTAATGAGTTGGATGATGGTGATTGATTAGTTGGACCTACAGTTTTAGGTGGGCTCCGAACCACCGGGAAGTGATTTTACAGCAGAGAACGTGAACGAGAACGAGTTCGTGAATTCCCCACCACCCTTCCACGGTCACAGAAAAGATACTAAATTATCTACTCTTTTCCCCGGTAGTCCAGGGGCTACCTCGGAATAGCCAGGAAGCCCCCTGTTTAGACAGTTCAGGCGTGTCAATCGAGTTAGTTATCATCAGAACTGAGCGAACCAGGTCACTCGATATCCTTATAATATGAATATAGAATATTCTTAGTATGTGCCCAATATGTCGTCTACATTCTAATGTAACTTAGTTCAGGAAGCTCATATGGAACAAAAACTAGTCACTGCAAGTTTGAGCGGTGATTGAGTGCGCTCGTAAATTGAGGTTAATGACTGCACAAGCTAACTGCATTCACTTTAAGAGATTGTGTTCAAGATGCTCGCGTTTTTATCAAAGGTTCGTCTGCTTTTTCTTCTTTGTAAACCGCTTGCTAGAGTCAATAGAGTCGTTGCATATAGATGCAGGTGTAAAAGGTACTGTGCAGAAAAATGTTTACGGTTTGTAGTAGGTGTTATGTAACTTAATGATACACTCTGGAGACTAGTATTTGTCTTCGGTGTGTCTGAGGTCTAAATCTTGTTGGTGCAAGTGGTACATTTGAAGACCTGGTGACCTGTTGAGTAGCCCGACGGGGCGAACACTTTTTCTAGAGCTGCAATTTACCGGCGCTTGTACTCTCTTTAGTGGGACACGGCTTTTCATTCAGTAGTTTCCATACACTCTCTACGAGAGAGTCAGTTCTGTACTCTACCTGATGCGAACCATCCAGAGTTGCCTTCTGACACTGACTCACTGTTGAGGATTGGACTATCTTTTCAAGGTAACCAGTGGCTTTTTAATAACAAACTATAATTTACTGAAAGCAATGTACAACTATTTTAAACTTTTATTTTGCAATTTGATACTGAGCATGCTTCTTACCAGTTATTGTTAGGGATTGGACTATCGTTTTAAGGCAGCCTGAGGTCTGAGGTAATAACGTAAGTAAACGTACTTTTACTAGGTAATAACAAACTACAATTTATAAAATGTACAGTATAATAAGGAGTATTAATAATTTTATTTTGCAGTTTGACCAGGTGGCATGCCCCTGTTTTTTTTTAGTTATTAAAGTGATGTATTATAAATCAATACATTGTATTGATTCTAGTGCCTCCAAACCATGATAGAGCATCGTTAACTTTTGAAATAATTTATCCAGTTTCAGAATTTTCCACATAATTTTCTATAAGTCAGCTAAATTCCCCCAAGTTGTTTATTGGCAACAACAATCAGAAGCAATTAGCGATGCAAACATTCAGATATCAAAGTTCGATTGAACCTAACACAAAAAAGTTGATAATGTTTTTAATTCAAGTTCAAGAATATTTTGTCATGTGATTAAATTACTCATATTCTAAGAATATATTATATTTAATAAAATGTCCATGAGTGATGCAAGTCACCACGAGAACTCTAGTTCCAGTTTCAGAGTGATAGTAATTAGCAAACTTGGAAGTTCACCTTGAACTTGCGGCGTGGTTCGCTTCTAGACTAGATTCCTCATTCCATTCCAGCTCTTCCTCTCATTTTATGCTTACATAAGATTTCACATTAAAATTATTCAATTATTTGTTCCTGTCTACAACCTCACAAAAAAGCTGTAAGGAAAAATCAATCAATTCAGAACTTCATTGAGAGTATGCAGCCTATATCCAATGTTTTATTGATCAATAATATGAATTATTTTAGTTTGTGAAATGATAAATAACTCAATCAATATTAAACATTCCCAACACAAATGTAAGTCAGACTTTTTCGCCAGAAAAACTCAAACTGCAATGATTCAGGTGAGGAAAATGCAAATACTAGACTATTGAAATCAGGCTTAAATTTGTAAATGAAATAGTACTGGACTGAAATTCATGTTGCCTCTCCTCTATGATTTATGATGTATATAAGTGAAGAAAATGATTGATTCCCTATCAACGAACTAGAATAGAAAAAATGGTGATTCCTCTATGCTGCTTATAGAATTTACTCTACAAATATTTGAACCGTACACTGGCAGGGTTGCCAGTGTTGCCTGCAGGGTTGCCTGTTGAGCCCCTCAATGCTTGCATTATTTGTCAACGATTTAGAGGATGGAGGTATCAGTGTTGGTGGTGTCTGCTTAACTTTTGACATATGCCGATGGCATGGTACTGCTTGCTCCAGACAGATTATCATTGAAAAAGATTGTACTCAAATTGGAAGAGTATTGCAGAAAGTAGAATCTGAATTAATAAAAAATAATTATTTTTAGAAGAGGAGGCAGAACTAGTAGGCTTGATGCAAGGAAGTATAATGGTGAGCCAATTGAAGTGGTGAGAATCTACAAGTACTTAGGTATAAACTTGACATCCCATATTTCATTGACAAATAACTTCGAGGAAAAGTATTCCTCAGCAAAAATGGCACTAAATATGTTTAATAGTCTTCTGACCCAAAAAAATATTCCCTTCATGTCAAAACTTGGAGTATTTGAAGCTGTGTCAAGATACATTGTATATTATGGAGCACAAATTTTGGGAGGAAAAATGCTTGAAGTGCAACGCCTTTTTCTCAAAAAAGTATTTAACCTGCCAATGCGGCCCCCAAATTACTGGGGAATCTCCTGGAGACTCTATTGTGGTCTGTACTTTGAGACTGCCGATGCTCATCTACACATTGAAATTGCATATCAAGTATGTATAAAGCTGCCTGACTACAGATATCTTCACATTCTGCTGCAGAAAGTGATTGAGAAGAACGTTTTAATCATTAATGCCTGGATGGATCTGCAAAGAATGCATGATGTTTCTGCAATTGCCCTGTTAACTTGCAATATTCAAAGCTATATCTGAACAAAGTCACAATAGGACTGCAAGAGAGCTTCAGGAGAAGACTGGTGGAAAGTCAGAGTTACATTGCACCCAGAACTAGCTCAATTCACAGGCTATTGAAGCTGACTTTACTCTAATCAAGTGGTTCGTAAAGGCAAGAATAGCTAAATAAGTTTGTATTCACACAGCCAAGCAGTCAAACTCTGTTCTTTGTGTAATATGAAAGAAGAGGAAGATGTAGTACATTTCATCGCAAGGTGTCCTGTTCTGGCAGAGATTAGACATCAATATCTTGAGAAGAGTCTCCTAACCAAGAGAGAGCTGATTACACATCTGGATGGAAGAAATTGGAAATTAGTAGGCCATTACTGCAGGGACGCCTGGAAGTATAGATTCTACTTGGTACAGCAGTTATATTTCTGATTGTATCAACTGTCTAAACTAAGCCTTATGAAAAATGATTTTCTGTCTGTAGTAAACCACAAGTGATGCATGTTGTATTTATTTTTTTCAATAATTTGTTCATTTGCTAAATTTAAATTCTTTTGACGGCAGTTTGCCAACGAGATTTGCTGACAAATTTGCTCAATTTATTTGTTACAGTGTTTGAAGAGATTTTTGAATAAAAGCCTTTATCTATTTATAACTCCACAAAAATGAGGAATTTTTCGTATTTAGGGTCTCTTTGAATGACCTTCTTCTGTAATTGTTTTTTTCTTTTACTTTGTGCTGTACGCCCCTTTTTACTGAGTGCCCTAGAGCGACTGCTCCACTTGCTCCATTATAGTTAAGCCATTGAGCAACGGTAACTGGATTACATTTGTTTACTTGCTGTTCTATGACATGCTATATTTATCTAATGCCATTTTAATTGTACATTGCATGAACATATCCGGGAAACTTTTCCATAATTTTCTACTGCTATCATCGGTAAATGTTGTACTCTGAATAACATGCAGTTTTTTAAAATTCCTGAGAAAATTGACAGTAATAAATGCAACCTTGAAATGAAATCAGATGTTATTACATCTAGCTCCTCCAGTGTTTTTGCTCCTTAATATTCTATATTCTAATATTCTATGCTCTGGACCAAAACATAACGTTGAGGTCTAAAGAGTCACCTACAGTCGAAATCGGCTATGCATACATACTGTATAAATTTGCTCAGTAGGAAAAATAAAAAGAATACTAAAAAAGGAGAACTAAGAAGTTATAAAATATGGTAAGTTGAGCAACAGAGCAAGAATAATGAAAATAAAATACTGAGAAGAAATTGGTCTTGAAAGAAATTATTTTGGTACAAGTTAAATATTGATAAATTATTCAAAATATTGCTACTGTGTCGGTCTCATGAGTTTTTTTTTTGTTTTTTTGAGTTGATCCCTGGTTTTTCGGTGTAGGAGCGGGCGGCGCTAGTAGGAAGTCATTTGCTCATGCTCTATAGATTTATTCCTAATTTGAGAACCTAGTTGTATCTAGGGCTAATGATATTGTAACGCACAGTAGCAGGGAGTTGCAGGAGAAGGGGAAGAATCGGCCAGGGATCAATTCGTGAGACCGATACAGTACTTTTGATCCGATTTTACATTTTTTTGTTTTTATTATGTTTGTAGGTCTTATTAGGCCTACTTCAGATTAAAATTTTGTAATCCATTTCATCATTTAAAAATGATTGATACTGTCAATCGATTTTGAGTAATTCAACTCCTCAATAAGGTTCATTCCTGATTAGACTATGACGAACTTTATTATTCAAGCTCAATTCAAATATAAATTCAATATTGAAATTATCAAAAAATTGTGCATTATTTCTGACTTTCAACGTTACTTGTATAACCTACCAACAACGTAACTGACTTGAGCGATAAGATTTATAATTAACGAGAATGGGTTAATTTTTACATTAGTATTAATTTGGAGGCAGAATATGGAAAAAATAGAACAACATTCTGTTTTCAAATTAGGAACAACCGTTTCTAGTAATCGTGAAAAAACCTGTGCTAAATCAAAGTTCAGGTCTTTCAATGGTTTAAATCAGTGGTTCCCAAAGTGGTCCATGTGGACCCCCTGGGGTCCACGGGGACCTGCCAGGGGGTCTATGTCAGTGAAAAATAAAATTGGGGGTCCATGATATGTTAATGGGGGTCCACAATAGCGAATGTCTTTCTTTGGATCGGGGCGTGGTATATGCTATGTACAACCTAATATCAAAACTGACACTGTATTTCTAGGTAAATTAGGATTTTTACTCACTTATACTGGAGATACTGGAGGTATGCAAACAGAATTTTCATCAGTTTAGAAGTGAAATGCATCCCTCTAATATTTCAAGTATAAATGTGAGTAAAAATCATTAATTTAAATAGGAATACAGTGTCATTTTTTATATTAGATTGTTCATCAAGTTTTCGTGTTTTTCGTGATGGAAAACATCACAGAGTACCAGTAGGCTACTTATGTAATTGTATAATACTGTTATAGTTATCCGTACATGCAAGCAAGCATTATATATATTTGAAATAATAGCGCTTTCTATGAAAACATTTTCAAATCAGAGAATTCATACTTAGTTTTCTTGTATTTGAAATAATAAGCTTTCACTGGTAGGTGACTAAACAGCTCAGGTTTACCAAATATAAATTTCCGTTTTTAGTTGTATTATTATGAGCAAAACGAGCCCCACACCCTTCAATTATCTTCTATTATATTTTAAAACTATTAACATTCACTGGTAGGCCACTAAATTAGTCAGGTACTTAAAATTTAAAGCTATTTTCAGCAATATTTTTATAAGCAAAAGTCGCCTCATATATTTTAAAGTTATAAACAAAAAGAGCCTCGTTTTTATATTTGAATGATTTTCTATCATATTTCAAAAAGGAACGTTTATTGGTAGGTCACTCAACAGCTTAAGTAGGTAGGCCTACCAAAGTATTCAAGTTATTTCAGGTTTATTATTATGAGGAAAAGGAGCCTAATGTCTTTAAATTATCAAACCATACGGTACCATCTTTCTTTAACATTCTAGCAAGCTCTTGCTTATTCAATTAATAATTGTTCAAAATTATTCTGATGGAAAACAAAACTATGCACAATAAATTACATTTATTTCGAAAATAAATTCTAGCTATAGTATTAGTGTTTAGTTTTTATTTTCCACGTTTACAAGAACTTCTAATAAGGTCTAATAATAAGCTTCCTTTTATTACTCTACGTATTTGATAATTTTAAATCGAACTAGGAATCTTAGTCTTTTCAATTCTAATAAATTTGTTCTTATCTTCTGATTAACGTTTTTGGAGTGAATTTTTAATATTCTTGTTAGAACACTCCATTACTGTCATTGGCGTAGCGACGGGGGGTACCAGGTTACAACCCCCCCCCCTTTAGCCTGTGAAAGAGGCCCCAAAAATGAGTAGGGAGCATCAATAAAAATACGATAATATCGGCTACTGGAGGTGAAAAAAGTTTTCATATGTGAAGAGTAGCTTAAATAATGTTACAGCTAGAAAAAAACTATAATTTTAATACTTTAATTAACTTAGAAAATACTCTAATTAAAGCTATAGAGGGGATGAGGCGAACAAGGCAAGTTTCCTTGGGCCTCAACGTCAATGGGCCACATCATTTTACAATCAATGTAAGCAAGTGATAAAACAAAAATAAAATAAGGGGCCCCAAATTGTACAGCTAGGGGCCTCTTTTTTTCTCTGCAGACAGAGGTTTTGGACCTCTAGAGGCCCCTTAGAAACCTAACACCCTAGAGGCCGCGGGCACTACGGGCCCGTTTTTATTGCCAGTATAGTCATGCGAAGTAGAGATTCAAGTAGGCTGCATCTAGAATATTTTCAAATTTCAGCATTTATTGCTAATTTGCCCCTAATTGCCTCGGTTTGGGCCTTCAAAGACCCCACGATACTGGTGAGTCCCAGTCTTTTTGGAGTCCCCAAACATGGGTTTGAATTTCCCCAGACCACTTGAATGAAGTTGACACAGTAGGATTGAAAGGAGAAAAGTCTTAATATTTTTGCAGACGGGCTTCAAATGCTGATTTCTGTTACTGTTCAGATCTGATACCCCAGAGAGTTTTATTGTGATCGTGAAATTTGTCACGTCATGAATCAATCAACAAATTTAATAATATGAGGGTTGATAGCCATAAAAAAAAACTGAAAGTTGCTATCAAGAACTTGAGAACAATTTTTTCAGAATTCCCAATGGTTTGAGGTTCTGTCACCATCTATTTATGCAATTACAAAATTACTATAAGTTAAAGTTTGGAATTGGATGTGTTATTAATTCATTCGCTCATTGCAAGTTGAACCAAGTTCCATTATAATATTTAGTCAAGTCATAATTTTTATAACTTTACACATTTTACATACCGGTCGGTATTCCATTATTAGTGAATAGTTCAAAAGATTACACAAAAATAGTAGAAAAGTTTATTGCTCTCTCTGGTGCCACTCAGTACCCTTTTCCCTAGCTTCCACAGCTTTTTCGATGAATGGTTATCAGTTGGCTTACATTCGAATTTTATCTTTAAATTGAAGAAAAAATTCAAATTTTACGCAGATTTTTTTGAGTACAGAAGGCAACTAGGCATAGCTTAAAGACTAACTAGCATAGTAATGCTAGTTGGGAAATCGAGTCATTAATTGAAAATTGGTGTTTAGGGTGAAGGTGTCACGGGCCACTAAAATGTCTCTGGGTGGCCATGTAATGGTATGTAATAGTAATTTGAAACCACTATAACTTGGCTTTATTAAATTAGTATTTTTTAGATTTTATACATTAAAATTTGTTTACAACTAATCAATTAACTAACAATAAACGAAAAGTGGGTTCAAGTTCTTAGGCAAATGATTCATAAAAGCAGTGATTTATCGAATTTAAGCTTTCACTTTACCCAATTTATAAACTCCATTTTAATGGCTACTCGTATAAAGTTACTGATTTTGAGTCTCAAATCAAGCTCTCAGCATCGAAAATTCAAAAATTTTCCCCTAATGTGGACTAAAATAAGTGGATTAATGCTTTTCTAGACATGAGTAGAATCTCTTGGGATACGACGTTAGAGGGACTACCCTACTTATTAAAATTTTTCCGGGGGAGGATCCCCGGGCCCCCCTCACCCTAGGGGGTATTCCATACCCCTAAGACCCTTCGGGGGCCCCCAAATCTCCAATAAGCCCCACATTAAAAGATTTTCGCTACGCTACTGATTACTGTATCTGTATCGCCCTTTTGTCACAAATTTGATGCAATATTCTAAAAAAGGTGAATTAAATTCATCGTTATTATTTTCCACCTCCTCTCCTCAATTCTTTCTCTATTACATTTCATTAACAATGAGTGTCGTGTTTGCCCACATTGATCAGCCTTGCTGATTTTAATAGATTCGAATGTTGCAATTACTACAAAGGACACAATGTTGATAATAAAATACCGGCCGTTATACTTCTTGGGTTCCATTAATACTATTTCACTATAACCAAAAACAATATGTCATACTATTTGATTATTTCAATTGAAATTAGACTATATTACAAAAATTTACTAAGTTTATGTACTTTTTAATGTTTTCTTCACCACAATTTGAATTGGTTACTGTGAGTAGTAGTAGACCTACTTCATCAGCTTTAAAAACAAATTTCAACTTATAGTTTTAAAAAAATTAATGACATTTATGCAGGGGGTCCACCTAAAACCAAAAATCATGGCAAGGGGTCCATGAGGCAAAAAGGTTTGGGAACCACTGGTTTAAATCATAAAATGACCGGATAGACTCGCGAAATCCTCACCTTCCATAAACTGATAGTTTTCTATGTATTATGATCTGCCGTCATTTGAAATGGCAAAAAGATATGAAAATAGTGATTGTCTATCAAATAGAAGTAGGCTTACATGTCCTAAATCATCAACATGGTTGAGAATGCCCGTTGTATGTGGCATACATGCGGCATGCAGCATGTCATTGATCTCTGTGTCACGGCTGGCTGAGACTTTACATAACAGACCAGCTCCACAATAAAAACAAATAATGTAGCCTGAATGAGGCCTTCTGCTTCTGTATGATCAAAACCGTATGAGTGGTTATTACCTGTTAAGCAAATCGTGACCTACATCACCAGCAAAGCGCTTCAGGAACTGACCGAGTTTGTCTGACCAATTACCTGCTATTAATATGGCCTTATTTTCAGAGCTAATCAAACTAGTTTTTTTTCATTATAATTACTGTATTTGTGAATTATCTCGTCAAATTTGTGAAAATTAGAATGCTTTTGTTGATTTAAATCCAATTCCTGTATTTTGCAATTTTATTACCGTATGTATTTCGCTGCACACCTACACACTATAGTGTAGACCTAAACTCGTATAGTTCAAGGCCTTGTTCAAGTATAGTTCAAGTAAATATATGTTTTCCTCCATGCATCATTGTAATTTTATTCGTGTATAATGGAATTTTAACATTTATTCCGTTACACTTTTTTCCTTCCAGAAACCTAGCAATCGTGATATGTTCTTACCAAGAAGTGATTTTGTGATAGTGATATGTTCTTGAAAAGCTCGTAATATTGAATTATTTGGTATTGAATCTGAGTTATTAAATGGCGACCATTGTGATGTAGTGGTTTAGTGGTAAGCTTGACTCCTTAAACATTCATCATTAAACATTTTTTATTCTTTTGAAATTCATGGCATGCCTTTCATAAATCACAAATACCTTTTATGAATCACACAACACAAATTGCAGAATAGCATATACCCAAGTTTTTGATGAAGATATCATGAATAAATTCATGCTCAAATTTCAAAGAAGGGAACCTTTTTGTTCATTCCAAAGAAGGCTATCACAATGCAAAAATTTGTGAAGGTTGCTAAGGAAGAGAATAACTTAGTTGTATAATTATTACAGAACTGAAATATTAATAATAAATAATTTCATATTAATAATAAATTCGAGCCTTATGATTCATTCATTTCAATAAAAGTTTCGACTTTTGTCCTGCTCAAACTAGTTTTATCATTATAATTTTTTTTGTGAATCATCATTCATAAAATTTGTGAAAATTTATGCTTTTTTTGAGCTTATTTATTATTTGTAGTATTCAGACACCCCAGAATTATAAATGACCTGAAGCTCTTTTATGAGCTAATCAAGCTAAATCCCAGATCTAAATAATAATTACATAGTTGTGTGCACATTATTAAATCTTTCTGAATTCTTCAGGACTCCAGGATTCTGAATTTTGAACGTCTTTGATCCTGATAAGATTATTAGTATTTTCCAGGAAGTTCATCAAACTACGCCATGAAATAATTTATTAAAGAGGTTGACGGGTCGATTACGTCAGGCTACTGGGCCAAAATAATGACAAAGCATAAATTCCCTCTGCCTTCAACTGACTGACAAAAAATGGAATTGCTCGTCTAAGTAATGACGAGGACGCTAAAAGTAGTAGGTGGTGAGGAAGTGGCTGATTGACGTTATATTTTGGAGCGAAAATAAATTCAATGGGAATTTGATTTATGAAATGACATCAGCAGAATTTGAGAATTGTGTCTTTTTGAACAATGCTATCATAAAATACAACATTATTCATATTGATCGTTCAAAGCTTGTTTCCCGAATCTTGTTATTGCAATGTGTTCCTTGTTCCGCCTTCGTTCATGTCAATGTTCGATATAATTTAAAATGGTGGTTTTCCACGGCCACCATAACACCCACAATCTACAACTAATGATGACGCTCTTAATTATTCTGATGTCTGTACAGCTATTCGAATAGCCGAGAATTGAAGTATCGAAATATCATTCTGTTCTCTAGATTCTGGACAAGCTTCAGTATTGTAATTGAACTTATAAATCTGGAGCTATTGAACAAAGTTGGTAGCCCAGAGTAGATTTTAACGTTTAACACTACAATAAATTAAACAGATAACATATAGAACTCATTTCCCCATACTTTCTGGAATGAATCTAAAAATTTTTTCTTGGTATTTAAATTTTAGCGAGATTTTTAGTCACTCTGTTATTAGTTGAGAGTCTTTATTGGTATTATCTTGTCGTTGACCATATGCCTCTCTGTCAGTGAACGCATGAAATCTCTCGAACGGTAGGTCGTATTCTTGAAATTTGGTATTTAAATTCCTTCTTGCCAAGTAAGAACCCTATTAAGTACTCTGGAAGTTGAAGATAACAAATATATTTGAAATAAACAAGTAGAAGCTAATAGAAACTTGTAGCAGGTAAGCTCAATTCAGACAATTCATAAGCACACCCGCGTGGGAATTAAAGAGTAAAATTCTGTGGGTTCGAGATCCATTCCATGCAATGTACATTTTCTTTAGCTCAATAATTGATAATAAAAAGTTGTCATTTCAAATGATATTTTTGTGGATTTGGACCACATTATTTATTTTATTATTTAATTCGTCCAAAATGAATAATTCCAGTATTAGGCTGAAATGAAATGTAATAATTCTTTATTGGGCGGAGTTTTATTCTCTACCACTCAAACTTTAATGGAATTAGTATAATATAATAATGTCAAATAATATTAGACATCTAAGGCACTTATTATAGAGAGTCACTTCAGTCGCGGTCGCGAGCTACAATTTTGGCTAAATTACATCAGTTGAGCGTCGACCGAGCTCAACAATGATAAAATTACATGAAGGCATTAACAATTTTAGAACCATCAGCTAATTTTTTTAATCAAATTTACCCAGTTGGTGTAATTTATCCTTAATTGTGGCTCGTGACCGCGACTGAAGTAGCTCTTCATAATAAGTGCTTAAGCAGGGGTGCCCAAAGGGGGGACTAGGAAGGAGACTGCATCATTGAAATTATTAGGGGGGGGGGGGGTTAAAAAAATAATTTGGGGGGGGGGGGGGTGTAAAGTTGATTGAAACCGTGTTTAACGTGACGACATTCAAGTTCATATATTCATTCCATTGATATTTCTTTTTCCTTTACAAAAAACTTTTACCTACGTAAAAATCTCAAGAAATATACGTACATTTTGTACATTATCGACTGGGTTTGAATTTTTCCAATACCTGAATAAATCTTCTTTTATTTTTAGAAAGAATACGGGAAGCTTATTTTTTCGAATTTTTTTGGGAGGAGTGTGCCTTATTTATGGGGGGGCTGCTGCTGAATTTAGGGGGGTGCGTCATTAGGCTTGGGGGGGGGGGGTTGGCACCCCTGGCTTTTGGTACCGTACGTTGGATCCTTCAGTCCTCTTTTTCTAACAAATCGATCAATATTCAACAACTAATCTGATGGGATCGAACTTAATAATAATCAATGATTATTGATTTATAGATGCTGGGCCTAGCACTTCTATTGCTGGTGCCTACGAGCGTAGCTCCTTTGGAAGTGGTGCAGCTACGGCCTCCGGGGGAGTACAGAGAGGACTACGGTTTGCTGCCGCCCTTTCTTCGTTTCAACCGGAGGCAGTTCGAAGTGGCTCGAGATCTTGGCTTGGTCGTCGTCGGCAAGACTTCTTCACCACAAGCCCTTACACGAGCTGCCAGAATGGGGGTCAGTCTGCTCGTTTCTCTCATTATTACTACTTGTTAGCCCACGATTGAAACATAATTTTATTTACCAAGGCCTATCATAATTATTAATGAGAAAAAAATCATTATGAACTATAACACTATCTACATAAAATACAATACCGAATCTGAAAACCCATTACATTTTGTTTTCTGCCAATGTAGCCTCCTGATAAGTTATCCAATATTAGAATATTGGCGATTACTAATGCAGATAACGAAGATTATTATTGAAATATTGGGCTACATTCTTGAAAATTTGAGATTCCTTTCAATGCATTCTATGTAGCTAGGTTTTTTAATTACTCTCAGAATCAATAATAGAGTACCTACAAGCTGCGTTGTTTTTTTTTCAAACTAGAGTTCTACTATTTTACATGGAATTCAATAATTATTTATATTATTCAATTGATTGAATAAATTAATATGGAATAAGAAATATTGATTGAGATAAGAATCTCAACTTATTACCTTCTTTCAATTCAAAATTGAGAATGATAGAATTATTTCACTTAACTAGAATCTGTTGAGTATCATCTTAAGTGGTTCAACCATGAGAATATTTTTTGAGTTAACTCCATAAATTTGAAGTTATTCAGGAAAACATATCTTTCCTTCAATTGAACTAGGACTGAGAACATTGCATTAATATGCTGTGTACATTTGCTGTATGTTAGAGCAATATAAGTATTTATAATCAATAGTTCGGAACCCACCTGAAACTGTAGGTCCAACTCATCAATCATCATCATCATCATCCAATTCATTACCCACGCACAGGTCTCAGACCTATGTGATAATTCTCAAACAACAGAGAGAAACAATCTAATTTCAATTTATTTGTGAGATGAAGATGTAACCACATCAACTAATACACGTAAGGACACATTCAATCTATTCATACAGGAATACCGGGATTAAGGTTATGAAACCTTCCTAAGCCATATCTTCCAATCTATAGCTTCATAGTGAAGATATGTCTACATAGCTTAATTGTCAGGTATCAGAAGTGTCTGATGATGTTTGAACAGCAGAGGGAAGCAATTTATAGCTATTTTTAACATGAAAATTCAAGTATTAACTCTCACTTTAAAAGCATTTTTCCTTACTTTTTAAAATTGCATTATTAATATTGGTTTTGTGAGTTTAATGATGCATGCCTATGTTAGTAGAAGCTTCAGCCAGTGCGAAATGATACATTTCCGTGCGACTTGGCCCTGGGCAGATCGAGTAGACGTCCGAAGAGTGTACATGAGGTGAGGCCGGGCGACATTGCCGTTGTGGGGGCGCTTGGCGAGAGTCTCACCGCCGCTAGTGGTGCCACAGCCACTGCCGTGCGGCATGTCTACACCGAAAACAGAGGCCTGTCTTGGTCGATAGGTTGGTATAGTCAAATAACTAGCGACACCAAATCAATTAACAAAACTATAATGAATGAGCAGACAAGTTTGCATACACAGTCACATAATTATCAATTTCATACGCAGTACGCACTGACACAAAATCTAGTCTTTTCAGTTATAGTTTTTTCGGAGTATGAAGACCACATAGGTCTGAGACACGTTTGTCAGTAGTGAGTTGAGGGATAGTGATTGATGAGTTGGACCTAGAGATCCGTTTTGAGTGTGTTCCGAACCACCAGGAAGTAATTTCATAAAAAACAGTTCTTTTTTGCTGGTCAATCCAATCGGTCACTCTTACAAAAAGGGCTCAGGAGTTCGTAGCTTATCTTTATCTAACTGAACGAACAGTCTTTTTTGCTGGTCAATCTATTCGGTCACCCTTACAAAAAGGGCCCAGGAGCTTATCTGACTGAGAAGATACCTGCTACGGCTCACGGCTATCACTTTCCTAGAGTTTGAATTGAACAGAAATACAAATACAGAAATATACGATTAAAATTATTGTGATAGTTTTAATGATAATGTGCTTTAGATGAACGGACTGTAATCAGCTCAACTTGAATGAAATTGATGAATATACAAATATTGCATATTGATAATATACAAAAAGCACAACAATCAAGATCTGGGAAATATTTTCAATGGACACTCTATGCCTTCTTTTGCTGTGAAAGCAAGATGCTTGAGAGTAAGTTGAGATATAGAGTAGACAAGTTGGTATTAGCGTTATTGTTAACGTAATTACACTCCAGCACTCTATAAACAACAGTTAAACTGCTACTTGCAGTGTATGAAATAAGTATCTTTTGAGTTTTGTGAGAGCATTGACCGCTACCAGAACTTAGTAGCAGCAGTATTATGGCAATAACTCTCCACTTGCATTGAAAGATTTACAGCCGTTGCTCAAACGTTGATCAGAGTTCGGTCACCAAACACTCACCGGTAAGAATTCCAAGTCAAAATAATAAGTCAAACTCTGATCAACGTTTTTGCATTGTGCAAAAGGCTCTGTATATTTATAACAGCATTCACCAAGAGCATTACTGAACGAATCAAATTACTAACAAAAAATGAAAATTCATCAATCTATTAGTAATAAATTCAGACAATCAATTGTAATTCAGTCACTTAATGCTTCCACCATTTACTCGAAGGAGCCTCCAGGACAATTTTTCGAGTGGGCTCCGTTCTTATTTCTCCCCGTCCAATAGGTAAAGAGGGAGAAAATTTATAGAGAATTTGCCTTCTACAACATACAGGTTTATTGTTTAAAATGATTAAAAAAATTGACCTATTTTTACTTTTTCAATACTAATGAGAAAGGCAAAGATTTTGAGTGGGCTCAAGGACCCACTAAAGCCAACTCAGAGTGTACAGCTAATATTTGATTAATGTATTACAGACAATTTACTCAATAAAAAAAAAGCTACAGCATATACTGTGTAAGAACTAATATAACATCAAGATTCTGATCGTGCTCTAGTACATCTATTTAGGGCACCCAATGGGATGAACTACTACAAGCAGGGAAGAGTCTGTCAGAAATTATATTCAATTTTCTTCAATCGATCCATTCATCTATGTAGCTCTTCTAAATTCAATGCACTCCCAGTTAGAACAATAATTTGTTAAATATATTCCGCTTACGTACCGTAGATGAGAAATTAGATTGAATTTTATTATAAATAGGAGCTCTGCATTAGAAAACAATTCGCATAGAATCATAAAAAATTGATCCCGATTTCTCACTTTGTTGAACTTCTTTAAATAGACAAATAGCCTAAATTTTTAATAGACTGAGCAAAGTGAAATCTTTGTTTAAACTCTTTATCGTTTTGCAGAAGAGCCCGTGATTAGGCAAAGCAGGTATGCCTATAAATAATTTGTTAATCTGGCGAATAATATATTCATCACCGAGCTATTTTTTGAAAAATCAATATTTTACTCGATTGTGTCATCATTAATCAATGGTAAATATAATAATTTGATAGATAATTTATATCGCAACCTGATAGATTCATTTAAAAACTGAATTAAAAATTGATAGTGATTGAAACGGAATTAATTAACTCTTTGAAACATCTCACAATCAAGTTATTTTTTCATCTAAGACTATCTTTGGGCTGTCTCATCTCTTATATTTATTTGAAGACTACCTATATTTTCCTCTTGATATTAAATGGGACTAATACATTAGATTACAAGAAAAAAATAATAATTGTTAGAAACCATCAGTTGGAAATTAATATTTAGTCGGCATTGAATTGTTATTGTGGTGTGATTGTATATTGTAACAATGCTGTTGTAACTGTTGTGTTCAACCCACGCATGACAAAGAAAAGAAATACAGAAGATATACATTTTCAGAAAATTGCCAGAGCTTTTTCTCTTCACAGTATTGTTATTGATCGATTCTAGGTGGTCAGGGATCGTGGAGAGAGTTCTTGACACTGCCTAATATTTTAAAGGTGTTCAATCCTGACTTGGTGGGATTTTCTCTGGACGATTCTTTCACGCACCATCGAGCCTCGCAATTCAATGTGGCTGAGCCGGCAGCCACTAGTCGCAATTTGCCTCATATGGCCTCCGTTCTTGTCAAGAGGATTAAGGCTGATCCTCGCGTCGACTTTCAAAATGATTGGAAGGTGAGCTGAAAAGCTTAAAAAATTAATTAATCATTGTTCAACGGATGGATGTGACGTACTTTCATAAGTGCTCTAGTATTATAGAAGTGATTGAAAGTACCTTATAACTTATAGTAGGCTGCTTTCATTTCCATAATAATAGCCTAGTTATAGTGTTTTCTATTCACGTATTATTCTCAGAGGAGGTATAAGTTTGAAGACGACTAACTCTGCATTACGAACAGGCTCTAGGTCTCAAGGGGCACCGAGGCTGGAATTAAATTTGAAGTCCCTTTTTTCAAGAGTTGCCTGTTTTTAAAAAATTTTCTGGGGGTCTCGAGGCAGGAGGAAATTTGTAGGCCCTTTTTTGAGGCTCTAATTATGGTTAAAGTCAAGTTTGAGCCCTCTGTGGGGCTTTCATTTTAGGGCCTGGCTCTAGTCTAGCTACGGCCCCGATTATGACTAGTAAATTTATTATAGGCCTACATATTAAACGGTAACACCAGCAGTTGCTAGTTGGTCATTAACACATTATGAATAGCTCATGGGTTAGTCACGGCACAGATTACAGAAACAACGTTGTCTAGTTGTCTAGTTGTATAGTTGTCTGTGGTCACGGCCTTCTCTAGCTTGCTTGTGAGACCTACTCCAACTCTAGCGTCTAGAGAAGGCCATGGATAGTTCATAGACTAATGTTCATCCAGTTTATTTCGAAATCTTCTTATTATGAATATTTCACAGTATTTTATCCAGGTTTTTAATCCTATATAGTTCATTATAAGCATTGCATGGTTATTATTATTATTATAATCATTTGGCAACAACGTCGGGTCAGGTCGAGCCATTGGCTTGTCTGACCGCCGTATTTTCCAGCTCATTAAGCATCAAGTTGCACCTAGGAAACGTACAAGCTTTCAACCTAATAGCATTGCATGGTTATTATCAGTGTTAATACCAATTGATAAACTACATAATAATGTACAGACAGTAAATTACTCAATGGAGGCATACGAGTATCTCTGATAAGACTTTGATATTCAAATTTCAATTTCTATTAGATTACTTCAAAAAATTATTATTAGTCAATAAAAATTTTAATAAACTAGTAATGCACACAGTAAATTTACTCAGTGGCAGCATATATATGATAAGACTGACTGACTACTGCATGGACTAACATAGTATTTCAGTCTATGTTTAGATTTACTAAGTATAGTATATCTATAACTCAATGTATCCTATTTTCCTCACTGACTGTTATTCCTGCGGTCACGGGTTCGATTCCCGTTCAGCTTGGCATATTTTGAGCTATTCTTTAGCTTGTTAGCCATGCATGTCTCAGACTCATGTGGGCATTACCAGCATAAAATGAAAAGGGTTCCTCCTCTGTGGCCCTCACATAATCAACACACTGACTAGTTATAGCCCAGTAAAATCGTACACAAAAATGTATCTTGCAATAAAAAATTATTTAATATTTTTACATAATTGAATTCCTAAAATGTTCCTTTTTTTGGGGTACTGGACCATAAGTGGTGTATTTAGGAATTATTATGATAATTATTTTTAATTTTAACACACCGTGTTATGAAACCATATAAATTTGAATGATAAAAATACCATCAATCATCAATGAAGCATTAATTATAAATAATGAATGATACTAACGAAACTAACAAAAAATGGTGCAACCCTGAAATCAAATGGCGGAAGTCATGCATGCGGTGAATTTTCTGTGCCCCAATCGATATTTGAGCATCATTTAATTCAATGTCAGCTATCTGTTTAATATTTACTAGTCGAGCATTATTTTAGTCACAATGCTCGACTCTTGTCGCTTCCTTAAATTGAGTCAGATATCTATTTTTTATCAAGATTATTCTATTTTTAAAATCCTTGGAACTTATCCTGTCTGATGTTTTGCATTAAGTTGATAACAAAATTTTTATACAACGTAATTGTTTGACTTGAGAATCAAACGACATTCAAAAGATTATTTAAAGTGAAGTAAAGTGAAGAAAATTTGATTGAGAGTTGCTAAAAATGTGTTCAAATTAGTATAAATCTATTTTAAAGTTGCAGGTCATGTAATTCAACATCTAACCTCCTGACATTAGTGCAAGATTGAATTTAAATCATGAATTTGTCATATTTCTCCTCATGGGTTGCGTCATTTTTGAAACACTCTGTATAAAATATCATTATTTGAAAATCGTCCAATCGTATCTCTGACCATTCTCTGTTTAGCTTTCATTTCTCACCTGAAGTGGTTTTAAACGCTCTCACTAGATGGCGCTGTAGTGCTCATTCGTAACAAAAGTACTAGTACTAGTACTAGTACAGTAATGTACTCGGAAGTCTGAGGAGCTAATCTTGTAAACGCCAACAGCTGCGGAGAATGAACCTGAGGAATTTTAAATCTAAAATCCAATACTGTATCTTATTCTTGCATGATCATAAAATGTAGGTGGCGCGCCACGAGAATGGCATTTGCCTCCATAAGCATGTTAACCGATGTTATGGAGGCCAACGTCATTCTCGTGGAGCGCCACCCATAGAAATGTTACTTTATTTGCTATTCATTATTCACAATCTTCGAGTAGATACTACATACTAAAATGTGATACAGAGAGGTAAAAAAAAAGAGAAAAAAAATCGGATTGTGAATTTAGTGTAGTCTTTTTATTGCGATAATATTGTACTTATAAAAGTGACTATAACTACTCAAAATCAATAAAGACATGTGTCAAAAGCAGTAGATCATTCATTTTTTTAAAACTCTTGTATATTTAGAAGCTTGTGTTCATATCTAAGTCTTTCATATTTATTTTACAGTTGGTAACCGTTATGATGGGCAGTAATGATTTTTGCTTTGATATGTGCTACGGCGACTTTAAATCAGCTCCGGAAAGACATAGAAAAGACCTCTATAAGCTGCTGGATTATCTCAGAGATAATCTTCCCAGGACTATTGTCAACCTGGTTCTATCACCAAGTTTGTATTTTCCACTATTATGGTAATAAGATAATCTTCCAGTCAATCATTTTATTTTTTTTATGAACTGAAACATTGGAATCGAGACAGGGATTTTTATCCGATATAAATTTTCGGAATGCGCCATACATACTAATATTTTTCGAGTTTTAAGTTTTAAGTTTGATGTTCTAAGTTTTTCCCAATTGAATAGTACTTTTTGGATTCCTGCATTAATAGAAAACAACTTGGTTTCAATAATTCCATGGAAAGAGAAGAACGCCAATAAAATTAGATGAAACTGATTGACGCTTCCCTTCTTCATCTATTATATTTTTACATCAATATACTATATGTCCATGTACTATATTTACATATACTATACTTTCTGAACCAATCTACCAATCATGATTGAACTTGCTCACTATAATATTATAGAATAGCTCGAAAGCTAGAATGATAAGGTTCTACATCAAGTAATGAAACCCAAAGCTTCTTTCAACTTGAAAACTTGAAATAATTTTTAGTGCGTGGGAGAAAATTCAAAAGAGAATCGACGATGGGAGAAATATTCGATATTTTTCTTCATGGAATTCATCATCAAATAGCGAAACTCTACGACAAACTGTCGCCAAAACTTTTTAAAATCTTCTCGAAGGACACACTAAAGTTATAGGCGTCTCCAAGTCTTTCACTTACAAAAATTGTTTGTCTTAGAAATACTAACTTGTTTAAGTTTTATTGAACTGCCACTTTGGCGCTTTGGAGGATTGATTTATCCGCATAGTAATTGCACGAGTATTTAGAGTAGTACAGTATTGTATTTTGTTTGCTGTTAAAAATACTGAATCTATTGGAGTAAAATGCTGCAGCAAAACTAAATGCTTTTATTAGGATCAAGTAATTAATCAATTAATTGGATAAATTCTACGAATTTTAATCTGAGGGCTGAATGAACTTTAATGAAAATTCGATATTTGGATCAATACTACGTATATTGATTTGAAAGTTCAATCTATTAAATTTAACTTTGGAATTTCTCTTATCTGGTTGATCTTGAAATGATAAGTCAATATTCTTCGTTTATTTGCAGATCTACGAATTGTAATGGACTTCAAAGGTCTGCGTCCAGTATGTGGTGTCACTCGTCGTTGGCTTTGCCCGTGTCTTTTCGGACAAACATTTAGCTCCCAGAGGCCTGCATTCCTACCAATCATGGAGCGCTGGCAACAAGTCGAATTGGAAGTGGTGAGCTGAGTATTAAATTCAAGTATAAAATTGTTTGATTACTCAAACGTATTCGGACAACGACCAATTTTTTTGTCTGGTGATGTCTATATGAGTTTGAGACTCGTACGTGGGCAATGACAGGTGAATGTTTTTCATATGATGATGAAGTTTACATGGGTTTGATACCTGTGCGTGGGTGATTCGTTGGACCCACAGTTTCAGGTGGGCTCCGAATTACCGGGAAGTGATTTTACAGCAGAGAACAGGTATTTTTTGCTAGGAAATCAAACGATAACCATCGCAAAGAGGGCCAAGGAGTTTGTAGCTTATTTTATCTGATTGAACAGATACCATCCTGCCACGGTTCGCGGCTATTATTATTGTAATACCATTGTTACTGCTAAGATTTTAATTTTTTCTAATTATACTCTAGTTTTTCCCCAGAGGTGCCCACGGGGGGGGGGGGCTATGACGCAGACTGCGTCATTGAAATTTTTGGGGGGTTCCAAAAAACGTTTTGGGGGGGTTAAGTTTATTGAAACCGTGTTTAACGTGATGACATTCAAAAATATATTATAAGTCACCAGATAGAATGTCAATTAATGACAATAGATTTATAATTATTATTATACTATAGAACATGAATTAGCTAAAATAGTTATGTTTAGGATTTGTGCCGGAAGTTTTTTCAAGCTTAGCGAGACGCTAAGCGAGTGCTCTCCCTTAGTTGGTTTATACAACTTTACTCTCCTTAACAGTTACTAGTTGATCAGCGGAAAGAGCAATGCGTCGAGTTAATATTATCAAAAACAGACCCAGATCAGCTATGGGAGACTCATGGTTGTCCAATCTAATGGTTCTAGTTGCAAAAAAAGATGTACATGTAAAGATGAGTATATTTCAAAAGAAGAAATAATTGAAAGGTTTTCTGTTTCCTCATCACAAAGACAAAAACTGCTATGTAAGATTTAAAGAAATAGATTTAACAAGCTCAGAGGGTGTCTAGCTAACTTGTAGGTGGTCACAGCCTACAAATTTAAAATGCTTGACTTCAAACTGTTGATGTTTTTCATGTATTTCACGATAACTACTTACTAATAAGTAAGAACAGCTATAGCAAAATTTACTAAGTAAATACTAAAAATTCAGTAATTTTTCATAACTATGTTTTTATTATGTTTTTGAAAGATGCTTCTTTCGATTGTGTGTTGTAAATAACTATACCTGAAATGTGTGCCTTTTATGTACTTCTTCCATACATAAATTCTCCCAAGATACTACACTTAGAAAATAACCTGTTGTTCAACTACTGTCCAATAAATATTCGCATAAACGACTTAGTACATAAACTTATAGGTATTTCATTTTTATTGAACCATTGGGTATTTGTAATAATATTTGATTTTTTAAAAACCATTTAGGTTCACATTCTTATTTAGCTATTTTGCAATTAAGTTTATTGAGCAGAAGTTCATATATTCATTTCATTGATATTTTTGATATAATGTGATTTTTCAAACCTTTAAAAAAAATGTTACCCATGTCATGAAAAGAATCTCAAGAAATATACACACATTTTGTATATCATCGACTGGGTTTGTTTTTTTTCAATAGCTATATAAATCTTCTTTAGTTTTAGAAAGAATACGGGGGGCTTATTTTTTTGGAGGGGGGGGGGCTAATTGATGGGTTTGGGTTGGTGCTAAATTTAGGGAGGTGCGTCATGTGGCTTGGGGGTGCCTAATTTAGGGGGGGGGGGCTGGTGCTAAATTTAGGGGGTGTGCGTCATGAGGCATGGGGGGGGGGGTGGGCACCCCTGTTTTCCCTAATATCTTTTTCACAATGATTCAGAATATTGTGTATTCTTTGGAAACACGTGGTTGCACTTTATTACAGCGGCGAAGCACGAATATTTTTCAATGGGGATAACATCTGAAAAACGTTAGTTGCAGTAATACTGAACACACTATTAATTATTACTATTTTAATCATTACTATTATTTAATCGGACGAGGAAGAATGAAGAAACACTCTAATGAAATGAGGATTGAAAGCATAATTTGTGAGAAAAATCATATAATTTACTAGAAAATAGAACTGATTGATATACATTTTTCCCCCTGTAGTTTCCATTCAGTTACTGCTTATTTTAATTGTTCTTCCTTTTACTCCCCTTTTCTATTGTCCTAATTTTCATTTTCTCATCTTCTTTTTTTGTGTATGTATGTATTTTTGGAAAGGCAAATGACGTCACTTACAGAGGCCGTAAAAACTTTGCGGTTGTTGCGCAGCCGTTCACACAGCATCTGATATTCCCTCGGCGCAAAGATTTAGCCGGAGTCAATGTGACTGATCACACCTACCTGTCAGAGGATTGCCACCACTTCAGTCAGAAAGCATACGCAAGAGGTGAGTTATAATTCATCAACTAAGGTACTTGATTTTTTCAACTTCACCAATGTAGCTCACACAACTTACACCTTTGAAGCAAAGATACTTTAGAATGATACTGTTATGGGTTCTAAAGCTAAAATAAGGCTGGCAACACTTAAGCTCACACTCGCACTTTATTTACACAAATTAGTCTATTTAAACACACTAATACTTGCAAGTTCAATTAATACAGAAAAACATATCAACAAATGACAAGCTAATACTTATTTTCAGTAATTATTTACATAATTATGATAAATAATTAATTACAGGCCGATCAATAATAAAAGAGACAAGAGTCCAATAAACTGTACAATAATGTAGAAAGAAATTATAAGAAAGAACAGCTAAACACTTACAAAAACACAGTCCAATACGTTATCTGAAAGTCCCAAATAATATCACTTGACACAGCGTCGTTAAACTGTTGATAAGCTGCACAGATAGTAGACGGTGCACTGGAGTTGAGCGCTTTTTATGCCAAGAACACTGAATTGTCTCTCACATGAGATCTGTCACGCGAGCATGTCGGCCAAACAACAAACTAAACTAACTGGTTCACCTGGACTTCTTATATAGTCATCATTTCGAGGTACTGGAAGCAACTAGATGCTTTGAGAAGTTCATGGAAGGTCATTGAATATAGTAAAACAATCAGGAAGTCTGTAGAACTATGGAGAAGCCTCGAAGCTCTCAATTGAGTGCAAGAGATGCAGATATGACAAATAGGAGTGAGGAAGACATGTAAAAAGTGAGAGAATGAAGATTTAGATTACAACTGCTCAATCCGAGGTCTAAGTCACGCACATCGGCCATGAATGGAAACGATGTACTTAGAACAAGTGCGTAAACAACTGCTTACAAACAACAATACAAAAATTTCAAGCCGAAATGGAAGTCGAATATGTTATCCCAGCAGTAGCAGTCAGTCAGATATAAGCGCCACAACTAATTAAACCAATGTGTACTTCACATTATGTTCCAGTTAATCCTTAATTCTTCATTTTTTATCTTTTAACCGATCCTTTTGGGTCTTCTGGTGCTTCTTGATCAGCCAACCACAGTTAAGATTCTCAGCTTCTAAAAAATACTGAATAGTAACACTCAGACCCTTATTATACAGAGCCACTTCAGTCACGGTGCCACAATTTAGGCTGAACTACATGAGCTGAGCGTCTGACCGACCTCTATAATGTCAAAGTACATGTAGGCATTAACATGATTTGAACAGCTGATTTTTTAATGAAATTTACCCGGCCTAATTTGTGGCTTGTGACCACGACTGAAGTGGCTCTTTATAATAAGTTACTTTAACATGCACCCAAGTACATCCAGTAAGTTCAGGAATTACCTTGGATAGCTATCTCTTTGTTTCTAAGTCCATCCTTGTGATGCACAAAATTATAGTTCTCATCCTTTCCTTCTATTATCAAATTGCATCTGTAATTACAAATCACTACAAGTCCTAAATATTAATACTTACTTCTTACCCCTTCACATAATATTTTCTACCACATATTTCTGGATTTATCATTACACCAATTTTCACTTTATTTATCAGTATGGAATTTTAGTTATCAACATTTATAAACTTCTTACGCTTATAGATTTTTACTTATTATCACTCTTTTTCCAACAGTAGTGATGCCTAACCTCTATTCCCATCCGCCACTCTAACCCCATTTCAATTACTATTTCATCCATATTAAAAATCAAGAAGAATGTGATTTTGATGTTGCTTATGTGTAAATGATACCAAGCTTCAATTTTTTGATATTTCATAATTTGAGTATTTCATATCATTCATCACAATTAAGAGTACATTTTTCATTTCCATTATTCATAAAATTGATTTCATTGGAATAGGAACTAGGACACCTCATTTAACGATTCAACTGAAAATGAGCAACCCGCAATACAAATTTGTTAGCAACTCCGTGTGGTAGACTATTCCATGCACAGGATAGCCCAAGCGTCGCTAGAGAATTAATACATTCCCTAGTTACACATACTAGTTAAAACATAATACTAATTTGCAATTCACAAATAAGTGGAGTGCTAAACCACTAAATTGAAGCAAGGGAACAGAGCGACCCAGTGAATTATTATTCTAATACGGTACTGAGCTCATTGTAGTAACTCCAGCATTTCGAAATCAAGTGATACAAAGCATTAAGCTTGAGTAATAATTGGACTTTGCATTTTTTACAGCTGCGAATGCTCTATGGAACAACATGCTGGAACCCGTGGGAAACAAAAGCACCAACTGGCATGTGGAGTTTGAACGGTTCCTTTGTCCCAGTGAAGAACGGCCGTACATCTACACAGCCGATAATTCCAATTTATCACCTGGCAACAAACAAACAAATTAGGCTACGAACGCTTTGAGAGCAATTAGCAACGTTGAATCCCACTTACGAAGCGGGTTGGGCCTCTGTTGAATAATCTTTTTCAGACCTAATATTGTAATCTCATGAAACGAAATACTAAGCCTAACAGAGTGGAGCAGGTCGGAGTCGTCGTAATAATTCGATTTATCTTGTGGATAGGTCTGTGAAAAGCACATTTCCATGATTTTATCGAAACAGTGACTTGGAAATTTATTTCGAACTATTTTGAGAACCCGCCATTCAAAGTGCAGTTGACGGAGGGAGCCTACAGTACCGAAAAGAATGACATGTTACCAAAATTTTAGGAGTCTGTGTTCTATTATGTTGGTATATGATCTATATTCCACGAGTGACTAACTGCTTGTTTGCTCTTGTAACACTATGTTACCTTCATTTACCATTTTATGTTACCAGTTCGAGTAGCATCCATGTGGAACATACAAGATACAATTATTATTAACTGAAAAAAATAAACATTTGGTGAATAATAAAAGGTTTTCCTATTATGTGTACGTGATCAGCTCCGAATGATATTTCTACATAGTCTCTTCATAAATTAATGTAAGACATGCAGTGTGTGAAATCCTAGTCTTAACGATAAAATTTCAATAACATTTTATCATAACTTTAGTTTTTAAATCACTCTCACATTTTGATACTGTTGTATTTGAGTGCCTAGTATACACGTATAAAAACTATGTATAACAGGAACAAAAGTAGCCTACAATCGTTAATTAGGTTTAGATGTAATACTTTAGTAGTCTAATGTAATGTCTACTACTCTGTAGTCTGTAGAGTAGTGATTATTTACTCCGCTTGTGTTAATTGTATTATAATTTTACAGCTAAGATTACCGAAAATATTAAGAAATAAATAATTATTGTGTCATTAATTCATAAGCTAGGAACTTAACCTTTATCTTTTGATAATAACTGTAATGAGAAAATACCAAAATGAGGAAATTTTTTCAATGAAAAAGAAAGTTGCAATGTTGCAATGACATGTATAATGGAACTTATTGCTAAAGAGATTTATTGGAATAATGTATTAGCAGCTTCAGTTTTAAAAGTTATTAACATTTTAAAGCTCTCCATTTCTAGTGGCTCATCCTTCAATACATGAACATCTTTCTTCAACAGTAACATGTATTACCTCAACGCTAAATAACATTTTAATTATTATGTATAGAAATGGCTAATAAACTCTGTGACACGACATTAATTTGTGCATTACTTATTGTTAATCAAAACAGAATTGTTATGAATGAGGTATTTTTCTGAATAAATATTGAGTGAAACAAGAACAACCCCAGTTCAGTAAGAGATTGTCACTTCACAAGTTCACAATATTGTAAATTTGTCAGACTTAATTATGTTTGAAGTAGAAAGAGATTATCGATAACATAATTCAATATGAATAATTATCGTTCCTAGTATTTTTTTTAATTGTATATTTGCTTGCTTGTTGTTTTGTATTTATTTTTCCTCTGAGACAAACACATAATTTCAGATATTTTTCCCCTATTATTTCAAGAGAACAAGTAAAATATGACTGTTCAGGTGAAAGTGAGCGTTTAGTTTTATGCGCCTGAAAAATAGGATATGTCAAACCTAAGATGCTTTTTAGAGCTAAAATCGTAAGTAAAATAGTTAAAAGACATCAGTAGAAATTAATTGGCTGATTTGTTCAGCTCACTTTTGTGAAAGGTCGGAGTCGGAAAAACATGATAGATTCTCGTATGTTAAGAAATAGTGCAGTCAACTAGCTGGTCAGAATTATGCAAACCAGTCTGAAGCGCCCATCAAATTATCTTAGGATAGAATAAAGGTGATATCCATAGATATTCCAGGAAGTTTCTCATAAGTTAATTTCTAACTCGTATTTTTATAGTAAAAAACATACTTGTCAGGATGGGTGTGGCATTTGCAAAAATAGTCATGCTACAAATAATATTATAGTCATGGCAAATATGGGTGACAAGGTAATGTTCACGCGCATCTCCGCTCATCTGACGAGACCTGTCAGCTGATGCAGTGACGTCATCCGGGTCTCTTTCCACGATTTCGCCTATCTTTCACAATCATGATAAATTGCATAAATTTATACGGTAAGTCTTTTTCTCAAAATATGTGCTTTTCAAGAAAATTTGACGTCTCCTATGGTTTATGATATATTAAAATGTTAATCTACGGCATTTTTAATATTTTGATCATATCAAAATTCGTAGTACATCACAATAACATTCGAAATATTTTAAAAAAGTACTCTTGGAAATACATAAAAAGTTGGTAGGTTGAGTTACAATATGCTAAGATTTAGTTAATAAAGGTCCATACTTCATGGATACATAAATAGGTACCAGGATTGTCACCTATTCATTGATACGGGTCTTCGTTGGCCCATTGAATAATACAAGAAAAAATTTAAAACATTTTTGTCATGTCTTTCGATCTTTAGTTGATTATATAAGATTTAGGGCACAAGCTTGGTACACCTTGTAAAAATGTAGTTGCTCGATTTAAGACTATTACTTACAATCCTGCAACATTTGAAATTCTTCCCCAAATTCTGAAGAAAAACTAATGTGGTCGTAAGATTTTTAAAATTGAGTAGATTTTTGAAGCAGTGAAACGGTCTGGAAATTGCTCTTAGAACATCTAAAAATGATTCGAGCTCTTTTTGCGTCTAGCTGTGATCAGTTTTTGAGGCTAAGCTCATGAAAGATGCGCTTCCGACTCCGGCATACATTATTCATCATTATTTTCTTAGGCGAAGCTGTGTGATAGCTGCGTTATCAGTACGCTACATGTACCATGTAGTATACTTGGTAATTCTCCTGCGTAGAATGTATGTCTATTACATGTATAAAGTTCATGTAATGACTCACGTTAGTGATACATGAATTTACTGATTTTAACAAAACTCACCAAGAACCTCACCATTATCCTCAATGGAATTGAGGATATCCTCAATGGACCCTTATCCTCATTGCTATCCTCAGCAATAGAATAATTGAAAGGTCGAGGATTGTCGCCTTGAAATTATTTCTTCCAACTAATCGCAATGTGCATCGAATTGACTACTCATACAATAATTATTAGATTCAGATTCTTTGGACTGTATTTGAATTAGAATAATTCAATTTTCATGACTGAGTGTAGTTAGTTGAGAATTTAAAAAATAGCCTAAAAATTATTATTACAGACAAAAATCCTTTTCTTAAAACATAAAAAAATCTATCGGAATTCTGAATGATCATAGTCTATTTTTTGAGAGCTCAGAATCTAAATGAAGACAGGGAAGAAATAGTAACTATTACGGGGAATTCTTATGAAGTATGAACAAGAAAAAGGGAAACTGAGCAAATCATGAGTTAGGAAGTGAAAAAAAAACAAGTTTTGAATGTATGGTATGTAAGATCCCCACTACATATATGAGTTTTCTTAGAAGTGACAAGGGGTTGGAAAGCGGAATGATGACATTCAAGAAGTTTTCAAGGGAAGGCTATGAATAAGCTGTCAAGATGTCACAGAGATTGGGGCAGAGAAGAAAAAATAATGCCTGTAGGAAGAATTCCATCAGAACGCCTTGATAAGGTTCAGTACATTTTAAGTGAAAATATTTTTTTCTAGGCCTGTAGAAAGATGTGTCACAACTCATTTGACGAAACTCTGTATCTGTTTTAAAGGGCTGAAAAAATTAGCAATATTCATCGTTTAGAGATGATACAAGGAAGATTGACATTTATTTTATGGGTAGATGGAGCTTCCACTGCTAAAGCCCACATGCAGTTATTGTTAGCAGCAAAAATGTGCTATTTATTGGCATTAGGCCTTCATTTTCACGATGAAACGCGGCTTTCACGTTCACACCAAATAGTAATCTGTTTTCCTCAAGAGCTTTTGATGAATAGTGACATCCTATTATTATTATTCTACAGTATGCAACTGAAAATTTTAGATGGATTACGTGAATTACCTCGATGCTAATATGAGAACATGTTTATGTAAATATCTATAGTATCCTTTAAATGCACTACTATAGTCCATATAGCAATATAGGATGGTTGTATTGAGCTGTAGTATCGAAAGAAGACTTCACAGGTACAGTAGATTCCATGAAAAGTGGATTGTAAACAAAATGATCTGACTAATTAATAATTCAATTTGGTAATAATTTTATTTCGTAACAAGATACGAAATTCGATTGCGATGCATAAAACAAGTTTTGATCATCTATCAGTGTGTTAATCCTACTGAAAATTTTCAAATTTTACAAGTAGGTTGGTTACACATGTAAATTCCACACTAATATGCAGTACAGCTTCCTGCTCTACTAGTTTCATTTCTTTATTAGGCTATTATTTTTATACTAACTTATCCTTTATTTTCGAAATTGAGTATTTATTCAGATTATTCATTTATTTTTTATTTTCTATCAATTGGGATAGAGTGATTGGGGAATGAAGCTGTAAGTGCAGCTGTATTTGATATTAATGTAACATTTGCTTGGCACTCTACAGAGACGTTGTGAAATTCGAAGATAATATCTAACTATTCTGTGTAAATGCAGCAGAATGAGCTTAGGCTACATGATGAAGAAAATTATTATGACAAAAAAAGAAATTGATTATAGGAAAAAAATACTAACCACACAAGTTCAATCAAAATAAGATGGAATTTCTTATACATAAAATTATGTTAGCTGAAACATTTGAATCTGTGAAAAGTATCACTTTCTCAGAATTATTAAGATTTTGTTGGTGGGCAATAGCATTACAGTAAAAAAAAACCAGTTAAGGCTAAATGCGTGTTTGGAGTAGCGTGATTACTGGTAATGGATTGCGTAATAACGTGCTATATTGCGTACTGTTATAACAGGACTAAAAACTCTCAGGTCTTCTCATCTGTCTAAAATTTTACATTATTCTGTTCTTAAATGTGTCTAATTGGACTTTTTTTATTATTTTGCTTCACATGATTCAACTCATTATTACCGCATGCTATAGGCGTAGTTATTTTATTGTGGAACAACTGTACGGTATGTAAATTAATTATCAAAAAAATTCCTATAGTATCTATCAGTAATGAAATTCCATTGCATTTGCAGTGTTTCGGTAAAAAAAAAAAAACTGTTCAATCGGAGAATATATATTTCCCAATCAACACAATGAGCATGTTAATCTGAATATAAATACCGCATATATTAAGAATAAAAAATATTTTAATATAATAATATATTTATTATTGATCACACAATATTCAAATAACATGAGATTACAAAGTATTCCATGTATGGAGAGCTGAGTGAAGGATAGGAATAGACAAATTAATAAGAATGAGAAGAAAAGGGTGATTTTCCTGTTAAGAGTGTCAAATGGTGTCTTAGAACTTTAAAAATTATGAGGAAAGTATTGGTAAAGACTGGGTAGGGTGAACAGATTAAATGAGAATGGGGAAGAAGAGATAAAAAGAGATAGGTGGGCATCATAAACAATTAAAAAAAAAAAAAAAAAAAAAAAAAAAATGGTGTGAGTGAAGAATCTGAAAAAATGTAGTAGATAATAAAAGGTGGAAATGTAAGAATTTGAGTTTGAGTTGTTTGGAATATTCGGGAAATATAAGGAAATATAAGGAGAGGGTGTCTTGCCCTCTTGCACCTTCCTTTTACGCTTCAATAGCAATTCTTCAAAACGCCCCTGCTATACAATGTATGCAATGTCATTTTACTATGGAGCATAGCCAAAATCTTAGCATAATCCTTAAATCACAAACTAATAAAAAATAACGAAAAAGAGAGGGAATAGTTAAAAAAAAAACAAATAATAAACAAAAATGATAATAAGCGAAAGCTAGAAACGTTTGCAGAAAGAGTTTTACACTCTTCTAAATTTCTTTCTCTTCGGAAGGAGCAAAAAATCTATAAAATGTTTAGCACTTGACACTACCAAAGGAAAACGACCGTTATTTTATTATTCCTCATATATTTTTCAAACGTTTCATAACCATCAAAAATGTTAATCTGAATATAAATAGTCCGCATATATTAAGAATAAAATAATGCTTTTTTTTAATAATAATACTTTATAATACTAAACTATTCACTGATACTAAATTATACACTGTGAGCTGAAGTCATAAATACTTTTGACTTATACTACGGTATAATATTTTATTTATTGAAGCTATTCGAAACAAAAACAGAAACATACAGTCATACCCTCACGCCCAATACACGGCTGCTTCTAATACACGCCCAATTTACAAAGCTGCTCCCTTGAAACAATTAATTGGCATGAGATCAACTAAGGGTACAAATTATTAAATCTAGAAAATACAAATAGAAGAATAGACTGAAAAAAATTGCGTACTCATGTAAAAAAAATTACTACAAAAAAACACATATCACATTCACCTAGATTGTAGATTTATGGAAATAAGATTTTCTTGGTTGAATCAACCAGCACTGTTGAGCCTAGTTCAATCAAGTTCGTGTATTCGTGGAATAAAGGAAAAAATCACAACTAAATAACGCACATGATATATTACGATATATCATATTCACATAGAGTAATAAGAACAAGATCTTCTGAATCAACGCAAGCCTAGTTTATTTTTTAGAATTGGAATAACACAAGAAGTTCAATACAATTGAGCAGACTTGACTAGCTTGTAGCATAGAATGAGGATAAATCAAGTTTGATGGTTGGTCTATGCTTGTAGTAAGTAAATTGATTGCTGGAGAATTTAAAAATGAACTCATTCGAATAACTTCTGAAGTTGTCTGATGTACAGATTGCATCTCCATTCTACCAGACTGATTAAAGTCAGCCATAAAGTACCGAAATTGGGCGGCACGCTCCGAGTAGAAAGTAATACAGTTAATCATAACTAAAGAGACCGGAACTATATGAGGAACGTCTATTTAGTAGCCGACTGCGTCCAAGAAGACGTCCCCGGATGGGATCTGTAGACGGTCAGGACGGGTCAAGGTCGGGATTAATGTGTGAAGGCAGGATAAGAAAGCAATTAGATAGGACGCGGTAGGGATGCACGGTGTCCTGTCTGGTAGCATCCATAAATCAAAAGACTACCCGAAAACTCTATTCGGGAAACATTGATCAAGCATTGTCGATGTTAGGCACGGGTGCACATACACACTGACACGTAACTGCTTTCACCAAGTTGACAACAAAACTGGACTTGCTTGGTGAAACCACAACTTGTCGACTATGGAACAGACAGCACTCATCTCGTATCTCCTATCGTACTTCTTGTGTCGTAAAGATATTACTGTCTCAGTCAAAATATATGGCTCTATTACATGGATCGCTTACGATCACTCCATTCCAATGTCTCCTAAGAGAAAATTATTTTTTCTGCCGAATGATGGAGTTAAATAAAAATGGAATTGAAATAAAATAGAAACTATGAACTTTTAAAAGGGAAAAGGGATTAGAAGAAATTGATGATACCAGAGAATGATTTGTGGTACGTGAGATGGATAGTAGAGAACATCAATTTTTTAATGCTTCTTTCCCAATTACCTTATCTCTGAATTGAACATAAACAGCGGTACACTTCAAAATCACTTAAATCTACGCCGAATGCTGAATAATAAGAAACAAATAATTAGATTTAATCAAATTAATGAAGATAACCAATTCGATTGATATTAGTATGGCTAGTAAATTGAAACCAGAAAAATGCCTGATTACAATATTGTTTGTTGTTAAAATATAAGTAAATTAAAGCTTCGTGCTCAATTTAAACTAAAAATGTTTTCAACACTACAATAGATGATTCTAAGGAACGTGCATCAATGCCCGAGGACAAAGTGGGCTTTTACCTCCCCAATAGATTTTGCATATAATATACAAGAACTTCATTCAAATAAAGTCAATGTATCAACCATTATGCCCTTCAGTGAGTGTATCTGCCTCAAAATTTCATGTAGGTTGTACCTTCATGGTTGTATTATGTGATTTAAATTTTTAAAAATTCAACATTTTGATATTGTTTAGAAGGAAATCCATGAATAAAATGAACGTGGAAAGTAAAGTATGCCTACCTAATTATCAAGTGATAATCCAGCCTGCTAGGTGAAGAATGCTGTTCATAGGCTGGATTCCGTTATTATTATCTATTAATCTCAAATGACCTCTACTCAAATTGTGAAGCTTGAATATGAATAAATTATCATTGAGCATTTGATTGGCAAAATCATATCAAGCTTCATGAGTTCGTATATGACACTCATCAAATGGCTGAAACCATCATCATGGCTTTTCCGTGGGGATGGGGTTGGGGCTGCTGCTGACTTTTCCTGCTCCATGACCTCGTCACTCGTGCGCAGTTTGCCTGATTTGTAACTTGATTGTTCGACAGAATTGAAGAGCTAAATGGGTTGACTCTTAACTGCCCTCAAAATACGGATTTGCAGAGGAAAATCGAATATTTTTAACCAATCAAATGGGAATTCAGCCAATCAATTGCGATTTCCATAGAAACTGAGAGGTGAATAGAGTCGCTCACCACTGGCCTTTAGCAGAAACTTGTGTGGGACTGTACTTGTAATTCGGAGATTGGAATCCTCTCAAATAGGAGCCAGTTACCGTTCAGGTCATTCCCTGTGTGCATCATCATTGCTCGTTGTGTAATACTCGTCACTCCGAAGACATGAGCTATGCAGTTTCAAGTCGAGGAGCGTGTGATCGAGAGCACTCCACGTAATAAGACTATCATCGAGGCAGTTGCAAGGCACATCTATTATTTTAATCGTCATCGCGTGTTTTGGTGTCGCTTTTCTTTTTGCCAGGTGATGGAGACACGCAAGTCTCTTCAGCAATTCGAGTTGACAAAAGTTCTCTCTACTCAGTGGAGCTCAATTTTGCTCCAAACATCATGAAACGAATTTATTAGGAAGTTATGATCTAAATAAGTCTTCGTGATTCATATACTCATGCTTTTTAAGCTCAAGCATCGAGTTACAATCACGAGCATCAGGAGCATACAGTATATAAATTTTGTTTTGTAGAGTAAATCCCACATAGGTCTAAGACCTATGCTTGAGAAATGAAGTGGATGATGGTGATTGATGAGTTGGACCTACAGTTTCAAATGGGTTCCGAACCACCGGGAAGTGAATTTACAGCAGAGAACAGAGTCGTTTTTGCTGGCCAATCTAATCGGCCACCCTCACAAAGAGGGTCCAGGAGTTCGTAGCTTGTCTCTATGAGATTAAACAGATACCTGCTATGACTCACGGCTATCACTTCTATCAGACCATCAATAGATATTTGGATAATCATTTAGATAATAATTCTATAATCCACTATTGAATTAATAGAAGATTTTGTGAATTGTGAAAATGGAATGGAGTGGAAAGTTTCAATTCTAACATTTAATGAAATTCAAATCAATAAGTTAGTTCTTTGATACAACATAAGATCAAGTATCCATGTGCTGGCATACTGGCGTCCCTCTATAGAGAGTCTTTCTAATAGATTTTCCTTTGTTCACTAAAAAAGGTAAATTTTCCAGCCCTGTTACATTGTATAGGAAGTAAATTAACTGTTCTTTGATGAACTGTGTACGTTATATATAAGCAACTTTAATATCTACAAAATTACTCACATTGAGACTTATTCATTTTATTTTTCATTGGAAGCACTATGATAATACATTCAATAATCAATCATATATACAAACGAAACGAGCTAGCCGATACGCCATTAATATAGCTTTAGATTACTATTATCATTAATTAGCTAATTTTTCTATTTATTTACTAAAAACATACATATTCACAACCAATAGAGGCTACAGCTTAACGGTAAAACAATCCTAATTTACAACGAAGACTGGTCAGAACAATTTTAAGAAATATAAAGCTAAACTGTGCGACAACTTTAGTACCGTACACTTTAATGTGATGGAGAACTGTATCTGGTTTCTGGTGTTATTACAAACAATGGAAGAAGGCTGATAGTTATTTCCCATACTACAACATATCTGAGCCACATGCTCCAATTAAAAAAAACGAACATATCCATGCTATCTCTGTTACGCAGTGATGGCAGCCAGTATCGTAGAGATTGAACAATGCCCAAGGTAAGCACGACAACTGGTTTAGTTAAGTCACCCAGTGCGCAAATTCTGTGGGCTTGTTGCGAATTAGCATTGATAAACATTGTGAACCAACTTGTTGCCAGTTTCTTGATAGAAGTATTCTTACACAGTCTACAATTTCGAAACAAACTAACCGGCTTGTGGTGTTACTTTAATTCAATATACTCCATACCACTGACCACAAAACTATTTCCTAAGGATTTGGCGTGATCCATGAGGAATTATTGTGAAAATTGTGTTTCCAGAATTCTCACGAGGATGTATCTGTCATTGTAGAGCTGCATCTAAATCGTCTAACGTCTAACGTATAAAAAATAATCATTCTGATAGAAATAGAAATTAACGAACTTAAATTAATTTAAACCAAAAATATAAATATATAAATTCAAACGTTGTTTGATGCTAGACGAACAGGTGAGTGATATAGGGCCCTTACATCACTAGTAAAAATATTGTCAATTTAAGTTAGTATTGACAATAATATTGAGACAAAAAGATAATACTGATGTATTGATGACTTGTATTGAAGAATATCTAGATTTCTAAAAATCCACCACCAATACTGTGTGCTATTGACAATATTATTGACGAGTTGTGTGTAAATCAATATTATTGTCAGTAAATCTGGCCAGCATGTTGTAATAGGTTATTATTAAAATAGTATTAAAGCCAAACAAGCCTTTTCTTTATTTTTCATACTTAATTATTTGTTAATTTTTGATCAACTAATCAATTCTTAACGAAATAGGTTAACAAAAACTTCACAAATCATACACGATGACAAATACTGACGAATTTTATTGACAGTATTATTGATAAGTGTAAGGGCCGTTTGCAAAAAAGTATCACAGACTAGTATTGTCAATATCGGTCCTTCAATATTATTGACAGTATTTTTACTAGTATAAGGGCCCTAATAGTTGAAAGGAGCAGCAGACAACTACGAAAAGCTTGACCATCTCTTCAGCTTATTACTGCTCATTGTTGCTTATTTCTAAATCAAAACACGTGCCTTGTGCTTGAGTAGCCGTAACCATCACCGTTGCATAATAAATTATTAACATTGGCCAAACTGTTTTGTGCGCGTTATTTAAATGGGAAGAGAAAAAGATGAATGTTTAAGAGAAAGCAATAGTAATATAGATAAAAGAGAATAAGAAGTACTCTAATAGATAGGAGGAAAAAAATAAAATAAAATAAGAAAAACACATGAATTATTCATTATTCATCAGGAATGAGAATATGTAAGAGATAAAATAAGTGAAAAATAGAGAAGAATTGTTGGTAAAAAAGGATATAGAAAATCATTTGGACAGGAGAGATTATGAAAGGGTTAGGCTAAGTTTGAATAAATGTAGAGAAAAATTTAAAGTTCATTGTTGCTTATTTCTAAATCAATAATGAAATAATGGATAAGATTATATTCAGAAAATATAGGTGAGAAGGAGAGAATTGAAGAGAGGAGACAAGAGAACTATGTGATCTGAAAAAAACTTAGAAGAATAGGATATAGAAGAAGAGAAAAAGAAGTTGGATCAATTGGAGATCAAGAATTTATTTGTATCAAGAAAAAGTAGCAGCAGAAGAATTCTTTGAAAAAAGAACGTTGCCTATTATCGTTTTGTCTAAATTCTTCATCTAATCTGGACACATCAATCAATGAAGTTCCAAGTATCATTTGTCTCATGAGACTAGATTTTGACTTTGATTTCTGATTTAGTTTTAATTGGTTTCAATTTCGATTTTCGATAACCTTAGTGGTCCAAATTTTTCCCCTTTTCAAAAGTTGTGTGCTATTCCCACTCCTATTGTTCATCGTTTTAGAAATTCTCTGTTCTCTGCTGTAAAATCACTTCCTGGTGGTTAGGAACCCACCTAAAACCGTAGGTCCAACTCATCAATCACCATCATCCAATTCATTACCCACGCACAGGTCTCAGACCTATGTAGGATTCATCCTCCGAAAAAAATTACACGTGTAAAAAAAAGGAACAAGATTGCTATTTAAACGTGATTATACTATTATTATATAAGAATAGGTATTTTCTTTATAATACATCTCAATTGTATTTTTTATTATAGATATGTCTCTGTCCCTCTCCTGTTATGAAGCCACTGGAGAGGAATGAAGAATTTTATTTACGAATCTTCATTCAGGAAGAATTTATTGAGCTGAAACGATAATTGATGGGACTTTTCGTCGTCACATCGGCAGACAAAAAAAATGAGAGACGAGAGTTGCCACGACGTCTTATCATTTTCTCAGTTGGAGAAGAGTGAAGAATAAAGTGAATTGACCCAAGGATTTATGAGGAGCTGAAGATGAAGAAAGCTATTTCTTCTTGTTGACAGTTTTCGTCAGTGCAGCCTCCACATTCTTGTATTAAGCGACTAGTGAGCAGGAAACATGCGACGGGGAGACTTCATTCTAGTCTGGCAAGTATCTGCGGAAACGCACAAAAGGGCAAGCGAGAGGTTTTTCGGTCGGTGGGTCAAAGCACCGGTTACGTCATGCACCAGTGGCAGGCAGGCAAATGGCACCAAATACAAGCAGCTCCAGCTCTGTTGAATAACTAGAAAAAGAAAAAGAAGAGGAAGAAGAAGATGGAGAAGAAGGAAAAGAAGAACTGGATGCACACGCGGCTACGCTACCCCCGCGTCGATAACTTGACTACGCGCTCGCTCTTGATCGCGTCGCGACGCCCATGTCACTTCCGACGCCGGTGCGCTTGTCCGTCCGTCCGTCACGTCTCCGTCCACACGATCTGCCGGCACGAACGCACAACACACACCGGAAAAAGTTCAGCGGGTCACGTTTACGCCCTACTATGTCCAACACCTGCCAAGCGATTGGTGTCTGCAGCTCACTTTCGATTAATTACTTTAAATACGTCCTCATTAGCTGGCAAACTGGCTTTGCACCGACTTTCTACGCGGGCAGCGACTACTAATTCGATTTATTGTTCTTATTGCCAAATTTTGAGCTTTCTTTTCCCCCCATGACATTCGGTGGTGTGAATAAAGTAGAGTCAGCTGAGTATCTCTTATTGAGTTGACTGTGTTGAATGACTGTTGATCTGCTGAGTCGACGGGAGTCTGATCGGAAGGCGTGAGAAACAGCAGTGATTGACTCGAATCTCTATTTAAATCAAATGACAAGAATCCAAAGCGCTGAGACAAAAACATGAGTTAGGCCCTTATTAGACAGAGCAACTGCAATCGCTGTCGCGCATGACTATTCCAGACTAAATCACACCAGCCGGGTAGTTTGACTTCTGAAAAATCAGCTGTTGGCTATAAAGAAGTGTATGCCTTTGTGTACTTTGAAATAATTATTGAGCTCGGTCACATGGTCAGCTGATGTAATTTAGCCTTAATAGCACTACTCACACAGGGATACCGAAATCTCGCGACACTCAGAGATTTGGATGCTTAGAGACTTGGATACTCTGATACTGGGAGACTTAAGTTGCCTGTCATCTTCACACAATTGCTACTTGGGTTGCTAGTATTTAGTTTCCATCAAGCTGTAGGAGAGGTCTGTTGTTGTTGTTGTTGTTGTTGTTGTTGTGGCATTGTTCATTTTTTGTAATATTTCTAGTGATTCTAGTAGTGATGAGGAAATTATCATATACAGTACAGAAAAAGGAAAGTGAGAAAGATGTGGTTACACCCCTACATAAAGAAGAACATAAATTATTCGTTGCTGCAAAATAATTTATTACAGGAATCACACCCGGAGTTCCTGAGTATAGAATGAGGAAGGAGACTTATCAAAAACTAATGCAGTTTATTGTTCGTTCATTGAAGCTTATTGCAAGCTTATCGCTTGCTCGTTCATCGCAGATCGCGCGCCTGATGGCAACTAAGAGACCGGGAGACTGGCATGTAGTGTCACCGTGTCTCCACGTCGCTAAGTTGCCAAGTATCCGATACTGGAATCACCAAATCTGAGCATACACATCTAAAAACACGTGCTGGGTCTCCGAGTCGCTGCGTATCCTAGTCGCTTCGCGATTTGAGTATCCCCGTGTTAGTAGTGCCTAAGGGCTTTACTCAACTTTACTCACACCACTCAATATTTTGGAATACATATGTCATGTATTTGTAACTACTGTTATTGGGTAGTGTAAATAAAGTTGAGTCAGCTGAATATCTCATATTTTTGTTATTGATTCTTGGGATTCTTATTACTTGATGTGAATAAAAATTGAGTCAGTCAGAGCTGTTTCTCACGACTTTTTATTGGGCTCCCGGCGACTCAACAGATCAACCCTCAGAGATCAAGTCAGAGTCGACTCACTCAACTTCATTCACACCACCCATTGTGAATAGACAATCAATATTTTTCTCATTGTGGGTGGTGTGTGAGTAATAAGTGTTGGCAATGCAAGGGGATAATAGCTACGTCAATCTCTTCTATCTATATCATGGTGGTTGAATACTATATTCAATTATCTCCTACCAGCAATACTTTTCTGCATGCGAATAATGAGATGAAATATAGTGTAAGTGTTGATATAGTGAGGTTGAGTGGAATCTCAATGGAAATAAAAAAGGAACTAGATGAGTTATTGAAGGGAATTTGATGTTTATAATGCGGAAAATCCATTCTGAATCTAGTGGGATGAGTCTTCAACGTCAATCCCTAGACTACGGTGATCAATCAATACATCTAATACTATTACCTAAAAAACAGAAGACAAAACAAAATAACAAGTATAGAATAGAATGGAATTCGCTTTTATCCACATAACATATTTCATAACAAATGTTTCATGTTCATACATGCAAGCAATTACCCCTTCGTCAATAAGCGACCTAAAGGGGGAAGAAGTGTGTGTAAGTTGCTAGTAACCATAAATCATAAGCGAAAAAACATTCAATAATATTTTGTGGAAAATAAGTGAACAAGAAGTGAAAATAGCAGTAAATTATTGCTAAATGATTTTTTGTGCTTAACTGGAACGATGTAAGAAGAGCAGGGTACGTGTATGCAACCCGCATTCATTTTACATTATTTTTATGTCATTGCTCTTTGTATCATTGCTACATAAATTATTTGTATCTAGCTGGAAGGATGAAAAAGCAGGGTGCGTGTATGCAACCCGCATAGTGCTTTGCAGTGCATTATTGTATGATATTATTGAAATATTTGTCAGGTTAACTATTTAATTATTTCAATTTTCGCTTTGTGAAGTTTGTAGCCCATAAAAACGAGATTTATGTTAATCACCCATTTCGAGGTACATAATCGACCTATTTTCGTAATTGCTTCTTTGCTCTTCCTCCTTATTCTCTTCGATGTTGTCTTACCCCTTTTCTTTGATACTACAGTTCCTTGCCTATGGTTTTAAACTTAGGCTACAATTATGGATAGCAATATTGTTATTGTCATCGATTAACAAATAATTTTATTCTCGTTGGATAAAAATAATAACTGGATGACTTGAGATAACGAAGAGGTCATGGAGAAGACTAAATATATAACGAGTCATAGACTGAACAATTAGATTTGAAGCTCGGATTTAGTTTTGAAGTATTTGATTTCGAATTACAAAATTTTCTCCTCAAAATACATCCCAGCTCGGGGACTATGCTCGTTAATATGATAAAGGAAAACAGTACCTGTAAGACTTGTGATAGATCCAACTTGCACGGTTAGACGAAATAAATAGTTTATTTATTACAAGTCTTGTTTGTTCGACACCCTCTGGGGATGTTCAAAGCCAACGTCCTAGATTTCTGTATTGTGGCTGAGGGCGAAACTTTCTTAGGGGGAAAGTGGAAAACCAAATCGCTTCACGGACCAACTGATTTCGAGTGACAGTGCAAAAGGAAAGTTGCTCGGGTCAAGGCTATCGGATGTCGCCAAACAACTGGACGAATTGTTGAGTAACTCGAGAAACCCGGCTTTTCTGAATGGAGATGATTGCGACCGGCTACCATACTCTCCCATTCAGTCGCACCTTTTCAAGACCGGTAATCCTTCGCTCTGAACTGAATTGCAACCATAAATCATTCGCGGTAAATAATAATTATCCGAATGACCACACATTGGTCCTTTTTCTTTTCTGCCATTTGTTTCATTGACCAGACGCATATTTCATAATGTATTGGTCAAACTGTACTGTAATATTACGCGTTCAGATAGAAGTTTTTCAATTGAGTCTTCCCATATCCGGATTCAATGACGTTGGGGGAGAATTATTACTGACCTCTAATCTTCAACTCTTCTCATCAGAAAGTGATAATGATCAATTATGATTATCAATTGTTTGTGTGGATTTGAAAATAGTTTGTATTTGTGTGGCTTTGAACGTTCTGTTCTATTAAAATCAAATGAATAAATAGATGACTGTAAGAATAAATCAATAGATTATTGAAAAGAATAATAAATTAATTAATTTATCAGTAGACTTTTGATTGATATTGTGGAGCTCCATAATAAAAATAAAAATGGTTAATATTGGTCAATTTCCCTTGTTTTTAAAGTTTTGGATTTCTTATACACATTTCCACAGTAAAATAAGTGGATTTACAGTAGATCATTGAATTTTTAGAAACAGTTGAATTGATAGCTATTAACCGGTTTCATTTTAAAATAAATGAATGGATAAATAAATTAATGAATATTGGATTTTCCTGTGAATTGTATACTGTTCACAAGAGCATGAAGCTTGTGCTTGAATGATAAGATGAAATTAATAGATACTGATATATAATAGAATAATAGAAGTTAATACATCTGAGCCAGACCCAACTGGGAATCGATCCCGGGACCAGGAAGATAGCAGCAACAGTGAGATAGCTGCTACACACAAGTATTGATGAAGATTGGTAGATTTCCATTGGAGTTTTTAATGGAATAATTAGATGGAACTTGACCTATTAATTTCAAATCTTTCATCTTCAAGTATGGATGGCCTATAGTAGTGATTCCGAACAGGTGGCCCGCGGACCCCTGGGGGTCCGCAAGCCATGCCAGAGGGGTCCGTGAGATATAATTAGAAATTGGCATAAAAATATATATTGGTACAGAAACAGATTTTCAAAAATTATAACTGTGCACTGATGGACGCACTCTTTATTTCCATAAATAAATCATGACTTATAATATTACTGTTTCCTTATTTTTCACATGTTTTGAACAATAATAATAATAAAAGTTCTATTGAACCATGTAAATGATTACTTTGTTAATATTGGAGAAACAATGGCTAGGAAAATCTCTGGAAGTTTAAATAAGAATATTAACCAAGTTATAGCAGATTATGAACCAGAGTTACATATTCAAAATACTATGTTTCTTTTCCCCATAGTTGAGCAGGAAATAATAGACAGTATTAATTCTCTTCGCATCAGTAGTGCACCAGGGCTTGATGGATTTGACAATGGGATTTTAAAAGGCATAAAAGAGTTAATTTCTAGCCCTTTGACTCATATTTTCAATCTCAGCTTGTCAAATGGAACTTTTCCTAGAGCAATGAAAAATATTTGTGTTAGACCTATATATAAGATGGGAGATAAATTGATTATAAGTAATTATAGACCTATTTCATTAATCAGTAATATATCAAACATTTTAGAAAAACTAGTTAAATTACGATTAGTGAGCTATCTGGAAAGGAATCATATTTTATCTCCAAACCAGTTTGGTTTTCGTAAAGGAATAGAGTTAGCAGTTCTGGAGTTATCTAAGTTTGTTACTCAGAATCTAGAGGAGAAAAATAAATGCCTAGCAGTATTTTTAGACTTGGCAAAGGCCTTTGACTCAGTATCCCATGATTTATTAATAAAAAAACTTGAGGCAATAGGCATAAGGGGGGTACCACTTGAATGGTTCATATCCTACCTCAATAACCGACAACAAAGGACAAAAGTTGGGAGCCAGATGAGTGCAGAAGGGTCCATGAAGTTTGGAATACCACAAGGGGCTGCTTTTGTATTCAATATTTGCAAATGAGCTGTGCTCCATCCAAATCCAAGGTAGGGTGATAGCCTTTGCAGACGACACAGCACTCCTCTTTCAGGGAAATAACTGGGAAGAAGTATTTCAAATAGTCGAAACAGAACTTTCAAAAATCACTAGATGGCTGGGAAATAATTTACTCTCATTGAATGCAGAAAAAAACAAATTTTTAACATTTTCTTTAACTGATAGTACCAAACCACGTAAGACATTGATAAAACTTCATTATTGTGATAGAATTAATAACAATTGTAATTGCCCACTGATAGAACGCTCAGATAGTATTAAATATCTTGGAATAATAGTAGATGACTTATTAAAATGGGATAAGCACATATCATACACAACTGCAAAAATAAGGAAGCTAATATATAAATTTTATCAGCTGAGGCATATAATTAATAAAGAAATGATAAAAACAGTGTATTTTACATTAGTTGAATCTCTTATAAGATATGGTCTGTTAGTTTGGGGATCCGCAAATTATAGTTTTGTGGATCCAATTTTCAAAATTCAAAAACGTATTTTAAAAATAATGGGGAATAGGGAGGCCCGCTTCCCAACCAGCGAACTATTCATGGAAAACAGAATACTTAGTGTTAGGCAATTGTATATTTTGTTGTTAATCACTCATATAAAGAAAAATTATAATGAAAATAATATTGTAACTCATAGCCACAATACTAGAATAAGAAGCCTCAATTATCAGGATGTACCCAGAATGAACACAGCATTTGGGCAAAGATCAATAGGATATTTAGGGCCAACAATTTACAATAGAATTCCACTGGAAATAAAAGAAGAAAGCAATAATAATAGATTTAAAAAAAAATAAGGAATTGGTTATATAATATTGGTGTCCACCGTAGTGAGGAGCTCATAGTAAATAGGATGTGAATAGAAATACGATTATGCATACTTAGGTAGTTTTAGGTAGTAAATAGTTTTTATTATTGTAATAGTTATAATGGCTAGTTAGGAATAGTATTAGCTTCATCTAAGGTTTATATTGATGATCACCCCAACACATAATTTTATAGTGGGGAATCATATTTTTTCAAATTTAGCAATGAAATCACTGTGTTTTATATTTAATAATATTGTCATGTTTGAGCTATATCAATAAACTCCTCTGGATGTGTTCTACATCATCCAGAGAAATTATTATTATTATTATTAAAAATAAAGATAAGTTGAACACAAATTTTAATATCCATATTTTTTCTCAAAATGTCAACCTCATTCCTAAAACTAAAATAATTTAAAATAAAACTCTTAATTTCGTTCTTTTCAGGTACTTGGTACTATGATTTATGGCAAGGCTCCAACCATGTATTAGTATTACATTAGCTTAGCGGCTAAGCTCATTATAATTACGAGAGTGGAGGGTGAGTGAGAAAACTTAGAACTTTAGGTTCAAGAATTAGGGGGTGGGGTCCTTCTCATTATAGCGATTGGATGAGGGGGTCATTGGAAAAATTCTGTTGGGAATCCCTGGCCTATAGTCTTCGTCCATTGGAAACTAAATTTGTATTTTAGTATTACCAGCTCAGGTATTGCACTTCTGATCAGGATGATTCTTGAATGAGAGGTTCATCGTAACAAAGATACCCCATCCATAATTCCAGTTAATTACCCAAATTCAAATTCATGAGGAACAAAATATATAGCGAATTTCACGGGAATTTGGTCAAGTTTCATAGAATAATTATAAAAATCCAAGCCGTATATGGCAGAATAATGAATAAATTTTTCAAATGAAAGAAACAGGAAAGTATCAGAATTCTTTTCTTCTCTCTGCTATCCAATTTTCACAAGTCATTCTCATTAGTAACCAATTCCTCCATCTTGTTAGCGTTAAAATAAAACATGACTCACAATAAGAAGAAAAATTCCTTTTAAGACATCTAATCAGATATTCCAACTGGGCAACTGGGAACATGAACTAATTTAAAAAAAACGATAAAAACAGAAATGAGAGAATAGTAAGACTTTTTGGAAGAAAATTTACTGCCGACAAAAAGACAGCTGCAAGAGTGAGAGAGATATGCTTTCCTTAGAAGGCGGATTTTTCCCGTCGAGACAAAAATTATTCATAGGATTCAAACAATACAGTTCAGAAAGAACCAAAGATATTTTGAAGATTCTATTTTGTATAGTTCTATTTTCTATTTTGAAGTGACTTGAATCAAGTGTGGAAGAATGTAGAATTGATGCCTATCAACTATTGAAGGTTAGTTTTGTGAGAGATTTTCAAATTAGTTTTGATGGATTTGACTATAAAGGATTGAGAATATTGGAAAGCTATTGATGACAAAGGTTCTGCCTTCAAGGGATCCCAGCTGGAAAGTTTGGGGCGGGACACAAATACAATGTTTTTTATTTTCGAGATTTCACTCACCCCTTTTCTCATCCCTTCCACTGTAAAGTTTAGATTTGAGGGTCATGACGACTCTGACCCTCCCCCCTTGGTAGTCTTTGAGAAATACATTCGATAGATGAATTGACACGTCTGTGCATTGTATCATGCACGTCTTACTCTTAGAAAACAGTAGTAGTTTCAAAACGGTACACTTTTCGAACAACAGTAAAAAATCGATAAGTTTTAGAATTTATTTTCAGTAAAATATTACTAAAATATAGTACCAATTCAAGACCATACAATATACTTGAGTAGCTTAACAACCGAAAAGCAATTCACAATTTCAAAAATGATGTATTAGTAATTCTCAATTACCCAATAGGGAAACAGCGTATCAAATAATTGTATGAAATCATATTTGGAATAACCTGAGTGCTAGTTTACTTTGATGAGCACTTTTATTGTGACATTAATTGGATTAGATTGAATGTTCAGGTGATAAGCATAAACCAGCGTGCTCAAAACAATATAATTTTAGTCGATATTTGATAATATTGGTAATATATGATGGTTTTTGTTTAATATTTTTCAGGTTAATAATAGATTGTCGATTCATTGCAGCGAAAATCAGAGATGTGAGATGACAAGAGCTTTATAATCAATAGCATGAGTTTTCAGCTGCCTCTGTAGTTTTCTCCTGCTCCATCTTTTTGGACTAGAGCAACCCAAAAAATATACACATCTTTCCCTCATTCATTATTTATCAAATATAGTTCATCCTCTGTTGATATTATGAAAATCAACACTACACTCATTGGAAATAACATCAGGTATGTTTGTCCCTTATTAGTCTAATACATTATTTCCTTATAACGTTATATTATGAGTTATTAATTCAATCTTTGGATTTAATCCAATTCGTGCTTTGGGGCGAATAGATACAGTACTTGAAATTAACTAGCTTTGCTCCAAAAACTGAATACAATTTAGTTATACATGATCCCATAGACGCAAAGAATTCAATTTTCAACTAAATTTAAAAAATATGTTTTCTACAGTTTGGTTTTATTGTTTTACTAAATTCTATTTTGGAAGTATTAAGTAAACAAAAAACTAGATTAAAAAAATTTAATCTGCCCTACCATGTTATCAACATCAACACAACAGATGATGACTGAAAAAAAGAAAAACTAAATTCTGTACAGCACTAATACGTGTGTTAGCCAATGGCACAACAGCCCTTATAAGGGGACCTAGGAATGCCTCTCTCTAACGAGCGCTTGGGCTGCCATTGTATCGGTAATCATTTTGGTTTGGCCAGCAAAAAGTACTGTATTCTCTGCTGTGCAATCACCTCCCGGCTTTTTAGAACCCACCTTAAACTATAGATCAAATTCTTCAATCGACATCATCCAACTCATTACCCACGCACAGATTTCTAACCTGTGTGAGCTTCATTCCTCGAACAAAATACACGCTTCATTCATCGTAAAAATATTGAAGAAACAATAATTTTGAATTAGAAAGAGTTTAATGGCGCGTAAAAGCTTGATTGAAATACTATACAGCACAAGTGTTCACCGGGGGTTACAATAATTATTTTCCGGGTATTTACCGGCAATATGTAGTAAGAAATTATCCCCGATACATAATTGAATAGAAGTTCAGTGAACTTGTGCGGCATAACAGGTGCTTTGTCGAGGGATGGACTTCATCCCTTCTCCCTCCTCCATGAGCATGGTGTGCGACCGGTGGGAGCGAGACAGAATGCAGACCGGCTCGCAGTAGCTGCATCAGTTGTATTCAGTTGTTGGTGTGCGTGCCTTGAAGCCAGCCGGTGGACTCATAAGCCGTTGGACGTGTGATAGGCGAGACGCTTGGATAACTCTGACCCAGGTAACATGTTACACTCCCGCTTCCTTCAAACCTTCAACCTCATTCACCTCATAACTTCAAACTAACCCAATTAACTTCCACGATAATTTGCTAATTCCACTCCAAATCCAATTCCATTATGGGCATTCCTTGGGTACCTTCCCCTCAGATATTTTAAGATAATAATCATACATGAATTTTGGATGAGTGTAACAAAATAATAATAAATTTGCAGAGACAGCATAAATGAATTAGAAACCATTACTGGAATGAAACGTTTTCAATCTTCGTTATCATAGTTTTTAAAATTTAACAATTTAATCCCTCAAGACAAGCTTTGCTTAAAAAGAGGGATACAGAGAATATTTAAATATGATTCATTATTTGAAAATATGGAATAAAACGAAGAAAACTTTATTGACGGAGTCAAGACAATAGAGTCTTCTCTACCACTCAAACTTGGCTATATATAAATAATCTAAAATTCGCATAGTACCATAATAACCATATCAATGAAGCACTAGTTAGAATTCAAATTTTACAACTTAAATTACATAGTCGAAAGTCTGTATTCATGCTCAGATATTTGATTTATGCAATGTGCTGACATGCAATGGAACTGAAAAAAATCAATTGCGCTTTTTAGAGTAATTATCACATGTGTGTTATTGACAATAGCTTAAATGACTTTTCATTCATAAATACTCCTCAGTGTTTGACCATGCATAGTTTGAAGGTTTGAATTGGACCAAAATTAGTAGTATAATGGAAGCTTGACTTCAATCCAAACAATAGCTTAACTATACCTGGCGAATTGAAAATTTAGGCTCGTAATTGATGGGAAATTTTTATCAAGTAATAACACTTTGGCTGAATTGATTGTTTTCCAATATTGATTTGATTTGATTGATTTTGCGCATTCTGAGAGAATAACATATTTTTTGTACGAGTAAGGATCATAGAGAATAATGTATTCGATAAATACTTTGATTCTTGATCCTATTGGTCGGATGGTCCTTTGAAAAGTATTCATTGATCCTTCTATGCTTTCACCTCTGTGCTGATTATTCCATGGAATTATCATTATGCTTTAATTATTTATTACAATATATGAGTGTCACTTATATTGCACTGTATATTTTGGAGTAAAACAACTATAAATTCAACTAGAAAAATAAAGACTGGGGTATTAATGACATGGAACGTGTACTCATTCTTTGAACAATTTGAAGGATACCTGGATATTAAACAGAAAATTAGTAAATTCAGATGACCCATGAGAATACATAAATGATGAAAATCGCATCGTGCTTGTGCATAACTCTTGTACTACGGAGTAAATTATGATTATAAATAATCCCAATTACATCATTATTCTGGAAGTATGAAAAAGTTGTTTCACTGATTACAGCTAATACAGAATAATTAAAAATATCATGCATTAAAGATAAGGAATTACCAAACAACTCCTTCGATGTGGAGATATGTTGGTACTGGTAACAGCTTGCACAATCCCTGTCTGGTTAACGCAACGTTCTAGTTTCCACCAAACTTGACAACTTACTCTTGTCTTATTTTAAAAATGTAGAAAATCAACTTTCTCACGTTTGAATTTATAACTAGTTGATAATCGTTCCAAGTAAAATGGATGATTGTACCAATGACATTTCAATTAAAATATGACAAACGAATTTTCTTGATTTTCCTGGTTGACAATAAGTTCCAATTATATGCTTGCATACATCAAAGTAAAACGATTTTGTCTGCAACAACATAATTTCTATTTCTAAATAATAGATTCCCCTTGAAAATTCTCAAATATTTGCTCGTACAATAAGCTATGGTAATGTCGTAGGCCTGCCAAAAGGCTATAATTATTGTGTTCCTTCCTACTCTGTTGGAGATTTAATTAAAAATCACTGTGAGATTCGATTATTAAAGGATTCAATTGGAACTGGATAGTTGATCCAAAGTTTCCCTTTTCTTTCCCCTTCTATTCACGTCTTTATGTATGCAGTTTTTGGTATTCAGTTTCCATAATTAAAATGTGATATAAACAAAGTTTATATATATATTGATATCAATTTCAATTCCCATTGCTTTGTTATAAAACATTGTTCATCAAACTTTGTTACATATAATTGTTTCATAAAGTAGTTACAGTTTTTATGATATTTTGATTCAATTTCCGTACACTGATACGGACACTGTATAATACCTCAACCACAGTTACACGTACCGAGCGAGTGGTCAATTTTTCTAGAAGTCGGTTCTAAAATGCTATAATATGCGATAAACACCTATGTCCCTTAACATCAAGGGCGTTCCTAGGGAGGGAGGTCATGACTCTTCCCCACCAGAATCGAAATTTACTTGTGAAGCGTTAGGAAGAAGAGGCAATCTCGCAAAAAGGTCAACAAAATCCTCCCCCCCCCCAAACTCGCGAGATGGTGGGACCGCTTCTACTTAACATGTGTATGAGAATCACCCTTGTGTATGAGAATTAGAAACCAGCCTTCAAATAAATTGACCTCTCGCACGGACAATGCCTCTCCACGTGTAATTGAGACACGTGAGGCACATTCACTCCAATGTTTTTCTGTGAGGCACATCCACTTCAATGTTTTTCTGCTCTCATGCAAAACCATAATGCGATGCCTTCAGTCTCAATAGCTATTCGGAATAGTTTTAATTAAATACGCCAAGTAAAATGAAGATAGGTTACCAATTGCAACAATTAAACCACAGTTGGACAATTAAACTCTTGTATTACCCTGAAACACCGATGAGTATTTGAAAAATAAGGATATTTTGGAACCGTTGAGCCTTCCAGCAAACTGGAGGTAATAGCAAAATCGTCATGAATTAGTAGGCCTAGCGGAAGTGGTATTGCCAATTACTAAATCTGCAAAATATCTGTGGGTTGGGTTGTGATTTGCAAACGTTATTGTTAAATTAACTTCTCACCACCATAACTAACTGCAGTTGTGCGCATAATAATTCGCTTCATTTTTGAAACAACAAATCGTCAGCAATGTCATTTATTAATTTCGCGTTTGTGGCTTCCAGCAGTAATGCTACTCCACTCTCTACTAGATGATTCATTATTATAATGATGAGCTTTCGCGGCTCTCCTATCACGATGTGCACAAGGAGGTTTTCGCAAGCATAAGAATACCCCGATCACATTGCCTTGGAACAGTTTGTATAAGTCATTATTATGAAAGTGCTCCAATTTGTGTGAGATGAATCAGTGCACACTATGATGACACACAATCAATCACTGAGAGAGACGAACAAATTGAATTTTGGATGACTTATATTGAAATAATTAGCCATACTTGTTACTGAACCACTGTTGTCATGAATCTCACTCTAAGCTAATAGCGAATTACGCTGTGATTTTTGAACCACCAATCTATATAGCAGCATATGGTTATTTTAAATTCGCATTAAACTTTCAACAAAGCATTGCCAACACTATCAGTAAATTTCTGCAAGTAATGGTTTACTGTATGCCATGAATTATTAGTGATCATCTTTAGATAACTATATTGTTGTTTGCATGATATTGATTAAAAAGCCTCTACTGAGAAATTAAACCATGGATAACCATACTAATTGTTTACTATAACATGATGTACGTTCAATTTTATGATGACACTGATCTAATATGTAGATCTAATTAATCTGCGAATTGTTGAAAAACGTTTTTAATTGCTCTTCGCATCTTGTAGGCTACGCTTATTTTCTCAGATGTTGGATCAAACTGTCAATTTTGTCAAACTCTGTACGCTAGTTAGAATATTTTCTTCTTCAGATTTTTTTCCGAAGGATTTCCTTTCAGAATATCCTTTTAAGACCTAGGCAAGTCATTCTGAATTCAGTATTAAGCTTAATCATCGCAAACTCTTAGTTTAAATTATTATAGAAAGTGCATAATCGATTGTCAACAAAGTTAAGAGTCGATAACTACGATATTGTCAAACTTTTCAAGAAGAACGCCAGATGAATGAGGCGGGCCATGATATTTGAGCACTTCTCACTGTTTTTCATTCACTTCTACACTACCTTGCAGGGTCAGTGCAAAAGGGAATAGTAATTTAATTACGAATTTCAAGTTTCAAAGGAGACTCATTAGAACTCAATTTAGAGAAATAAATCATGCTTAACTCACGATACTAAAGAAATAAGACTTTCTCCCAACTGAGAAAATCAAATTCTCAGAAAATCCAATTCTTATTGAATTAAAGGAAGCCCGGAAGTGTTCCCCAGAAAATTTTTGAAAAATTTTTATTCAAAATAAGTTTCACAAGCAGCTTTGCTAGCTGCCATGTTCAACCTAAACTGGATAAAATTCATATAGTACTCATTTCTATGAACTTTACTTTAAATATTTTATTTGCTTCTTTTTGTTATATTTTTAAAATGATTCCACAATTTCATTGCAGCCCAACATTTAAGTTGAGCATTTTTCATGTGTGAGCCTTTTGCTATTGAATAATGAATCTAGTTTCTTTCTAATTATTGTTGACTAAACTCATTTATTGGTTTCAAATTATGCAAACTTCTTAATCCACTGAAAATAGAGGCACGAAAATTATTGTGACAATAAACAATTATTAAACAAAACTTTCGCTGCAATAGACAGCGTACATTGGCATGAAAAAAGTTAAAATTGAAATTTGAGTCCTTCTCCCTGTTTATTTTTCGCTCTAAGCAGTAGCTGAACTCATTAAACTCAATCATCGCAGTGCAAAACACACACATCAAGTTACCGTTATCCTAATCGAGCAACGCAATAACTTATATTATATTATTTATATATAATAATTTTATTTTATAATTTCACATTTTCTATAATATTATTCTGGGATTTCTTCAAAATGGGAAGCAAATAACGCAATAAAAACGTTACCATTATTCTAATTCAGCAACGCAGAAAACATATTATCCATGTTATTTAGCATGTATTTTTTATACAGAGAATATCACATTTTTTAATGATAATTATAGGGTTTATTTGAAACTATGTTGGTGGTCGTAGATCACTGGTCTATCTGTGTTATACTAAGATCTATGCCACATTGAGCTAGAAATACGCATTTTCTATGCACGACTGATCAATCAATGTAGCTAGGATGCTTCCTAGGATGCTGAGCTGCAATAAACATCTACCATAACCAAGTACACATCGACCAAGTATTGAGCTGTCCATCTACCAGCATCTACCATTTGGAGGTGTCTAATATACATTGGCCAATATAGCAACACACATAGTCCAATATATACATAGGTACACAAGGTGAAAAATGCTCACAGTGGAGAGAACAGTAATAATGATAATAATACGAAAATTGAGATGATAATCTGAAAAATTATCATGCTGGGGACCTCAAGTGAGATAATAACGTTTGTCTATTTTGTTCCTGATAAAGTTCAAAATCATTCATGATAGAGGTTAAGTAACTAGTACTATTAAATACACGTATTTTCAGTATCTTCAAAGAACTATACAAAGTTTGTTGAAAAGATAGTGACAGAATATTGAAGGAGAAATGTGGAAGAAGTTAATAGCCAGCCTTACAGATGAATAGCAAAAAAGAGAAGATGCGGTTCCCACTGGAAAAAGTTGATAGTTTGTGCCGTTGTTTAGATTGAAGATACGTTCTCAAATTTAAGGAAAAGGAACTACGTACAGCATTGTTACGTGAAAGCTGTGATCGAAAACTTGCTGCCAGCTTGCATATACGCACGCACACACCCACACACATACACACCTCAGCATGTAGAAAGTCTTTTGTGAACTACACAACCATCCCTGATTGCATCACATCAATATTCGATAGGGACCAGTCGTTTGACGCAAAGTAGAACGGGAATATCAATGCTCGTCTCTAAAAACGTCGATTCATTGAAAACAGCAACTTTTCACAGTCAAAAACTTCTCGTAGGTCAAGCAATTCAAAAATTGAAGAAGAATAAATCGACGTAAAAAGAGGTATGAATGTGGGTGGCCATACCAGCGAACGATGGGCTGAATTGAGTCGAGGTTGAAAGAAACGAACAACTGGAATCCTAATTGAATTTCAACTGAGGCTTCCCTAAAGAAAACTCCGAAAATATTAATCGTCTGACCTTTGAAAAAGGTCAAATGCGACCGATGGAATTGTATTTCAGAGACCCAACGCGATCCAATTCTGTACCAGAAAAATGCCAGTTACAGAAGCTTACAGCTTGTTTTCTTGTTTCTCAAATATAATTCCAACTGTTCATGGACAATTCTAACATAATAGACTATTAATTTGTTCGATTCTGCTGATTAAGATAAATATTATCATGAGCAATAGATTAATATTATTGGTGCTAATGGTTTGTCAACCATGAATCAGCAATTTGAAATATTTCCTTCAACAATTTTCAAATTAAAAAGTCTACTCGACTGTGCGTAGACTATTCATCCCGAAACTGTAGCCGGATCGTTTTAAGATGGGTCAGATCTAATGGGCTCTACATTAAACTTTGTTAATATCCGAGCTCATAGATAGTTTAATAGACAGAATACAAGGAATGCGAACTACTAACGTAAGAGTAATAATTTCAAGATTCTATAGAATAACTATTATTAGTTTCAAGATATGAGAGGAGAGCAGCCTGTGATATCAGTGATGCTCTGAAGCTTCAAGTTAATCTTCAGAGATTGAGAATGAGATACATTTTGCATTGAAGATCAGGGAATGAAGAGTCCAGGATAAAGCAATGAAGTTAATCCTCTAAATAATATTTTTCTTCTTTCTCTTCAATTCTCTACAATAATAATTCAATTTGAATAGACACCAAATTAACACAAGTAAGAATAATTACAGGTGGATACAAAAGGCGTTTCACGCAAATTTTGACTCAAATTAACGTTGTCAGTGCAGCATACATTTTTGTACGGATCAAAAAGAGATCTCAAATAGAAGAGCTAAATGGGCCTGAATCTATATCAAAGCAGGTGAAATGAATTACGGTAAGTGATAATGTCGTAGGATAATATGGTGTTCAATCCAGTGTTCAAAGCTAATGTAGCTTTTAATTAGTGTTGACATTCTCATATGAAGCATTTTATTGCTTCCAGGATCTTCATTCTTCTACGAATAACCGGGGTTGAAAATGTGACCTGTAATTAGATACTACTTCTCTAATTAGAAATTCAGACGAAATAGTCTCTTTTCTGCATTTGTAAATCAGATATAACATTTCTGCCTTTGAAAAGGGTTACGAAATTCACTCATCTCCTCATTTGTCTCATTTGCTTCGGCTCTTTATTCCACTCATTGAAAGAGATTTTGATCACTTGTTGCGTGTTGCCAGTATACATTTTTGTACAGATCAAAAAGAGATCACAAATTATCTTCTGAGATTGACCCTTCTTCAATCCTCATGACTTATATTGGTAGAAAGTTTTCTTACCTAAATTTAAAAAAATATCTCCCCTCACCTATTTTCGGCTTAAAACTTCTTTCTCTCTATCCTTAAAAAATTTCGATTGATGTGGAATATGTAATATTATTATTTGTCTTTGACAAATCGGTATTTCAACATACTGTAATTGTATTGATTGCAGACTATTGCTAGAAAGAAACAGACTACTGGACTACTAGATGCTAGACTACTAGACTAGAAGTGAAACAGTAATGGAAATAATAGTGGATGATGAAATTGAATGTTACTGTCTGGAAGGCACAAAATAGTGAGGACACCAGGTTATATTCTCTCTAGTGCAAATAATTAACTTGACATGCGATGTTTCTTCAACCTGAACACTAGAATATTGTTACGGAAGCCGGAAAACAAAGCTGCATATGTGCTTATTTGAAAGGAGAACTATTTTCTTGTGAGGGGAACACTGGTAATCAATAGGGTCTTAAAAGAATCATCGATTTTAAAGTTTTGTGAGGACCACTGAGAAAATTCTCTACAAGAAAAAATTCCAAAAATAGTAATATCTAAGTCGAAATAACAGTTTTAAATTAGAAAAAATAAAAATAATATTGAGAATTCAATAAAATCTTTTTTTTCGGATGATGAAGCCTAAATTAGTCTGATACCTGTGCGTGGGTAATCAGTTGGATTATGATGATTGATGAGCTGAACCTACAGTTTTAGGTGAGTTCTGAACAACCGGGAAGTGATTTTACTGCAGAGACAAAGTCTTTTTGCTGGCCAATCCAATCGGTCACCCTTTCAGGGAGGGCCCAGGAGAGGATTGCTTATCCAATCGGACTGAGCAGATACCTGACACAGCTCACGGCTATCACTTCCCCAATAAGAAAAATAAACAAAATGTTTATGTAAGAACTACTGATGTGAATTTTTTGTAAATCCAGTAAACAATACTTTTATCGGTTCATTTTACTTTTAAATGAATGCACGCTGCTATAAAAGTATAAAAGATTTGAATTATCACAGAAAGACTGGTTTAATTCGGACTCCAGCGATAGGTTTAGAAAAAATTATATTTCAACCATCTATGAAAAATTGTGAAGCTGTAATTGAATTGAAAAGGAGGCTGTTGCTATTACAAAATAAAGTAGTAACAATCTAGCTAGGCTACTAAGCTTGATTGTTGCGCAACCACAAATGAATCTCTCATGAGATTTTGAAGTAATCAAATTAAATTGTGTTTGTTTAGGAGTAAGGAGGTTTCTGTTTATCAAACTACCTTTTCACTACTCAGATCAATGAGTGAAATCACAGAGAACGAACTTTAAAAACTAAAATCCATTTAACAAAATAAAAATTTGGTTTTCAAGATAGAGACTATGACTACGATAAACGTTGCAATCATGTCCGTTCTAACCGTTTTTAAAATTTCTTTGTACTCCATTTTTTAATATTTGTTTTATTTTAATTTCCATTTCCATTATTATTCAATTATAATGGAAATGAAACAAAAACAAGTAGAAAAAACTCTATAAAAAGAATAATGACTGTTTCCGCGCGAAATGGTGCCAAAAAAGAAAGAAATTCAGAATTCGAAAATGTTTGAGTAATCTTAAGTTTTCATCACAATAGAAAGAAAAGATTATCAATAAATCAAATAAACGAATGAATCCTTGACAGTCAAGGGAGCCACAATAACTTTTCATGCAATTGGATGTCTGGAATTTTCAAGCAGGGCAAAAGCACTCCCTTCAACATAGGATTTATCCACAAATTTCTATTAATTTGGAACCTAATCGTTACCGTTGCCATGACGATGTGCCAAATTTCAACCACTCATTGGTAAGCTTGGCTAGTGGTTGGAAACAAGAAATAATACCTGTGTCTGTTGTTGGAGACTCCTGGAGCACAATGTTCCGTGAATTCGAAATCCTATAGATTTTAGTTTCAGCTTTACTGAAGGTGAACATTGATCCATACTGGCTTTGACATCACTCTTATTTGATCAGCATCTCTTGTGTGCTTAAGCACTATCCGTTCTACTTACCCAGTACTGTATTTGTTGAGGACTACTACCTCATACCATCTCTCCCTCAAAGTAGCCATTAGTGAACTCAACACTGCGAACAGTGGTACTCTTTTTGCATCATCCACAAATGACATGAAATTTCTCCTCCAATCCAAAATTATTATTACACCATCTTTTTAACTTAAAAAAAAAATTCAAATTTCTCACACATTCTTTCATGGAAGTTTCAACAAATTATGATCAAGTTGAAATTTCAATAATCATCACGAAATGTTATTGAATTCTTCTATGTTAATGCTATAGCTTCTTCAAGATTATAGAACACATAAAGTAGTACGGAGCTTGAAATGTCTCTTTACAGAGAGAAAGAGCTCTATGAACCGTAATACCATAATATATCCATATCAATAATATATCAATAATATATCTGTCTACTATGCATAGAACCGTTGGGCACAAGCGACAATCATCTATCTACCTATTCATTCAGGCCTGTATTGAGCTCAGCTTGAAGCTTTTATAACTAAAGGGAGACTTGAAAAGCCTTTAAGAAAAAGGATATTAAAGTCCCGCTCACAGATAAGGTAGCCTCAATTATTAGATGAAATTATTTATAATGATTTGAAATTCGATAATTATTAAATTATAAGTTAATTATAACTTAAAGACTTGAAAAGCCTTTAGGAAAAGGAATCACAAAATCCCGCCCAAAGATAAGGTAATCTCAACTATTAAATAAAATTATTTATAATGATTTGAATATTCGATAATTAATTATGAAGCCTCAAAGTTGCATAGGGAGGAGCGCAAAGTTGTAATCGGTCTGTCTATTTTGTTATTCCTATGTGGGAAAATAACATGATGTCGTGAACTCCATAGTTTCGAGTAACCTTCTTGATAAATCACCGCAAGTCATGATATAAATTCTGTAGTGATTATAAATGGTAGTTGAAACAATCACTTAATAAAACATTGTGCAACTCACAATGATAACGTGTAAAATCAATCTCTTTAGCATGCGAATCACAGTATGATAATCAGCTTTGCTCATGGCAGGTTGGTCTGTGTTTACTATAGCCGTGCACCACCGTATTCGGCTATTGATTTACAGCCAGTTACTGATGAGGTACTGGTAATTCAAAGTGATTAAGTTAATAAAGCAGCTGACAAGTGTCTCGTAATATGCCAACTGGTGATGACAGTCGTTGTTGTAATCAGGTAATCAGTTATTTAAGCTGATGTCATTGTCACTTTTTCGGTAAAGCCAACAAGGCAGCATTTTTGGCTCTTCAGTTTGATGAACGGTTTCTGGCAAGCCGGGAAAGTTGACGAATGTTTGAGATGGCTTCATCCGGTTTTGGGAGACGCCCGTGATATTGGAGCAATAATAATTCCCTGGCTGTCCATAATCCTCAGCGTTACTTCCTGCTCGTGCTTGAGACTCCCTACTCAGTTGAACTAGTTCTGGCAAAGTTCACTTGCCCACAGGCTAGACTTGTTCCAGACGTAACATGATTACCGCAGAAGTAGTCTTTAAACTATGCATGTCTTCTATAATAATAATTATAAAAAGGCTATATCTTGTAGAGCTCTAAATTTTCTATATCTGTGGATTCATCTAGTTGATATTTCCGAACTTATGGTATTTAAGGTGTATAACCAATAGTCTAATCTCAATAAAAACGTTGCTCAGAGCAATGTAAAACCATATTCTCATGCCAAATTGTATGGTGAAAAGTGAAAATTGTCATATTCCCTATTACTGATGTTCAAAGTATCGGTTTACTAACATTAATCTGCATGCTCAGCAATTATTGAGAAATAAAACAGTTTTTGCGAACCTTTTTATTAATTCTAAGGAATTTTTCATTATGTGAGAAATGTTCTGTATTTTTTACTAATAAAAATTATACATTTATTCATTCATTCTTTGCAAGCAAGATAGAAGTTATTCTACGTCATTCGAAAATTCACTATTAAAAAAATACATTGGAAATATTCGTTACAAGAAGGGTGAAAGAATGATCCTATAGGAAAAGTCAAATCCCGCCTTTCAGAAATGACCTAACAAGGCTGGCACCAGATGGACCACATCACAAGTTAATTTGCGGGTGGCGGTCAAGACCCCCTCCAGGGACTGCCCCTGTGACTAAGTATCCAAATATGCAGTTTATACTGAATATTGTAAATATTGATTGTTATATTGATGAATGCAGCTGGAAGCTATGCAGTCAAATAAATATGCAGTAAATAACCGTAGGATAATGAGCAATGAATTGGATGATAAACTAGGCATTTTAATCTGATCGAGTGGAACCAGGTCCTTCATAAACAATTTAGCGGGTTAGAATTTATTATAATCTTCTACAATATTTTATCTTCCACCAACGACTATTTTTCTGGCGGCTACAATTATATGAGTGACGATGCAATGATAATTTGATATTCTTCTGAGAAAGAGCAGTAATAAAGGTCTGGTGTGGACCGGTATTGTCATAAAGCGCGCCTAACAGACTTTAGATAGAGCGCTTTCAGAAGAATCTTGGAAATTGTTTTCAAAATTTGTTTGAGAGAAACAGAATCAAACAATTCAATCAGTTCAAACAATTTAGTTGAAGCTGATTTACATCCTATCAGATATCCTCTGGGACACAGTTATCGTTAACCGTTATTGGGATGGAATCACAAGAAAGTATAAAATAATAGATTTCCTATTAATTTATGAATGACCAAACGATATCATTAGCTTAGGGGCACTGAGTAGGTGGACATTTTACAGTTTTTTCTACATTCAAGTATGAAAATTAATAGTTGAAGCTGATCAAGGCTGAATCTGCTCATTTCCTTGAATCAGGTAAACGAGAAATTGTTGTCAACTAGTAATTATTCCTGGATTTCTTGTTCCATGACGAACTGCGTTGTTAATATTAACTTTTCATGTGAAATTTAACGACATGCAGTCAAATATTTGTTAAGAATAAGTATAATAACTCACTTAAACTGGCCGAGTACTTTCGAATCTATGAGATCCATCATCAGAGGCTCCTAGATCATCATGTCAGAAATCCAGGAAATCCAACAAGAAGGAACAAGAAATCCAGGAATTTAATTCGGCAAGACAAGCTACAATCCTATCCTACAGATCAACAGTGTTTAAGGTTAGAAGTAAACATCTACACATTCAATTCAATAAAAACTGTCTTAAACTCAACATTACACCAAACTACGCTAAATTCAAAACCAACAACAAATCGAAACCAGCTCAAATAGCCAAAAATAAAGCAGAAACTACCTTCATCAAGGAGAGCATCAAACTTTTATATAAACAGAAAGACTCACACAATTTAGACCTCCTCAAACTACACCTATCTATCACACAAAAATACGGACACAGTTTCTTCCTTGAGTTAGCAGAAACAACAAACACTTGGGTACAACAAAAACTTAACAAAATTAAACAAAGACATGACAAAAAAATACATAACCTAACACCTCCAAAAACGACAATTCAATCACCTCACATTTTTTACAGTAAAACTGTTAACCTAACAAACGTAGATTTCACAGAAACCGAACTCAACTTATTGAACAAAGGTCTCAAACATAACCTGAACTACAAAAACAACAAATTCACATCAAAAAACATTGTCATTGAAACAGAAACAAGCATCCAACGCACAGACCCACTAATACATGATGAACTTAGAATAGAAACCTACAACACAATAAAAACAAACAGCTCACAACCACACCCACCCATAAATTCAGAAAACCACACCATAAAAGAATTGAAACACAAAGCTCTAACTCACAATCTCACCTATATCAAAGCAGACAAAGGCAACACTACAGTTATAATAAACAATGAAGAGCTCAACAAAAAAACACTTGACTACATAAACAAAAACAACATTAAACAACTACACACCGATCCCACAAATGTTTACCAAACTAAAATCAAACAAATAATCAACAAGACAAATCATATAATTAATAATTCACAAAAAAGAAAATTGAAACAAATACACCCTTCTGCACCATCACTTCAAACACTTCCCAAAATTCACAAACCCGACATACCTATTAGACCAATTGTAAACTACCAAGAAGCACCTGCCTATAAACTAGCAAAACACATAGATCAAACACTGAGAAAACTAATTAATATCAACAACAACACATACATAAAAAACAGTAGCGATCTTATCGCAAAAATAAAAGACACACAAATTCCTCACAACTCCACTCTTGCATCTTTCGATATAACAAACCTATACACCAACATACCTGTCAATGAAACAATAGAAATAATACAGAACATCCTTATTCACAACAACACAACTACAGAACATATAAATGAAATAATAGACATCCTAAAAATCATCACTCAACAAAATTACTTTACCTTCAACAACAAATTCTACTCACAACCTGATGGACTGCCAATGGGCTCACCAATCTCAAGCATATTTGCTGAAATCTATCTCCAACACTGCGAAAACACTCATATACTCTTTAATAACAAATTTTCACAGAACATAATATACTGGCACAGATACGTAGATGATGTTCTATTGCTATACAGAGGAAACAAAAGACAATGTGAACAACTTCGATCATACATAAACAAAATACATAAGAACATTCAATACACAGCTGAATATGAGAAAAACAATTCAATAAACTTCCTAGACCTCTCAATTACAAAGAACACAAACCAACAACACAGCTTCAACATCTACAGAAAACCAACAATGACAGATACCCTAATACACAGCACCTCCAATCATCCAACACAACACAAACACTCAGCATTCAGGTCAATGCTACACAGACTCAACAACACACCGCTTTCCACCGACAATTACCACACTGAACTAAATACAATAAAATACCTAGCACAAGAAAACGGCTACAAACACGACCTAATTGACAAACTCAATCATAAAATAAGAAACAAAAAACAAAACACCAACACCACTGACAAAAAATACATCACAATGACATACATTAATCCACAATCACACAGACTAGCAAAAATCTTCAAAAAAGCCGGCCACACCATCTCATTCAGAACAAAAAACAAAATAAAAAATGCACTTACACTCAAAACCACACTGAACACAAACAAATACGATCTCCCAGGGATCTACAAACTAAACTGCTCTGATTGTAACAAATTCTACATAGGACAAACAGGCCGCACATTCAAACAACGTTACAAGGAACACTTTCAGGCCCTCACATCCAAAGCTGAATCGAATTTTGCCGACCATATCATTCAAACTGGACACACTTTTACCGACATCAGTACCAACCTACACATTCTACACATAAAATCTAAAGGACACGAACTCAACACCTTGGAACAATTTGAAATATACAAACACACCACACACAATAAACAAAACATTCTCAATGAACAACTAAATTTTAAATCTCACAAACTTTTTGATCATATTTTACAAAAACCACAACACTTCTAACCAAAAAACTGACATGATGATCTAGGAGCCTCTGATGATGGATCTCATAGATTCGAAAGTACTCGGCCAGTTTAAGTGAGTTATTATACTTATTCTTAACAAATATTTGACTGCATGTCGTTAAATTTCACATGAAAAGTTAATAGTAATTATTATACAGTGTTGAGGGGTATCTGGTATTTATTTTGTCAAAAGTAACCGTATTTTGTCAAACATATCTTGTTGGAAAATTAGTTTTGTTATAAACGTTTATATAATAAAAATTGAAACCGTATAGAATTTATGCTATGTTGCAGAAATAATTTCTCGTTCTATACTATTTTGAAAGAATTACAGTATCTGTTTATTTAGTACAAAGCATAGATGGAAGCTTACAGGCCTACGCCCAAAAAAGCTTCCTTAACACAGTTTACATAAAATCATTTAACTGTATAATCATTAAAGTATACATGTGAGAGATATCAATCACAAATTAGAACAGTTGAAGTACGTTGATAGAACATTATAAGAATTCAAGTTTTAGTGAAAGAATAGACTTTGTAGTCTCAAATTCATCTTCAATAGAGAATATATATTTATAATATTTATAATTATGTATTTAGTGTTTGCAATAAGTTTCTATGAATTGACTGAAGGGTTTGAACATGAAGAAATGCCATTATTGTTGAGAAGCAAAGAGGACTTTTTCCGTCAATTAGAAAATGAGTATAAAGAGTCTTTGGTCGGGTCTTTTATCATCACCCTATTTCTACAACCTGCATTACATCGGTTTTTCACGGAAACTTCCCCGTCTCTCAGAACACCACCTGTTTTCAATTCATATTTTTCTACAGAACATTTGTAAAAGAATCAGTGATGAAATGAAAAACATGTTGTTCTCATTGAGCTTTCTGTGAATAAATGAATAAATATACTCACCTCGGGAAATCTGTCTTCTAGTGAGGGCCTATTCTGCCTACGAGTGAAAAACACCTTTGAAGTACCACGTGGGCCTACTCTAAAGCTCATTCCCGATTCTTTGAACGAGTAATTTGTCTTCTACTAGCACTCATAATTTATTAATTCAGTCATAATATAAGTTGAATACAATATGATGAAAATAATAATTTGTCTATTGTCTCCTCTGTATTTTAAAAATGGATTTTTGGGAAGTGATAGTTGAGAGCTGTAGCATGTATCTGTTCAAAGATAAGCTACGGACACCTAGGTCGTCTTTGTAATTGGATTGAACAGCGTAAAAGACTCTGTTCTCTGCTGTAAAACTACTTCAGGGTGGTTCGGAGCCCACCTAAAACTGTAGGTTCAACTCATCAATAACCATCATCCAGTTCATTTCACACGCATCTATCCTCCAAATAAAGATTAGATTAGATTACTTTATTCATGATAAATTTACAATTTTTGTTTTCAAATGTGTGCTAACATACAGTATTTTAACATTACATAGAAAGCAGACCTGGATGATACTATTTACATTTTGTTGGAAATATTTACATTGATCTAATGGGTAGAGCTAATGAAATGAAATTCTAAGTGATGTATTTACATGACAAGGCGAAGTTTGGATAAAAATTCATCCATTCAAGCACTTAACCTTGAATGACAGATGTTACAATGGTATACATCTTTGTCCAACTTGTCACACTTTGAATGAGCTGATTGATTTCCCAGTCAATGATTTGTTTACCCAGTACAAAGCAGCCCGGATATCTTCATTATACGATTTGATCGAAACTCATACAAGCAGCGGATCTCTATTACGTTACTAAAACAACGAGCTATACGTTTTTGGTGACGTCAGCGACCGGTTGTCGGCGAGAATGGTGGCGGCGGGTTCTAAAAGAAAGCGAAACGTAGATCAGGAGGATAGGAAGGTAGTTGTGATCGCGCCCTCTGTTCTCATGCCGGCGTTTTCCAAATCGGCTGGGCGGTTCGGCTTAATTTATGTGAATAAGTAATAGATCCAAGTACACGCTCCATTTATCTGCTCTGCCTTCCAAAAGCTGACCAATCTCTTCCCACAGTCTGAACAACAGTGGTATTTTGGTCGACCAAACTTGCAGCTTTTGTTCTAATCATGTTTGCATTCTACAAAATAATCTGAGTCTCCTGGTTTTTATTTTAATGCGGGTGATGCGCACATGAGTGTTGAGACTTGAGCGTGGGTAATGAGGTGAACGGGTGAATGATGAGAAACATCCATGTCTGAATGAGATTCGAACCCAAGGCTGCAGGAAACAAAGCCAGGCATAGCCTTATCTTATCACAGACAAGCGCTCCAACCAACTGCGCTACCAGAGCTGCCTGAAATGTTCGTTATTGTTATATGAACAATGATTATCTAACCACTGAAGACCCAAAAGGGTCTTATTGAAATTGTGCCGTTGTCCGTCCGTCCATCTATTGAAAATCTCTTAAAAGGAAGATTCCAGAATATTGATAGGTAATTTGATTTTCAAGAAATTTGATTTTTTAAGTTCTATTATTTTTAATATACAGGCTGCATTCACGCAGCCCAAGTGTGGTCACTATTTAATTTGTACTTCAAAGGTCGAATTAAAAAAATAATTATGATGAAAAATTATTGCTATTATTAGCACTAGGGTATCATAGTTTTTAGTAACATTACTTGCTGGTTGATCTCAAATTCAAACAAAAATACAACATAATTCACCCTCATTCACAATGCAAGAGTGGCCTTGTTTGTTTTTAGTTTAAATATTTTCTTCGATTTTGAATTTTGAAAAAAGATATTGAGAAGTTTTTTAATATTTCATAAAAATGTTTGAGTTCTATAATATTTTATGAAATTGTTATGAGAACTGTGAATCCAGAAAAAGAAAGAGGAGAAAAATAGAAAAAAATAATATTCAGATATTGGATTTTTAGTTGAAAATTTCAATTCAAAGTTGGTCCTTGGATACTCCGTTTTATCGGTCCAATTCACAATAAAGCGATCCGCACCAGAAAGCCTTTTATCCCATTTTTCTCCTAATTGGGTAATTTTCTATACATTTTCACCGACCTAATGAGGGAATGCATTCTACATAGTAATTACAATCATAATAAACTATAATTATCGGGTTCATTAAATTGTGCGCTCATCAACATTGAAAGCCTTATTATATCCAACGGAAGAAGAAATGTGATCGTTCTAAAACTCACGAAAAATCACTCTATTACTGATCATCACTTTCAGTTAATAATTTATTATTTCAATTATTTCAAACTACTTCAACCAACAATCATTATACAATTCTACAATTAAAATTTATTCTGTATGCAGAGAGGTTCGCCGAAACGGTGCAACAAGCGCTTTAGCGCTCTCCTGGAACAATCTAGACTCTTGCTCTATCGGTGTAAACTTAGAGGTAGATAATTTCTAGCTCAACACAAGCTTCTAGCAAGACTTCAGGTTTAGGTCCAGGCTGATCTAGAGAGCGCTCTAAAAGCAATTATCTGTTTAGCTTGAACGGACTGTCAAGAGTGACTGTCACTGTCGATAACAGATAGACGTCAAATTGATATACACCGACAAAAAATTATTTTATTTTTATCATTTTTGAACATTTTAAAAACTCCTATTCCAATCAAAATACATGAAATTGAACAGGAAGTTCTGAAAACAGTGACTGCTGTGACTTTATAAACAATCAGTTTATTACAGTGTTACAAAAAAAGTCCTGAGCTGCACTTTTGCAAGTTAATAGCTCTTATATACGGTACTTCATCATTTCAATTCAAATTAAAATTCACGAGTAATTTGAAGTATTTACAGGAAATTGCTTTTTTGGAATAATCCATCACGATCCTGAGCTTTTGTTTACAGAAGATTATTATGCTTTCATGTGTGAAAGCTCACCTCAAACTCATAGCAGAAAATTGTATTTCTCAATCAAATATAACATTATTTTTCAATTATTCCTATCTGACAGAATAACTCTTGTTTATATGTAGCTAAGTTTCGAATTCTAATTAATTGCTTGAATACAATTATGAAGGAATTTCACCGGTATATGGTTGTAGTTCATCTATTGTGGAACTAAAGGCTAATAATGAGCTTACCTGAAAAACATTGCAACCGCTGCGAATGACAATGCGCGAAAATTAACATGTGTTGGCTGATTCAGTTCGGTTTCAAAAGCACTCCTCTACTCATGTCAATATTATGCTCTTTATTATTCCACCGATGTTACAAAATGAGAATGATATCAGTGAAAAAGGGATCAAAGGAGTTGACGCTTTAACAGATCTCTCCTAAGCGACAACCAATTTCATTCTACCTGTGTCAGCCTGAAATAAAAAAAAGGTGTTCGAGATGTCCAATGTTGAAATTGAGTTGTTTGTCAAATTGCTTTTGAGGCTGAACTTGAAACATTGTCAGAGGTTTGATCAATATACTCACTTGTTTTCAGAGGAAAACATGAGGTACAAAATTTTGTAGTGGACTTGACTATGATAATCTGATATTTTTGTTTGAAACACGTATAACGTATGTGATCTTTACGTTAAAACTGTTTGAAATTGAGGGAAGTGGGCATGAATTATCATGTCAAATTATCGTTTCAAATCTTTCCACCGTCTGCTAGGAGATAGTAAACAAATATGGAGTCTTTTGAGCCTGGAAAAATATTTAATTTTCAGCATTATTTAGATTCAATCACTTATAAAATTTTTTAGATCAGAAAAAGAAAAATCATATTAACTCAAGAGATATTTGAAGAATATTCTTAATTTTTCATATTGAAAACAAAGCTGAGAAGCAAAGGACGTTTTTCATAATATTCTTCAATATAAACAGCTTCTTGTATTTGCCTTGAGTACTCTATACGAGTAACTAGTACATGGGAGACTGCTTCCAATCCTCGTCTAATCAGGATAAATAGCAAGAATTTTACTTATATATTTTCTTTTCTGATTTCAAGAGTATTGGTTGTGAGTGTTTAGAGTGACAATCTAATATCAAAACTGACTCCGTACTCCTATTTAAATTATGATGTTTATCACTTATACTGGAGGGATGCATTTCGCTTCTAAAGAGAAGCTTCCTCAGCCTAAAGCTGCTCAGCTTTGAAATTCCGGGATTTCTTGTTCCGTGATAAACTGCGTTGTTAAAATTAACTTTTTTGGTGAATTCAACGACTTGCAGTCAATTTTAATTAAGAATAAATAATATTTTGCCTAGAAAGTGAGTAAAAATATTATTTATTCTTAATTAAAATTGACTTCAAGTCGTCGAATCCACCTAAAACGTTAATGAGTGAAAATCATAATTTAAAAAGAAATACAGTGTCAGTTTTGATATTAGATTGTTCATCAAGTATTTTGTCATGGAAAACATCACAGATTTAGAGGGAATATGAAATTTTAATTTTAATAATATTAGATCACACAGTTCATTGAATTATACTGTAAGCTTACACTCATGATTCACAATCAACTTGTTATCGAGTTGAAAAGATAACAGGCTTTTGATTGACATTGTCGAGAGGTTGAGAAGCTGGTTTCACACGAGAAAAAAGCTTCAATCATAACTATGTAAAAATCATCATCAGATCATTTCTTATTCTGGAATGAAAGTGTTGGGCCTGGAATTTCATTATCAACGTCAATCGTTTTATGCATGACATGTGTGCATATCCAATTAGTATAGTAACTTTCATACATGAAGAGACTTCATAAATAATAAATAATATGGCCACTGGCATGGAGAATTTTAATTTTCATATTGAATTTTCCATTATTAATGAATAGGAGTTATTTATGATGAATTAACGAGATATTGCATGTAGTTTTGGCAGTCACGTCATTCTTAATGTCTATCAAACTTAAAATAAAATACAAAACAGATCCATTTATTTATTTACCATACATGAGGTACTTGTACTAGTGGCTTTTGGAATGCAATCTTCTAATAGTATAGGCTGAACCATACTACGTTGGAGCTCTTTCATTGGCTAAAAGCCATGGTACTTGTACTTTACATACCTCTAGTAACACCTCTTGCTGGGAGCATTGTAACATCAAAGGCCTACAACATATTCCTTTAAAATCTTAAGTACCAATAGGATCAGTCATCAGACGTCGTATGTTGAAAGAATAACACCTTTTGCATGTCATGGGCGTGGGTGATGAGGTGAATTCAATATGTAATGGATATGTGATGTAATGTCTTGATTAAAAAATTCTATGGATGATGAACTCGCAGTTCTTGGTGGGCTTCGAAGCACTGATTGAGTGACAATATTATTATTAAAACAGTATTAAATTACATTAAAACAATATTAAATTATTAAAACAGCAGGTATCAGAAGTCATGTACTGTACATTAAAGAAAAGCGCTCAACTAATCTAGTCCAATGAAACACATCAGATGATAATAAAAAGCACATTCTAGTTAGGGAATTATATTCATGTATTCGAAGCTATAAATATTCATTGAGTAATATTGTATTCTGGTGTATCACTCCCCATATTTTGGTGTGCCTATTAGATTGGCTAGGATTGTCTTAGATTGTTCCCCACGAGCTATTAGAGCAAAAATATATTTTTTCACTAATCAAATGAATTTGTTGATCAGAATGATCTGTTTGACGTCTTAAACATAAATCGTCAGCATCAACTCATCTGATGTTCATTCCCTCATTAGCTCCTTTTCCTTCAATGATAATAGTCCACTCCAGCCTTTCTGGCAGTACGTGATTCAAAAAATGAAAATCTAAGCTGGAAACTCATTCGCCATGCAATCAATCATACTTCTCGGGATGTTACATACAACTCCATTGCTGTCATTTGTTACTCATGAATCTGAGTCTAGGAATATTGGTCATAATTCATTTTCCAATTCCAGGGAATAGAACTATTAGTATTGCGTTTTACAGCCTACAGAATTATTAGAACGTGGAAACGTCTACACTCACTCAAGGCGTCTAAAGCCACACGAGCTGTTGTAGGCCTGATAATTGAAATTCATATCTTAAACTCAAATTATTTTGAAGTGCTGTATAATTCAAGTTATTTTAATATGGAAGTAGGAATCATTCAGAATCAGGCTGAAACCGTCAACCCAAACCATAGAAACTTAGTACTTGTTACGAAAGTTTAAGTGGTCAAACAGTTCAAGTGGTAGATGTATTCGTCATATATCTGTTTGATTAGATCAAATAATGAAAAATGGTTAATCATTATCATAAATCTTATATTGTAGTATTTATAGTTATCATCAAATATTTTGAACACTATTCATAGTCGTTTGTTGTGATGATGTGGAATCTGTTCATAATAATTAATAAAAAATTCAGATATTTTTGAGCTACTTGATTTATACAGCTGTATAAACATTCAGCGCTTTACATAAACATTAAGTGCTTTGAGACGCATTTCCTTGTTTTTCGAATACTGTTCATAGAAAATCCGAACAAAAAAAAAAAAAGACCAAGCAATGCTCATAAATTGAAAAAAAAACAACATTCTAAATTCTATTATTTGTAATATTTATAATATTTTTTCTCATTCATATGTTTGCTAATAATTATTCCAGAATATCAATAACGATGTGTTCATAAGCAATTGGAAGTTCTCACTTATCATAACTTTTATTATAATTTTTATTTTTTATGCAGAAGCAATCACTCCTGCAGAACATCGTTCATCAATCAAATCCACTGCAAATTCTAAAATATTATTATTAATAGCGTATGACGTTTCATGGTGGGCAGACCCTTTAGGGCTGTTACACCTCGTCGTTTAGCTGTACAGCCGTATTATGACTACATGGTAAACCATTTTAACAGATGATATTTTTTCAAATAAAATTGTCCAAATTTAGGCTATATTATCGTCCAAAACTGAGCATTTGTCTATTGATACATTTTTAAATGAATAATTTCCAAATGAAACACTTACTTTCACGGTTTTTGCTCAACTTGGTTACCAAACACAAAATCCAAACAAATAATTCACTTTACACATTCATATTTCAACACTCATTCGGAGCAAAAAATGTGTTAAACAAATATTATAAGATTCCATATTGGCCGACTTCTTCACTCCATTTTAAATTTTTCATTGGTTTATTGTGGCGTTGTAGCACAAGACAAGATTTAAGAACTTAGCTGAGGTTTCAGCCCTGATAGTATTTTACAATAAATAATAGATTCGTTGATTAGATTCATTGTCTTCCTTCTTCAAGCTGAAGAAGTGATTTCCACGTTCAGATACTATTATTTTAGAAGTAACTATGAGCGAGACAATTATTGGAGTTGATAGGTAAACTTGATGGGGCGTGAGAACACTTCGGGATGGCGTTATGTAAAAGCTAGTTGTGAGTCGATAGATGAAGTGGAGAAGTGGCAAAGCTGTACTGTTCGGGGAGAGCCAGACAGCGCGGCATCTGTGGGTCGATCAACGAACGAATTATGCTAATGAGAGGTCGATGAGGCTGAGTTGAATTCCACTGTATCCATCTACTACTATCACGACTACTTACAAGCTGCGCTTCCGGAACCCGTAAAGACTGGTTCCGATGTCCCAGTAGACACGTTCGTGCAAGGCCAACACCATGGTTTCTCCGGTAATTTGAGGCTGGGTCAAAAATCTTTGAAATTTTTTCGGTGAAAAAATTTATAGTTAGCTGTAATAAATAATTGTACATGAGAGTCCTTTTTCTTCTTGTTCTTCTGAATCTGATATCCTTCATCTTCTTCTTTTCCTTCTGCTTTTTGTTCTTCTAGTTCTTCTTCTTCCTCCTCTATTTCTTCTCCAGTTTAAAGATTTTTCAAACGCGATTCTAAACCTTCGACTACATTTGGCTAGTTTACTAGCTAACAAGCTAGCAAATAGCAAGTAAATTGAATAATGAATAATGAAGATATTTCTCTTTCGATAAATGTTCCCTTACAGTACAAAACATATGAATATGATGCTTGCTATTAAACTGATCATGTTCACCAGTATGGCTTTCAACTTTTTTCGTAGATAATTAGCTAGTAAACATGACTAATCTGTATGAGTTTTCAATCAGATTGGGAATTCGCCGGCGAGTAGCTCGTGAACTCGCTCAATGTTTGTGGCGCAGAACGACTGAAACTAGAAGAGAAAGGGAAGCCGGAGTCTCCTGCAATTAAATTAATAGGAACATAAATTGGCGGAAGACAAACAGAAGACATACATTATCTAGGCGCGAACCATAGTGTGTAGAGGGGGTGAAGGGAGTGTATCTTCCCTGAAATTATCGAGCAACTCTAATCTGTATTATTTGTATCTTCAATGGAAGGTGGTATTCTATTTCAGATATATAACATGCTCCCCCAGAATATCCCCCACGAAAAAATTCTGGACTCGCTGATGATGATCCAGCCACTGATTAAGCTAAAGCTTACACTATTTTAATCGGAGTGCTTCTACAAGTTATTGAAAATGAAGTGTCATTCCATGTTACTCAGATTAATTATTTTCTCTGAAATTGAACAAGAGATTCGAAATTTGTGAGTTAATTACAAGAGATTCTAAATTTGTGATTTAATCGTTAAGAACCTTGAAGAATCACTAGTTAATTGCTAGCTCCCAATTGCTAGAATTATCGTGAATAATTGAACTGAATCCGTTATTGATTTTTGACGATACGATTCCTGAAAGCAACAAGTTTTATTTGCTCCAGATGATTATATTACTGTAAATTTGTAGATTATGTGAAATCATGTTAATTTTGTTTCCAAATCGCTTTTGGAAAAAATAAATGTTATCAATTCGAGATAAGTATTTCAGACTCAGAATTGGGCATGTCAGTTTGATATAGCTTTAGCAGCAAAAGTTCTAGTTTTACGGACAGGCACAAACTACAATAAATTATTACATTCGATAACAGTTTCATGAAGTCTCTACAGAATATTGAATGTTCTACATTGAATAAAATTGAAGAATGATAGTTTAAATTCAATTCTTATTTAAGCTTATAAAATTTTCATAGATGGCTGCCTGCTAGCCAGCAGTGACAAGGGATACCAACCATTGACTGTGCTAACTTGCTTTTGCCCTTGCCACCTCAATAACCAATCGGAGGGGGGGGGGGCTGACCGGACCCTAAAGTCCCCCCCCCCCAATATTTTTGCATAAGATTTTACTTTTCAACCACGATTTTTAATTTAAAAAAACTCAAATTACAGCTACATTTAAAGCTGAAAGTATATGTCTATGAAGTTTATTTATTTACAAGTGAAATGTTTAACTTCCTGCAGAAGTATGTATTACGAGCTGGATGAAATACTTGTAGCTTCAGACCTAGAAACATTCTCCTCAATCATAAACTTACTCATGAGAATATTTTTATATGTGTTAAATATAAGAGGAGAACCTGTCACTCAAGAAGATAGCAGCGACAAGAAGAAACAGTTGAAAATGATGATAGAGTTAAGCTAGTCCAATGGATATTGAGAGGATTTGTTAAGTCATACAGGTGTATTTTGCATTGGCGTAGTGATGGGGGGGGGGGGGGGTTCCGGGTTTCAAACCCCCCTCCTTGTAAAAGAGGCCCCAAAAACGAGTAGGGAGGCATCAATAAAAATAACGATAATATTGGTTACTGGAGGTAAACAAGTTTTCATACGTGAAGTGTTACAGCTAGAAGAAATACTATAATAATTTTAATACTTTGAATTAACTAAAATAATAAATTAATTAAGATTACAGAGGGGATGGGGTAAACAAGGCAAGTTTTCTTGGGCCTTAACGTCAAGGGGCCACATCATTTTACAAAATGTAAGCAAGTGAAAAAAAAAATTAATAAAGGGCCTCAAATTGTTCAACTAGGGGTCTCCAGGGCCCGTTTTTATTGCCAGTATAGTCATGTGAAGTAGAAATTCAAGTAGGCTGCACCCAGAATATTTCAAATTTCTACATTTATAAACAAAGGTTCCTTAATTGCCTCGGCTTTGGGCCATCAAAGGCCACAAGATGCTGGTGGGTCCCAGTATTTTCGGAGCCCCCAAACATGGGTTTGAAGGTACCCCAGACCACTTGAAAATGAAGTTGACGCTGTAGGCTTGAAAGGAGAAAATATCTCTCAATATTTTTGCAGACGGGGTTCAAATGCTCATTTCCGTTACCGTTTATGGTACTGTTTAGATCTGATACACCATAGAGTTTATTGTGATCGTGAAATTTGTCACACCATGAAACAAATAATATGAGGGAAGAGGTTGATAACCACAAAAAAAAGCTTAGTCGCACTTTCAAGACCTGGAAAACAATCCTTTTCTCCGGTGGAGAACCCACAGAATCCCCAATGTTTTGGGGTTCCGTTACCATCTATATGTAAATACAAAATTATTATAAGACAAAGTTTGGAATTGGATGTGTTATTAATTTATTCTCTCTGCAAGTTGAATATAGTTCCATTCAAAGTCATATTCCAGTATTAATGTAGTTTGATACGAGTTCAAGAGATTAATAAAAATAGAAGAGAAGTTTATAGCTCTCTCTGGTGCCTCTCATTGCCCTTTTCCCTAGCTTCCACAGCTTTTTCATGGAATGGTTTTCAGTTGGCCTACACTCCATTTCATCTTGAAATTGAAAAAAAAAACAATTCAAATTAGTTAAACAGATTCTTTTGAGTACAGTCAGCAACTAGGCATAGCTGAAAGACAATCAATGCCATATATAGGAAATCAAGTCATTAATTGAAAATTGGTGTTTAGGGTGAAGGTGTAAGGGAGCCTCCAGCCGCAGCTCTAAATAAGTGGCCCTGGGCCACTAAATAAAATGTCTCTGGGTGGCCCTGTAATGATAATTTGAAACCACTATAACTTGTTAAAATGACTTTATAAAAGTAGTATTTTATATATTTTATACCGGTACATTAAAATTTGTTCACAACTAATTAATGAACTAACAATATACGAAAAGTGGGTTCAAATTCTTGGGCAAACGATTCATAAAAGCAATGATTTATTGAATTTAAGCTTTCACTTTACCCAATTTATAAACTTCATTTTAATAAATACTCATATAAAACTACTGATTTAAAGCCTCAAATCAAGCTCTCAATATCGAAAATCCAAAAAACTCATGTTAATCTGAAATTTCCAGCTTTATGCTGTGATGTTTTAATAAATGAATTTAATTTTCAATATTTAAAGAAATAATTCTTATTTTGTGAAATTCAAAGTGTTAATGTAGAGAAGTATTTTGTAAACCTACATTGCAATTGAATAAAAGTAATGCATAATTCAGTTAGAGAACTTTATTACCTACTTTGTTTTTTGAGACATCAATTTTTCATTTTGTTTTAAATTTGCAGCCAGCACACAATTATCCTACTTTGCTTCCCGTGCACAAATAATTTGTTAATTTATCTATGTTCAATGAATTATTATATGTGTTTATATTAAATAATGCAATATGTGCATATTATGTATATATATGATATGTTGAATTGAATGATTATTATTGTATCAATTTGGTGAGATAAATTTGAATTTGAAAATCATTTAAATTTCCTGTATATGGGAAGGGGCAGATACCCAAGCTTGGGGGGGGGTGGTGTGAAAAAAGGAGGGCAGTATTAAATGGGGGGGGGGGGATTTGCGCTCTTGACTTTGGGGGGGATCGGCATCTCTGGTCTGTTGAAATGATATTATATTAAATGCATTACATATTTGAACATACTTGAACAATGAACTCATACAATCTTGTCGATAGACCAGGGTTCAGCATTTTTTGGACTCAATTTTATTTATCAAACCTATATGTCTTGAACAAGAGCATAGGAAATATACGTTTCAATAATAGAATATCATCTTTGTTGTACTTATAAGTTAATGATTCTCAGAATTGATCAACAAATTGATCCTATTCCTGTCATTTTCTAATCCCTTATTCAATGACGCTCATCAAATAATATTATTCTTTTTTTTTGACACAAGATTTTACAGTAAATGAAAACTGTGATACTCCTTTCTAGATCTTCCCAGATTTAACAATTCTACTTTTTATGTAATTTAACAGTAAATTTGAACAGTTCTACTTCTTTCTAAAACCTTCCAGATTCAACATAATATAATTGAACAAATGATATAGAACATAATTTTTTAATTTCGAATTCCTCAAAGTGCTATTAATTGTTATGAAGATTCCCTTAATGGCGGATATTGAACAGCTGATGGAAATCGATGACCGATTACTACACACAAATATGAGTTAGCGCCGGGAATCGAACCGCGAACCTCCCAATTGATGGTCGGGCGCCTCTAGACTACAGTGACTCTTCTGTATAGCAGCGCTCATTTTAGACTTCGCCATATCGGCTCTTGCATCACAAATTGGTTTTGATGGAGCTGACAATATCCGCCATTGCGGAGGTCTTATGTATATAGCACTTTGAGGAATTTGAAATTATTTTTCTCTCTACCACAAATACAAATCTACCAAGACAAATCATTAGTCTTGAAATAATAGATCATTTAAATTGTGAGCCCTCGGAGTAGCTCAAATTGGACGAATAAAATAAAAAATGCATTCTTTGAGAGCCAGAATTTATATTAAAAATTGTAATTTTATCATGAATATATTTATCAGTCTCACCATAAATACTTATTATCATCATTATCAGAATTCCACCACGTGATAATAGGAATAATTAACATAAAGCCTGGAAATTACCTCCTTTATAGAGCAATTTAATATGATGGTGAAAAGCTACTTGTAACATAATTATTAAAATATTAAGTATGGAAGCCACCTCAAACAAAGCTGAAGCTTTGATAAGCTAAGTGCCAGGCTTGTTATTTTATAAGATAACAGAAGATGAGTAGCAAATTGAAATGCGGAAGAGTTCTAATAATGGATAGAAATATCGTTGAGAGACAAGAGAAAAAGAGTGTTGGTTGGTCGGGTACCGTGTAGATTAATTCTCCATGGAATTTCACTGGGTAGCGTTGATTATGGGTGGCCCAGACACCTCCCCTCCTCCCCTCCTCATTTACTCGTTTTACTTCCACTCTCACTAAGTCAATTCTTAGACGAAAAACTTTCTACGATATTTATTCCATGCTATTCATTCTTATGTAAACTTTAAATTAGAAATCTGTCAACTTATTCATCAGTTAATGATAATTGTTTTGAGAATAGGAAGATATCTTAAAAATAACTTAGTAGGCTCAGAAGATCTTTGACACAAACATTTACATTCAAGAGAAACTTCTTTTTCAAGTTCAGTCGAATGAAAAGGTAAGAAAATACTAATATTCACCTAAAGAGTTTTGTCAATTTATTAATTAATTGATTTTGATAAATTATTTGAGAATGAAAAGATTTCCACCAAATAGTAGGTTGAGAAGATCATTTTATTCTCAAATAATTTATCAAAAATACTCAACATGAACGCTGAGCACATTCATTCAACAGGAACATTTTTTAAAGTTTAGTCAGGTTTAAAAAGTTCAAGAAAATGGGAAAATAATTAATCTACAGAATAAGTTATTGAGAGACCAGATTACCAACTAACTTACAAATCAAGATTATTTGGAGAGCAGATTATCACAAGACAAGGTTATTATGCTTTCTTGGAATTCCCTAAAATACATCATACATTATTCACAAGCTTGTGGTTAAACTAATAGTAGCTGCCTTTATTCTACCTTAAAGGCGTAGTTGAGGCACAGTTGCCCAATCTTGCACTCAACCCTTCTTTACCCTTCTTAATCTAAGCAATGAAGAATGATCATCGAGAAATAGAGGAATATAAAAATGAGAAAAAGTACGAAGAGAAGACTAATTACACAACCAAATCAAAATCCACAGAATACAGATTGAAAAAATTGGTAAGAGAAAATGAGAATAATCTAAAATGAATGTTTGAGCGATCGAGAGATATTTGAAGGTGTTAAATTCTCAGGATAATGTCATTGTGCTTCCCTGGAATTCTCTGTTTTCCTGATATACATAATAAATGTACATACTTTCCCAAACTTTCTACCTCATTTATTCCATGCTATTCCTTCTTAGATAAACTTTGAATTCGAAATCTCTCAAATTATTCATCAGTAAATGATAATTGTCTTGAGAATAAAAATATTTTTTTCCCAAAAAGTAGTTCAGAAAAGGAACATTTTTTAAGTTTAGTCGAATAAGAAGGTGAGCAAATAATTTGTTCACTGAATAAGTTATTACTAGCTAATTCACAAGCCAAAATTATTAAGAGAGACTATTACAAGACGAGATTATCGTAGTTTTTTGGAACTCCCTGACATATATATCATTCATTATTCAGAAACTTGGTTGAGAGATTGGAACACATTTGGATAATTCACAGAATAATGTTATTGAGATTTCCTGGAATTCTCTGACTTGCACCATACATGTACATACTATTCCAAAGCTTGATTGATTGCTACTAAAATGTATTACCAACTGAGCAACTCAGTAGGGCCTAACTTGACTAATCTCAGTAATCAATAATTAAAATTCTGCTAGTGGATCAATTCCCTTCCTCAATCTTGACTATTGAAATAAGGTGAATGGTGATGTCAACATGTAGCATGAATCAAAAGCTGCAACATCTTGTGTGGATCTCGTCTGGTCTGTTTATCGGTCCCTTTTTCCTAGGAATTAAAGAACTTCTATCAAAATCAAGAGCTTTTGAGAATAACAGCTTATAGAGCTGTTACCTTGTATACTGGGAGCTGAGTTTGCTACAGAACAGTTTTCTTCTCGCTCATTATCCAATACATTTCAGCAGCCCAAAAATCGAGTGGGAATCGATGAGGGAAACAGAAAGTTTAGTATGTGAGCCTTCATTTGAGGCTGAATAAGATACTGGATATAAGTGAATTCCCAGTAAAATATTAATCACTTGCCACTTCAAAATCAGTACACTTGACTCACCGATAATTTTGCAGCACTTTTGAAGCATCTTTGTAATTAAGATGTCATGTAGAAATGCATATTTATAACTGTAGTTTGAGTTAACATGGAAAACATAGATGGGATTATCCGGAAAATCATGTCAGCGTGCCCCGCTAATAAGAATGAAACGCCACGGTTTGAAGCACTGTTTAAAACAGACTGTTCGCTCAAGATGTAAACTGTCAAATTTACTTAATTTTCTCCCGCTGAAATAAAATTTTCTCTCGCGGCACACTATAATAAATTTAATACTCAATTTAGTATGAATTCAAAGCTATTGCTCACTCTCATTTCCTCTCTGTATTACTCCACTTCTCCTTAGTTTAAAATATCGAGTAAGTTGAATAAATTTCTAGCTACCACACTAACTTTTGTGATTCGTAAGTGTGCATTTGTGATTTCAAGTTTAATTTCAAGTTTGATTTCAGCTTCTAATTTGAAATATTTACAACGACAAATTTAATAATCAATTCGATTGAAGCGAATAATCAATCCATCTACCGGATTTGATTTTCAATCAAAAATCTTTATCACATACAATATGGTTGGAATGAAAGAGACATATTACTCCGCTGGAAATGCGGTTTGGTTTGCAATTGAACTTTCAATAATATGTTATCTTTGATGAGAATTTCACTACACCAGTCAGGCTATCGATGAACTGGTTTCTTATTAGCACCTCTGATCGGAAAGTTGTTCTTTTTCGGTCAAATTACACGAATCTAATAATTTGCAATCTTCCGATTCTGACCACATTCCATTCGGTTTCAACTTACATCCAAGGTATGTCTTTCCGTCGTTTTCTGTTACAAAACCAACAAAAAATAAAAACCACTTGCCAATGTGGGTCACACGTCGTGTTTCTGTGAACGCATAATTATGTGCTTTCATTGGTGATACTATTATCAAATTAATAAGTACTTCAGGAGTATTATCAAATTAATAAGAATATTTATTTTCTACGCTTTATTTTTGGTCCACTTAGACTGATGATGTAATATTTCAAAAGGTAGAATATGAGTTAATAATATCCATGTCTTTGGATGTCTCATCCAATGTCTTTGGTAGCTCCAATAAAAGTTTTGACTATTACATTATTATCTTGGTGCGAGTCAGGGCCGGATCCAGAAAATAGTCCTGGTTGGGGGGGGGGGGGGGTGACACTCAGCTCCTGAATTATTGTGGAATAAAACTTGTTCAATTGTGGTATACTGATTAAAACTTAAAAATCTGTGGGACATGTTGAACTCTTCCTGTTATATATCTTGTGCATTCTTCAACCATATTCCTGTTACATCTAGTTATATTTTGTCTGTCTGAAAAGACACGTGCCCCTGTGCCCTTACCCCAGAAAGATTGACTACTGTGCAAACCTGATCCGTGATCACATTGGAATTTTTTACAACTCACAATCTTTTCGTGGAAATTGGTCTTGTCTTTTTCTTATGGATGTTATAAGACATTCTCAACACATGAATAGATCTTGGAAGCGAATTTCAAACACGACCTTAAGGATGCCTCTTTTCGAGGGAGACATTGGGAACCTTTTCTCTCAATTCTTCTCAAGTCTCCCTTGAAATAAGGGAGCATCAAGACAGGTTCATAAATACAGGCTCAAGATTCTTGATCGTGTGAAAAATCTTACTTTTGGTACTTTCTTCAACATAATTTCAATTTAGAGATGAATGGAAAGTTTGAGTTCATGGAAGCCTTGCCGTTTACCGGTACGGAATATAAGGTATATTAGTTTTTTCGAATTTTTGAATGTCCAATCAGACGCCTTCGTTTCCATCAAAATCCATTTACCAGTAAACGATAAGCCTCCCATGAACTCAACCATTGCCACCGCTATTTCGCTTTGCACTTTTTATCTGAAAGCGTATTGACATAATTATATGTGCCTGTTCCACGAGCATTCTCAATAACAACTTCCCAGAAAACAAATTGCTTTCATTTTTATCATATTTCAAATACTTCCAGTACAGGCTGGGACGAGTCCAGACCTTTTTTCCAAGGGGGCGGGTTAAACCTAATGTAAACAAATATTTTGAGGGAGTACCACTTAAATAAAATGCTATCTTTGAAAGACTTGAAACATATTTCTTCAGTGTTGTTTGAAAATATCGGGGGACACGTCAACCTCACACCCCGGTTCGCGCCTGAGTACTTGTCAAGCTCATGTGGACCAATTGCTGTATATTTTTTAATCATAATATTGTCTGACCTAAAAAATATTTTGGAACATCTAAATACTAAAAATGAATAAGACTATTTAAATCTAGTTAAAAGAATAGGTTATGATTTATAAATTAAAATATATTGATTAAGAAATTAGTGATAGAATAACTTATAATGCAATTAAAAGTCGGTCACGTTTTATCGCTTGAATACAGCACAGTACTGCATATAAGAAGGAAACTCATATTGATACAAATTCGCTTTATTTGAAAAAATTTGGTCGCCATATTAAATTTGAAAAAATAAAATATATACATGGCTGAGCCTAGGAATAATGAACATTCATATGAAAAATCTTATAATTGGTGTTCGTGAGACAGACAGACAGACAGACAGAGAGAACTCCGATCGTCATAAAGGATGGGCCTCACTCCGTTCGGTCAATGATTTCGTTATTAAGGGAATGAATCGATTTTTGAAGCATCATTCAATATAATTTTAAAAACTTGAACACTGTTTTTCATTGCAATACTGCAATAACTGATCAGTCTAAAAATCATGGATACAAGATTCAAGTTAAGATTCAGGTTTGATCTCTTTCATCTCAATTGAGATCTCTTGATCAGCAGTCTTTTAAGAGTGAGCCTGAATGAGAGCTAGATTTGGTATGTAATCCATTCAGTTAACTAAATGACATTTCTTCACTAGTAGGAAACAAAAAAACTTGAGTAGTGCAAGTTGTTGCTATTGAATAGCAAGAAGAGGTGTGCCGCGTCTATATAAGTACTAAACATTAGAGACAAGCATTGGAAAGTAAGTTCATGAATGAGAGTGTCATTGACAGTCGAATCACGTGACAATGGATAGGACTTGTCTGAGCGCTTTTAAATCACAACATGCCCCATTATTATTCTTTCTATAACTCAGTCTTGAGTTTAGCGAACCGATAAGTTATGTATGTCTTTGTGATATCGCTCTTTGGTAAAACTGTCTCAAACAATAACCTACATTCGTTATTCACTATGCAAATACTGGACTTCTTTTCTCGTTCGCTACATCTAACTCAAGTCCTTCAATCCAACCCACCTCTTTATTTTTCCTGTATTTCATTATTTTTCTCTTTGTTTCTGGAAATGTCTTGGCAAATTATTGTTCTGTTCTACAGACCCAACACATGTAACTTTTATTATGTCATGTCATGTTGGGTAGTTGTTAATCATGAGTTTATGTGAACCATTATGTACGATCGCATTCGATATTTTGGAACACCTCTTGTAACGCAATTTATCTGTTTACCAGGTAAAATAATCTCTATTTTGATAAAAAAAAATGGGTCCAAGACTTGTGCGTGAGTAATAAGATGAGTTATGACAGGCTGAACGGGAATTTAACCGGTGACCGCAGGAGTAGCAGTTTAGGATTTTATCACAAATAACGAGTACAATACAGCCAGCAGCAGCCAAATAATTTTCTTACTTTCCATCTGTTTGTTTTCATTCTCTTCATTTCTCAGTAAAAAAATTAGTGCTACTTTTATCAAATTTGGAAGGCAGGGAAATATCATCCCTCGCATAATGAAAAATATCAATAAATTATCAGAGTTTTTGTCAAAATAGTCTTTCAACTATAGTGATGGGAGTAAAAAACTGGTGATGTTTGAGTTGGAAACATAGTATGGCTCAATGATATGGCCTATGCGTGTACGCGTATCATAGCAAAAAGCTATGCGTAATTCAAGGTGTGTCTTGAAAGGGCGAACCCTAAATTTCTTTTCGGGGTAGGTGGATATCAACTGAGCAAAGGTTTTGGGTGATATGAATGACACCTAAAAATAGATTACCTCCCATATAACAAACAAAAAGAGCTGCTTGTGATGCCATTTCAAAATTTTGAAGGGGTTAAATCTCCCCTATATAGACAATGAACAATTTTTCTATGTAGACAATGGTTGGACTATATTGTCAAAACTTGAAATAATTAAAAAAAAAAAAATATGAATGATCATTATCATAAATATGATTGATCATGATCATTAGCATTCATATCAACTGCTATTGCAAACTGCATACGGTAGGCACTTTTTATGAATAAAATTTATTAAATATATTCAAATTCAAAGAATTTGATTTGATGATTAAAATTTCGAACGGTTTACATCTCTCCTATACAGACAATGGACAATTTTTCTATATAGACAGTGGTTCGACTGTATTGACAAAATCTAGGAATCATTATTTGTTGAATCAATATGAATAATGTTAATATTAATGATTATATGAAGTAAATGTGATTGAATTGACTTAACATGGACATTTTGGCTCTAAGTTCTCGAAAAAAATTCGAAAAAATATTCTCTTTCTTTGGACTATTGGGCAGTTTTAGTGCTTTGTTTTTCAAGTGAACATCTAAATCATTATTCATGTTTAGGAAAGAATCAGGAATGATTTTCCAGTTGAACTTGGTCATAACCTAAAATTTGGATTTTTTAATTGAAAATTTGTAAAGAAAGCAGTAGTGGGCTGTGCATGTTGTATCTTTACTTGATTGTGTTTTGTAATGAATAGATAAATAAATAAATTATTTATGTTATGTTGTTGTACACTGCATGCGAAAGGCATTTTTTTTTAAAGTTGAACTTGATTTGATGACGATGTATTTTCATGTGCTTTAGTCTAAATTGTGGTACTTTGTGGTGTTCAGGAGAGGCTGCAAGTCTCCTGTGGAGATGCTGTGACGAATGGCTAGCCGTCTTCTTGTGGCGCTGATTTGTCTTGTGCTGTGCTGGTGTGGTGATGACGGGAGGGGGAAGGGGCAGGTGGAGGCTCATGCTCGGGTCGACTCGGACCTCACCTACTCAACGCTGCTGCAGCAAAGAAGCCATGCACGCCAGGTGAGCTACTAATTCAGCTAAATAATACTGAAAGTTGATGATCTACCAAATTAAAATTCGGAAAATGGGAAGCAACGATTTTCTTGGCAGTAATAGAGAATTCATTCCTGTATTGTACTATTAAAATAATGTCCTAGTAAGCTATACTGTAGCTCATTAGATACTTATTGAAAGTTAATGTTTCACCCCTATCTGAGTGCCTAGTAGCAAACATATTTCAAGCAAATGACTGTCAACAGCTGACAATAGCTAAAACAGCATATTTATTAGAACATCCATCTGCTTTGTAAATGAACTTCCTGCTATTTACTTCTTTGTAATCTACAGGGACTTATACATAGACTACAGTAATAATAATAAGCGTATGGCTGTTATTAGTGGGCAAACCCTGAGAGAGGGGTAGAGACTACAGTGTCTCTATATGAATTCACTGTATGTAATCGAATTGTAGCAGCCAATGTAGATAAATGTAAATAGCAGACACGTAAACACGGAGTCGGCTAACGGAGAGACGACGGCTTACCGTAGCAGGGTGTAGTGTGCCGTCTCCGACATCATTTGTCTGCTATTCCATACACCTTTAAACCTGGTCTGTAGTATAAATTAATAAGCTTAACGACTCAATAGGGTAATAAGCTTAACGGCTAAATATCATCAAGTCTATTATAATTATTAAATATTAGTCATAACTCTGAAGGGCTTCTAACTCTGTATTGCTCTGAATCGTCATGGTATCATGCATGATTCAGTATGAAAAATTGTACATTTTCAAATACCGGGAATGGGAACTGACAATAATTAAGTTCCTGGTAGCCAACGGTCCACCGAATGCAAATTGATCGTGCACACCATAAGTTCTAGTTTCTATGGCGGTTTGAGAACTGGTAGCTCGAAACCCATATTTTACATGGTACATGCAGAATAAACATAGACTTATCAATTCCTAGGATGACAACATCATTTGCTTAGAGATCAGTCACATATTTAGGACCAAGAATTTTTAATAAACTGCCAATAGACATCAAAGAAATAATTCCAGTTAATACATTTAAAAGGAAAACTTGGAAAATTTGGTTGTTGGATAATGGAATTAATCACAGCGAACAATTAATGTCATAGATTGTTTTTCTGTAGCCTAGAAAAAGTCTGAATAAACTGGACTAATTTATCTCAATTACTAACTAGTAGCATGCAGTCTAAAAATATTATTATTAATTGTTATATTTCTCAATTTAATAAAACTAACGTAATATTTTTTTGCATGTTCTAATACCTTATAAAGAAATAGACAAAATAGTGGAATCCCGACACATATTTATATAGTGGGAACCACAAAATTCAGAACTGCAATACTTTCGATTTAAGACTTTAATTTATTTTCTGAAATGTTAATTTTTTAAAATTTATTGTGAATAAACTCCTCTGGTAGTGCTGTACTCACAACCAGAGAAATTATTATTATTATCTGAAACTGTAAGTTTAATTTTATGTTGTAGTTCCGTACTACTTTTTCACTTGATATTCAAACTTACCTCATGATACTGGAATCTTGGTGTCTTGGTGACCCATACTTCTCAACTTCACTAGTAAAGACGTTCCTTTCAATTCTTAAAATTCAACTATGGTTTGAACCAGAAGGCGGAATTAAGGGCTTCTCCATCTATAAAAGTCAGACATTAATTGTTTAGATTTAGAAAATTAATAAATCAAATTAAGAGGGAAAATTGAAACCGAAATCAAACGGTAAAGACTGGTTCAAGACGTCACCCAGAATCGCATAATTTGGAGAGCATGGAATGCTGATCATTTCCAGGGAAACTGCTAGGAAAAAAGAAAAGAGATGGATAAATCCACTTTTTTCTTCAAACAATAACTAATGAAACAGGATCAATTTATTGGCCGATTAAATTGTATAATTCGTATTCTCAGTTCATGATAACTTCTGATCCACAAAATACAGTGAACTGGAAGAAAAATATATTTTCCTCGTAATGCACATGAGTCTATCACGTTATCACGAGTAATAATTGTATGTTCTGCTAAAACAAATATTGATTGAGTTCAAGAGGAAAGGATGCTCCAAACGTAGCATTACAGATCACCGGAAGGAAGCTTGTTCAAAAATGAAAGCTCTCTGACAGGATTCACAGATAATCCTCATCCCTATTACAATAACGCTTCTCAAATTTAGAAATGTTAGCATGAATCGTGATCCTGTCATAATAATGACAAGGAAATTACCGCTGAACAGATCTCCCATCCGTGGAGCACAAGAAATAACGTATCTTCGGTTCGTTTTGATAATAACGAGGAAGAATCGACTGTAATTTGAATGCTAGCAAGTTTGCCGTCGGCTAGACAGGAAATTGGCAAAGTACAAATGGGTGCAGCTACCAACGAATTTGCTGTTCTAATGCAGTTGTCACGTAGATTTTTGGTGTGGAATGAGCCCTTATGTGAAGTAGAATTATTCTCCTATCTTAGCGATGTGGTAAACACCTTATTAATTTGAGTAATCTCTTCAAAATCTCTTAAAAAATTTAAAATTCTGATAAAATCTTTTTCTTAACTATTTTTTCATGCGTTTATTTACAATACATTGTCTTTAAATCAATTGAGAATGATCTATTTGTTCTTTCAGGTGACAATAATTGTGGATCATAACACTGTTTGCAAATCTCGCAGATCAAAAACGACGTTTTACCCTACATATAAAATTTGGGTATTAAGAAAAAATGTCAACAACGTTTGCTCATATGTTTTTAAACAAATACTATTGGTTAACAAGCTAAAAGCCTATAGGCCTAACTCTACGATGGAGGTCTGTCAATGTTAGACATGGGCCATTACTGTGACTAGTCTTCTTGATGGTTTGTCTATGCTAAAACTGTACGATTCACCTTGAACTATTTCATGATGGAACAAGATTAGTAATATTGAATCGGTTGAAATTGATTTGATCATTATTTAAACTAGCAGCAGGATCGTTCTCTATAACTCTAGTTATTTCCAAAGCTTCTAAAATTTTTAAAACAGTCTACCTTTCCAATTAAAATGGAGAGATTCAACATTTTCCTCAACCATGAACTTAATGTGGTTCTGTCTTATGGATAACTACTACAATATCACCATCAATCACCAGCACCAAGAAGGCTAAAATATGAACTGTTCTCTTCAAAATTGATATATTATTGTGTATTAATAACTTTTCAATTGTGTATAATTTATTGAAATATTTTGTGTAAAGGGTATTTTTCGACTCTTCAGTTTTTATTCTTATATATAGTAGACTCCAGTGCAGGGGCGCACCCAGACTTTTGGTCGGGGGTGGGGGGGGGGGGTTTGGCTTACCCGTCCTACCAGGTAAAATTTGGGAAGGGAGGAGGGAGGGGTAAAATTGGAATTTTTCAGAGCTTTTTTCACAAGAATGTTGCCCGATAAAATTTATTAAGGGGGCGGGGATTCATTACTTTACTTTTTTAAAGAGTACTAGCTATTGTACCCGTCCTTCGTACGGATTATGTTTAGAAATAAGACTAAATATGTTTCGGCTTTTTTGATAGCAACGCTCATGAAGTTGTTAGCAGCTTGGTAAACAACTTAGAACGTAAACAATTCAGTGACAGTTATCAGAGAGAATATTTGAGAACAGCTGATTGATATATCATGATAAATAATTACGTGATTTGTTCTTATGTGGTAATAAAACTTGAAAGAAATGTATCCAAATTCGCACAATACTTGGGTTTTAAACGTTTATTATTCTGTTTAAAAAAAAAGTCAATTTAGTTTTTTATAGCTAAAGACATTGTCGAAAAGGTTTTCAATACTGATAAATAACTTTAATCCCGATCGATGCTCTCGTTTTTCAGGAGAAGGCCGCGTAAAATGTATCCAAAATCGCACAATACTTGGTTTTTAAACGTTTATAATTCTGTTAAAAAAAAGTTAATTTAGTTTTTTATAGCTAAAGGCATTGTCAAAAAGGTTTTCAATACTGATTAATAACTTAAATCCCAATCGATGCTCTCGTTTTTCAGGAGAAGGCCGCGTAAAATGCCTTTGGGGCCGTGACAGACAGACAGACAGACAGAAATTGAGATAAGACTTGTTTCGGATTCTTTAATGTATAAAACGTAAAAATAACCCAAAAAATATATAATTATGATAAATGTACAGACAAAACTCTAATTTTATTTATATAGATTAGTTAATAAATAAGCTATGGGGAAACAAAATGTGTCTATCATGAGTATTTTTTATACAGTGTGTTTCAAGTGTTCAAAATGGTTCTGCCAGACTGCATAAGCAACTTCTCATGAGGATAAAAAGATTAGAATGCGTCCGGAACGCTTTGTTACAGAAATAAAGAGGGCGAAAGATAACAGCTATTTCATCATCCATTCAGAAATGACTACAGTCTTCATATAGATGGTGTAAATTAAATTGGATCAGTGTAAAATTGTCTGAAACGTGCTACAAAAACACTATTATAAATTTTTATGATGCTCACGTGAGAGTTTTGCGTTGGTACTAAAGTGAACGAAAAATGCCAATCTGAACGCGAATCGGGATTACCAAATCTTTCAATTGGTGGGATATTTTACAGAAATTCACTAAGTTATCATAAAATGATGATTATCATGAAATGATGTTTTTATTCTCGGTCTAGTGGTTAACCAATTTAATTGCCAATGAACCAAACATTTTGTTCAATTTCTTTTTCAAAACTTGTCAAATCATTTTTTGAAATGAAGTATGAATGTACTCAATAGTAAAGAACGGTCCCAAATTTTATAAAGTCGAGTTTTATTGTATCAAAGCATACTGATTTTGCACAGATGCTTTCCTTCTGTGTTTTGATCCAATTTAAATTCTGGTTTGTTAACTCTGGGGGCTTTATTCACAATCAATAACCAAGTTCATACCCTTTAATCTCAAAAACGCATTCTTTTGGCCTTTTCATATAATAACTTAATAATCGCAGTAGTTAATGTTTTATGTGATTTTATCGTTCATTTCACAACGAATGCATTCAATTCACCATCTAAATGACGGCTTTAGAAGCCTGAAGTTTTCTGAATGAGTGCTAATTTATTGATCTCTCATTGAAGATGATAGCTTCACTCTTCTGCTATAATACTTTCTGAATTGAAGCGTTTTCAAAGGAATTAGCTTTTGCAATCGCATTGAAAATTTTTCGGAAAAACCTGTAAACTTTTTTTAGGAAATTGTTAGCCGCGAACCATAACAGGCACCTGTTCAGTCAGATAAGATAAACTGCAAATTCCTAGGGTAAGGGTGACCAAATGGATCGGCCACCAAAAAAGAGGGTTCTCAGCTATAAAATCACTTGCCGATGATTCGGAACTCACCTAAAACTGTGGGTCCAACTCATCAAACATTATCATTCAACACGCACAGGTATCAAAACTATCTGGGCTTCACCATCCGGAAAAATTACATTATCACTGTAAGGTTAAATGTATTACAGGTTTAAGAGGTTCTAGAGACTAGATGATAAATGTTTGCCAGATTAATATGAGTGAAACGAATTATTTTTATTATCTTTACCCAGCCGCCTGGTCGAATCTAATTCTGCCAGGCTACAATCTCTATTTCCACCTATGGTAGTCACTCATAATATTCCTCTTAATAGTATTACGATATCTTTAATTGTTATAAACACTATCCTATTTAAACAAGTTTGAAATGTTCAGTCTAGAGCTCATATTACCATAGATCAGGGATTACGTAATGGTAATGATGGTTCGTCTATGATATTACACAGTCAATTCGCTTGAAAATTATCAACATTTTGATAAGGATTTCAGGACCTGAGGGAAAGGCTTGAGCCCCAAAGCCCCCATGTCAAGCCTCTAGTTATGAACATTATTCTACTTGAAAAGTGTGAATACATGACACTAATCAGCCTGCAGCACATTTTCTCTAAAGTAAATTTTCTTGAATATTATTAACAATTTTTTAAGAAACTCGGGTTCTTGAGAGGGGGGGAATTAAGCCCCCCCTAAGCCCCCCCTGGGTGCGCCACTGCTCCAGTGTGACATGTTGTATCCTCAATACTAGTCTGCAGTACTGCAGTCGATACATTACACATGTATACATTAATGTATACTTTGTACATCAGTTATTGAAGTCACATTAAAAATGCAGTCAATTTTGTTATCCTGGTCCCGATCGATCCAGATCTTCTGTATTGTTATCGTTTGATAAGCAGCCGAATATTATTCACTGATTCTTATTTTATACTGTGAGAATCTGACGATGATAACCTTAACCTAGTTCTCGAGTGAATAGACCCTACAGGCTAGAATTCCATATATTCCCCACGGAATAATCGATCATGAGAATTGATAGTTGGGTTTAGTACAGATATCGACTATCAAAACTTTCATTCAGTTGTTACGTGGAAAAGATATGGAACTGCAACCAATCATCAATCTAGATGAACTCAGTTTTTCAAATTTGTTCATTGAACAATAACTTATTCTGTAACTAACATTCGGTATCATTTGATTCATTTCTCTATTTTGTTCGTGCATTTCACCATCATAATGCTGGTTTTAGGGTTTGGTACAGATATCGATTATCGAAATTTTCATTTGTTTCGTGAGGAAGATACGGAACTGCCACCAATCTAAAATCTATTACAACTCACTTTTTCTAATTTTTTCAATGTTCAAAATTCTTGTAGTTTACATTCTGCAACCTCTGATTCATTTTTCTATTTTGTTTTTCACCACTATAATGTTTTTTGTAATGGATATTGGAGTATTTATTATTTTATATTTGCAGGAAGCGGCGAGAAATGACACAGAAGCTGTTCCAGTTATCAGTTATCCGCAAGGCAGAGATGGCATCCGCAGACAGCCTGCATTTCCCGACACGATGCCGTTTCCGTGCCGCCATGCGACCCGCGACGGCCGGTCGCAGAAGCGGCCGAGCAGTGTGCACCGGCTGAGGCCGGGAGATGTGGACGTAGTCGGCGCCATGGGGGACAGTCTGGTCGCCGGCAATGGCGCCCTCGAGGAGTACGCACTCGGCACCATCATCGAGTATCGTGGAGTATCCTGGTGCGCCGGTAAGTGCCGACTATTGTCAATTATGGCTTATTATTGCTGACTATTATTTATTGCATATTATAGGCGGCTCTGGTAGCGCAGTTAGTTGGAGTGCTTGTCTAAAATAGGATAGGGCTCTAGTTTCTCTTTGTTTCCTGCAGCCTTGGGTTTGAATCTCATTCAGCCATGGGTGTTTCTCATCATTCACCCATTCACCTCATTACCCACGCACAAGTCTTCAGACTCATGTGGCCTCATCAACAATAAAAAAAATTGCCAACTACAGCCGACTATTTAGCCCAGTGAATAAAGGTTTTATGTCGCAAGTAATTAATGAAAAGCTAAAACTCTCGTTAGGTGCTAGATTACTACAAAGGGTGTATTTTCCCAAAAATCCCCTCTGTGCTTTATCCATCACCCTTAATCAAAGTTCTGAAAAGTAGGTAGTTACTGGAAATTTGATAACTCAGTAAGAGAATGATGACAAGGGTTAATTCTCCTTCCATTTAAATAGTCATATACAGGTTTGTAATAATATTTATATTCATTTCTACGATTAACCTAAATGTTTCACTGATTAAAATTGAAATACGTTGAAAATTCTAATTTTTCAACATGATTTTTTCTTATTATTGAGAAGACTTTGTTGTTCATTTTACAGGAAAAAGTGCAAACTAAAATTGTAGCACGTTTCTTTCTGAATCGAATGATGTCTATTATGGTTGAAAGCTCTAGGTTAATACTTATATCTATGCTTGCTAGAAAAATTGATTGGTGACTGGTTGTAGATAATCTAATTCCCTAAAATCTGCTTACAATTGATTTTTTCTAATATTCATAGAGTTTAAGAAACACATTCAAAAAACACATTTTTCATTTTCTCAAAATTTTGGAAAGTTTGAATTGCAATAACTCAGGATCTTTTCAAGCTGGAAAGATGAGATTTCTGTCATGTTCCAGGGTGTTGGATTGTTTACAAAAAAGGATTTGAATAAATTTACTGTCCAACACATAGTTTAATGTAGACACTTCATAAACATTCCATTACCTCAATGGTATTGCAACAAACCAATTTCGTGATGAATGTAGGGAGTGTAGACTAATCTACTAACCTTGAGTGTTGATCACATTTTAGCCACATGTCACAAGGGCTAAAGTCACGGGGTTATCTTCTACTATTGTCGCAGGATTACCAGTTACGACATATTTAATAGGCAACAATACATATTCATAGATTTCGGTACTATAAAATATGTTATCAATGTAGGTAATATAGAATAATTATGATATGTTAATAGAACTTTCTGAAGTTAGCAGAATTAATGATATCAGTATTTTACTAGTCATCACAAAAAATAAAATGTAGCATCAGCTTAAATAAAACACAAACCCTTTTGTGATTTTTGCAGGCGGCCAGGGAACGTGGAGAGAGTTCCTAACGCTGCCGAACATTCTGAAAGAGTTCAACCCGATGCTGACCGGGTACTCGGTGGGCAAAGGCGAGTTTTTGGCACCTAACTCGCACATGAACGTTGCCATTCCTGTGTCGGCTGATTTCGACGCTCTCAGACAGGCCAAGATGCTTGTTAGGAAAATGCGCAAAGACAAACACGTCAACTTCAATGAAGATTGGAAGGTAATTCAATTAGTCACTCACAAAGAAGATGGCGCAACTATCAAATTCAACTCAGGTTCACAGTATAGATACGGTAACGTCATTATTTAGGACATTGAACTTGTTGTTTGACCTGTAATTGATAGAGCTCATAGGTTTCATACAGCTCAAAATCGAAATAGCTCTGACAATGAATAATTTAGTATAATACAAACATAGGCCTACTGCATAACTGATAACTGATAAGATTTCATCTTTTTTTTCTTAGATTGAAAACAAGAAACAATACTCGTCATATAATACGGGCGTCAAGATCAATCAACCATCAACTTGGATGCTTATTCTATGATACAGGCTTCTACATTATTTAATATTATTCATTATAATTATATTATATTATATTGGACGATTTAATTCCTTGATCTAAATCTTCCTTTTCCTTGTTTGTTGAAAAAGATATAGAAGATATCAGCAATATTAACGAAGATTGTTTAATAAAGATATCTGTTACTATATTCGTTCAATAAAGGAATTTCCTTTCAAAACTGATTCTATGAGATTAATTATCTCACCCTTGATTTTACCAATAACTCACAACCAATATTTTTTGGGATAATCTATTAGAGTGAAAGGATGTATATAGTTTTACAATATTTCATTGCAATATTTTTTTGTAGGACCCACAGTCATACCAATAGGATGACTGATAATGTGAACTCTTTACTTTGCTCTCAATAAGAATGAAGCAATAAAAATAAATTACTTTCACTACATTACTTTGAGAAATTTGGAATAAAATGATTTTTCATAATTTCTTCAAAATAATTCAATAAAGCATACAGTTCTATATCAATGATTAGTCGTATTGATAAGCAGTCGATTGATTACTCAACAACTTTGATGTAAATTTATAGACTTTCCATTTCACTTCCATCGTGTCAAACGCGCCCAGACGAAATAAAAAGTTTCGTAATCGTTTGGCGGCATTCTTTCAATGAAATGAAGATTTGGAAGGTTGATCTGATAACAGGTTTCTAAGGTCATTGAACTTTCTGACCCTGAAGCCCCCTTTTAATCACACACTTTAGATGTTGTGAGTTGAATACAATATTGCATTGCAAATAAAATACATCCTAGTCTAATTAGACTAATTGGAAATTTGGATATCTATCATATTCATATAATATAGATGCCCAGACTCCTAGTTTTTTCCTGAAGAAAAAATCGGTTAATCCAATAGGAAGACAGATCTTGGTCTAGAGAACAATGAATTGGGGTTTAGAGACCATTTGACGAGTAGAAAATTTGGCAATAATTATTATTGTTGAGAGAATCTTTACATTGAATTAGTAGTTATTTTTGAGTGATGGCAAATATTACTTTGGAATTTCTCCTGCTATGAGTGTATATTGTATTAGTGTGCTTGTAGCAATAGTTTAATTTTATGAGTTTTTTACTATGTGCACTAGATTCTAGAAAACGAGTAGAATAATAGTTTTTTACCAGGATAAACATAGTGGTCTCATTATAGATTAACAAATGCCTAGTGGTTAGCTGTTTTGGAGATGTGGTTCTGGAAACAGCATTAAGCAGTTATATTCATTTTAAAGGATTATCTTACCAATTTTGTCAATTGATTTTCCGTGGTTCGGAACCCATCTAAAACTGTAGGTCCAACTCATCATTCACCATCATCAAACTCATTACCCACGCACAGGTCTCAGACCAATGTGGGCTTCATCCTCAAAAAAAAAGTTAAATAAAATTAAGCAGAAATAGAGTTTAAAATTCCCTTTATCCTGTGGAATTTCCTTGAGAAAACTGAATTTTGAGGCGTAGTTGCATGGTGAAAGGGTAGTGACAAGAAAGTATTGGCGAGTATAGAAAGTGTTTGACCGGTTACTCCTAATTTTCTTCCAATTACAGTACTCGATTTCGTCTACATTTGGTACAAAAATTAGGCTGGTTTATCTGTGAAAACGCATTGTAGTATCTCTAGAATGAATTAATTATTATTTGTTCTACATTTTACATGTGCCAGTTTTTATGATTGATCATAATCAAAAAATATTTATGGCTGTGATGTTTTTCATGACGAAATACTTGATGAACAACCTAATATCAAAACTGACTATATTTTTTCAAATAGATATACGGAGCCAGTTTTGATATCAAATTGATTTATGTGTATCATATTTTCTCAGGTGATAACAATCTTCTTCGGTGCCAATGATCTCTGTTCTGGTCAGTGTTTTGATAAGGTGAAGGCATCCGCCAAACAACACAGCTTCAAGCTGCAGACTGCTCTCGACTATCTTCAACAGCATTTGCCTCGCACTTTTGTTAACCTCATACCTGTCCTCGGTAAATCATTCAAATTACATCTATTTTCATTCTTTATCAATATATACAGTAAAACTTCCATATAATAAATTTCGAAATAGCAAAATTCTCTGCTTGACAAAATTTTACAGTGTCCCTTGACACCGCGATCTTGAAAAGACGGCCTCTCTAGAACGAATTTTTGCATGGATGATCAATTTCGTTTTACCTGTACGGTAACTTCACTGAGTTTCCAAAGTGAAAAAGAGTAACATTTGTTTTCCAGATGTAGAAGAATCTAACATTAAAAGGTCTACATCATATTAATTCGCTGAACATCGACTACATTATTTATAATTGACATACCAATTCCAGTGCAATTAAATCTATTATATCGCTCAAGTTTTTGGGGCTCATTGTGCTTTTAAGAGGAGTATACAGATCTCCAATTAGCTATTTTGAATTATTTTATAAATAGTGTTGAAACAATTGTTTTTCCCCCCAATAATTGTGCATTTATAGTTTTTGTATAAATCTGATGTGATATAAAAAGGTTGGGTTTTGACTGTATAAATTAAATGAGGATGATTATGATAATGATTATAATGATGCATTATTACATCGGTTTATTGTGAAGAAAATATAGTCGTGCTGGACAAAAAAAAATAATAGAAAGTATGGTATACAGATCTAGAAAATGTGGTATTGAGATAAAAAGTTGAATAGAAATATTTACTCTGAAAATAGATATTGAACTACTTTTATTCACTTAACTGACACCTCTAAGTGTACATAATCAGTGATTAAGTTCGAGTAGAATTTGGGAAGGATTATCTGGTAAACCATGAGATTAATAACTCATCTCCCCTTTGAATTATAGCCCACACAGAGGGGCCCGCTTATTGCAGTCCTTGGGCCTACGATTTCATGAAGATTTCTCTTGAGACTATTCTATGAATTGTTCAATAATACTCTCAGTTTCTTATCCCATGGGACGTCGTAAATCTTCCTCTGATAAGAGAAAGTTTTTGTCGGTTACAATTTCTCCCCTCAAACTCGAGTAAAACATGACAGACAAGTTATAATATTATTAATATTTTGCTTGCAAGATCATTGATTCATACAAGAGTTGGACGTGAACTATCCATCTTTTTCATCAACATTGTCACAAATCCTCATCCTTGTACAAATTCTTCACAGCTATGCAATTTAACTAAACATTTTTCAAGTCGATTATGTTATGTAATGACATTATTATGTATATTATGATCTTATAATCGTTGATACTATAATAGGTTGTCAAGTAGTATCTCAGTCCTCATCCATCTGTTTCCGAAACCAAATTGAGCACGCTTGACAAAACTATCAGGTTTTACCCAAAGTTTATTGGATAATAGGATATAATAGCCTATATATATTCTATTAACCTTTGGTTCGACCCATCTATTTATCAGTCTCAGATCAGTCTCTTTCCCAATCCTAAATATCAAGAATGGACACATTCAAGCATCGTAAATCTCGTCTTAAGTCGGTACTTCTCGCTCTCTTGTTATTTAATACATAGCTTTCTAGTAACTCCGTGTCAGATTTTCTTTTTATTGCGGACGATGCTCACATGAGTCCAGAGACTGGTGTGTGTGTGTGTGTTTGTGTGTGTGTGTGTGTGTGTGTGTGTGTAATGAGGCTGCAGGAAACGAAACCAACCAGAGCCCCTTATCTTATCTTATCACAGACAAGCACACCACTCAACTGCGCTACCAGAGCCGCCAAATAATTATAGTCAAAAAATAATGAGATTGTCTTCTTTCCAAATAAAAAGATAAGAATCCAATAATTTATAAAAAGTTTTGTCTAGGTTTAGAGTAAGTTGAAAGTTTTTGAACTTGAAAGCATCGTCCCTATTCACTGAATTCTTTTCTCCGCAAGAAAATACTGTTATTCTACCGTTTCTACCACTAAAAATAATGCTGGCAAAATGTAAGAATAAAATTAGAACTTTATTTACACAAAACACACTTTATAACTTACAAGTTGCAGATTAAATGCAATCACACTCACAAATACGAATTCTACTGGAACTGCCACAAAGCACTCAATACTTTGTTGTTCAATCGTAAACTGGTACTCTAAGCTTCTTACTATCACGATGGCACTCTAAACACGACTGGACTCGTTGCGGCAACCAAATTATATTTAAGTAACCCATGGGAGTTTCTAGTCCAAACCATTACATTCTAGGGTTCACCATTTCTTCTTTTTCAATTCTACCACCTTCTATCAATCATAAGTCCTTCCATGGAAATATTATGCGGCCAAATGTGATGAAATATGATAGATATGTTCGAAATCAGCTTCTTAACCTCAATGTTTAACCTCCAATGACAGTCTCTGTGCTGTTCTAGAACAATCCAGTAAGTTCATAACAATACTATAGTTAAGATCAGATAACCTGCTTTTTCTCTACCAGAAGGGATGGAAAATCTAACATAAAAATGTGACGGTGGCTTACAAGCCTTGGTTTTATCCTGTCCTTACTAGCTTTTTGGATCTTCCGCAAACGATTTCAAACTTTCATGTTTTTTCATATTTGATTAATTCACCTGCTATCAACTGATTATTACCACTGATATCAACTTGGTTCTTGATCTGATTAATTGAGACACAGATTCAGGAACTAGGTAGATTTGAACTTAAATCCAAACACCCATCAAGAGATAATAGCTAACAAATAAGCCCTCACACTTGTCATGGTCGAGGAAGCTAAACTTTCCATCTGCAACAACCCGAAGTTACGGATAATCGAAAGTGTGTTTGTAAAAATTTGTTCAGCTGAAAAAAAATACAAATATGGTTAAGTCAGCTGACATTTAAACTATCAGGTTTTCTCCATTAGATAATAATGTTTATAATTACTTGTAGTCAACTACAGATGAAAGCATGAAAATGATGGGCTGTGCGTTACTGCGGCACGGAGTGCGTGTTTTAGTGTATGCATTTCATTCAATTTGTCGGCAAATTAGATTTTTACGTGAAACTGAATGTTGCGACTGCTAAAACAAAAGATAGGCTACAGTAGTTGAAGTTACAGTACCTGCATAACTTCTACGGATTTAACTAATGTTACAGTGGAAAGAAGCACTCCTTTCTTTAGTCCTATCTTTCTTCATCTTATTCTCCTTATTATACTGTTTATCTTCCTCTTGTTGTTGGTATTCTTTTTTCTCCTTCTTTTTCTTTTTCTTCTCCTTCTCCTTCTCTTATTCTTCCTTCTTCCTTCCACTTGTTCTATTTATTATTCTGTTCTGCTTCTCCTTCTTTTTCATTAACTCCTACTTCTTCCTTCTGCTTCTTCTTCTTGACCTGCCTGTTCCTTGCTTTTCTTGTATGTCTTGTCTTTCTCTTTCTTCCTTTTTTACCAATCTTCCTCCCTCTTCCCCTCTCTTACCCTGCTTCTTTTTTCTTCTTCTCCTTCTTCTTCTTCTCCTTTTCTTTTATATCCTTCCATTTATACTTTTTTCCTAGCTTTTGTTCTTCTCTCCATTCTCTTTCATATCCTTCTACCTCTCTATCACCCTTTTTTCTTCTTCCTCCTCGTCTTCTTCTTCTTTCTCCTTCTTCATCCTTTTTTTTCTATTTTATCATACTTCTATCTCTTTTTCCTAGTTGTTCTTATTTTTCCTCCTCTTTCATCTTCTTCTACTTCTCGTCTTGCTTCTTCTTGATTTCCTTTCTTGTACTTGCTCTTCTACCTTCTACTTGCTTTTATTTTTCTTTGTCTCATCTTTCTCCTTCTTTTTTTTCTTCTTGATGTTTCCTACCTCTTTTTGCCCTACCTTTCTTGTTCCTTGCCCTTCTCTTTCTCTTCTTCTGGAAGATGATATTCCTCATCTCTTCTTCGTATACCTTCACTAACAGTGCTAATCTTGAAGGAGGGAGATGGAAAAATATTCTGGTGTTACGGTGTTCTCTTCATCACTCTTCCTCTCCTCGCCTCCTCACCATTCCTCCTCTTCTCATCACTTTCTCTTCATTTACAGTAAAGACGCGTCCTGTCCCTCACCACGCAGCACCGCTCCTACTTAGCCAGCAATGTAATCAATTTCACCGTCAACTTTGTCTTTTAATAGATTGGCGCAACTCTTTTATTGCTTCATTGTTTTTCCCAGGCATAATTTTGTGACTTCACAGTTAGTATAGGGTGCAGAGGCATACATTGGCAAGAGGACAATTCAAACGTCAGTCCGACTATAATTAACGAGGCGTTGACATTATTAGTGTGTCAAATATGATTGAAATACGAACGCTTTGTATGTAAATTTGTCGTAACAGGTGGTCTACTTATATTCATAGCTGTCGTCCATCAACTACTGAAAATTTTTTTTTACTAATTTGATACACTCATTTCCAAAGAAAACTCATTTGTAAGTTGATTCAACTTCAACTCAGAGTTGACAAACAAAAACCTGAGTTACAAGTACAAGTAACTAGAGCTTAACATAATAAGTAATATTTGAACGGAGTCAGTTGAATTATTCTTGAATGCAAATTCAAAGTTTGAAATGTCAGCGGTAAAATCTGTATATGATAAAATATAAGTTCGAGTATCAGTTTAGTGTAAATGATTGATTAACTTTTTGAATTTCAATGGAGTTAACATTATTGATATATATCTATTCCTTTAGTAACTTAATAAAAGTGCGTGAGCCGTTGCCTGGAGTAGACTATTACAATTTGATGAACGAAAATTATCAGTCGCAAAGCTCAGTATTTGACAAGTTAATAAGGGTTTGATACAGCTAAACCCTTATGAACTTGTAACCCAAAAACTAAATATGAAGGCAAACTGATCAATATGTTTTTGAAGAATCAGTATTGTTATATTTCAAAATCAATTATTGAGAAGGAGTTCGGTATCCTCTCTTCAACGCTGTTTTATGATTCATATTTCTTTTATTATTGATTATGTTGTGTTCAAAATATAGCCTAAACAACAAATCAGTGGCTTTGGGGGCGTTGCAGCCTACCTCACCCATTTTTTGAGATAAAATTTCCTTGTCAAATGCAATACACCTCTTTCCTAAATTATATAAATTAAATGAATAACAACTTAATTATCACCCTAAATACAATAAATTGATTTCTGTCTCTTCCCTTCTATCATTTGATCTTCCCTGCCCATAACACTTCAGATGATAATCAACTGACTTGATAATGTTTATTGATAATTGGTACAGCTGTCTTTATAACCGAAATCCCAAGTGGAGACAAATAAATAAACTTTCGAATAAGGCTCTAAAAAGGTTTTCAAGCCTTTTTTTTGACAAATTCACAGTAAAATCCCTAACGTTAAATAAGATATCAGTTCAGTTTTTCAGTGTAAACTAAACACTTGTATCTTCGTAAAGTGTTTATTTATTAAAGTGGTCTGGTCTGAGAAACTTTGTAGCGATATTAGAATGATGATGATGATGATGATGAAGATGATTATTATTATTGTGAGGATGGTGGAGGTTTGAACACCTTTATTTAAATTGTTCAATAAAATATTGTACTCTGTGTAAAATATGAAACGAAATTCTAAATAAGGCCCCAATTATCATCATATTTAAATATTTTTGAGAGCCTACTCCACCTACTAAAGATTATCAGTCGCATTCAGTCCACTCTACAAAAGTTGTAGATTAAAACGAGAGTGAATCTCCTCGAATAAATATGGCAGTAGCAAGAGTGAATTACTGTGTAGGTTTGTACTCAGTGACCCATCCTATATGGAATGATCTGACGGTCGTGATTTGTACACGCGTAACAACGAACGGGCGCCCTGTACTGTACATGTGGTTGGTAGAGCCAGTGGAGGTCACCAGAGCAGGCCAGGGCGTGAGCCGTGAGTGTAAACTGAGTAGTCTTGCGCTACAACGCATGCAACACCCACCCGCATATAGTTGTATCATTACAAAGGACTGACACCCGCATTCGTTCAATTTCAATTAGTCACATACTGATTAAGCGTTTCCCGGTTTTTTCGCTTTCAGTTACAAGCTGTCAAAAAGATACGCCAAAATTCAAGCTCTGTCGAAATGACATCCTCTCATATGTCTACTCACGACACGTTATCTTGTGAAAATGTCGTAATAAATTCTGTTAGTATTTTCTACTCAGTAATACTTATTTTTCATTATCAATTAGCTTAAGTAAGAATAATTTATTTTCTTAGTGCTATTGTTGGTGATATTGTAGTAAATGCAATGGATAAGACTTCATGCTGTTACAAGCACATTTGCTAAGAAAATGCATAAATTATGTAAATAAATTTCTGAAGGAAGCAGTTTTAGGCAATATCTTTGTTTGATTGTGTTTTTCTAATGAATAAATAAATAATTCAATCATGTAGTTCTCAATCTCATTCAAACTACATGTACAAGTACAATTAGCTTATAGAATGGGAGCTTCTGATAGGCCGAACTATTCTACGTAATTAGGCCTGTTATTAGCTGATGGCTGAGACTAAACACACTCATTAGCAACAGTTAGAGCAAACTCTAAAAGAGCCAGAACTTACTCTACCTGTTACTAATCATAATTATGTTAATAATGTGTCTGTCTAGTCCCAGCCAACAGCAGGATAGGTCTGCAACATAGAGAAGCTCAGCTCATCAGAAGCCCCCATACTATAAGCCAATAGTATTCGTCCATGTAGGAAAACTGTCAAGCTGCTCTGTATTTTAGTTATAGTTTGATTGACGTATTTGAGAATGATGTAACTATCGGAAGTATAGTTTCTTGAATTTCTATGATGAATGTGGCAATATCAATTATGCAGTCTCATTTTTATCTATTGATAATTAACTATTTATTATATTCTATCCATTACCATTCTTGAAATGTTTAAATTTTAACCATGTGGACCAGCAAGTTTCACTTTCAATATTGATTTTTACAAATAACCAATTTTGAATTTCTGGTGATTCATGGTCATTGATGATACTCAATTGTAATAGTATGAAATTTGATTCTATGCTTTCTCTTCTCAATATTCCAACCAAAAACTCAATATTCTCATCTTTATTGGAACTCTTTATTCAAGGCGTAATTAGAATTAGTCTATTCTATTGCCTTTCATCAAATGTAAGATAATTATTTATTATTAGATTTTTTTAAAATGAGAATTATTCAGACTTAAATGTGTACAGCCGATTTTGATAAACTATTATTTAGCTAAAATTTTCTGAAATAAGCTTTTTTTAGAGCTGAAATTTCGTGACAGGAGCTTTTTTGGACGAAAGGCCTGCTGTTTCAATTTGTACGCAGATAAATGTGTACCCTTTATTTAAACTCGTGTAGACATGAATAACCTGCTAGTTCATCAATATTTCTCATTACTATCTCTTGTTTGTATAAATCAGTAATGCCTAAGCTTCTGAGTCTGTATTAGATCAAAAGGACCAATTAGTATTGAGTAAACGCTGCCCAGAATTTAATAATAATTAATTTATATTAACTATCTAATACTTTTTGCAGACGTATCAGTGAGTGTGCGTGTGAAACGTTCGTTGATGTGTCGCCTTCTGCATCGGCTATTCTGTACCTGTTTTCATTTGACTCCTGGTGACGTCATGGAAGCTATTACAACTCTAGTGAGAGACTACCAGGCTGCCGAACGTCAACTGGTATGCATGATCTGTAACAATATTCAGTTACCGTACTTTATTACTAGAAATTACTGATTTTCCAAATGATTAATGTGACTAGATTCAACATCGGAAATTATTAAGTAGATTCAATTTGAAATAGTATTGTATTTTTGGTAGAAATAGACGATGTTGATACTATATTTATCTCCTTCGCTAGTTGACTACGCAACAGGTGATACATTTTGCATAGCGTGTTGCATACTCAACATATATCGGGCGCAGATCAACGGCTTCGAAAAACTTTTACGTTATTAATCAACTTTATCGGTCTTTCTCTACATTTTCTTTCCTCTGAATTCATCCTGTGGACTCTTTGCACAGAGAAGGTGTATAATACCAGTTTATAGCAGTAGAAGTTTTATATTACTTTTCTGATCATTCAATTCTGAATGAATTTTTACGTCACTTTCTGGTGGTTTGATTTTGTGATAGAAATTATCATTAATTAATGTGCAGGCACCAGATATCTCATTAAAATCTCACAAATTTCTGTTCCCTGTTATTATGAGTTATGAAATGGATAAAGTTTAAATGATAGTTGTAGGAGGAAACAGAACATGCAAACAATTACAATGACCATTCAAATATTACATAATATTCAAATAAGAACAATACATTGTTATTATTATAATCATTGTTATTCCACAGAAACCAAGAAATATTCAGGTTGATGATTGGATTATGAGTTGAAGCATGGGAAGCATTTGAAAAATTGAAATAGGCTACAGCAGGGGAGAACCAACACTTTTTTTCTGAATGGGGTAGATTAAATGAGAAAATATATCGGTGGAGTCGGTGCTATGAGCTATGGAGGGATTCATCCCTGCACATCCCCCTTGAATCACCCCTGGTTTAGAGCAAAATAGAACGCATAGCTCTGATGACTCTTCGATAGTTTGTCGGATTTATATATTTGTCCAATGTTCTCATCCTGGCACGGGTTGAGGAGTGTAATAATTGAATGATCATGCAAAACGAAGGCTCTTGCTCAAATATCATTTTTCAAGCACTGGGCTTACATGCACCGGTGGCTCTTTTCACAATAATTATTTTTCCATGAGAACACTCAAAATGATTCACGATTGAAAAATGTTGAATATAGGCTAATAGCATAACAGAAGCATTCACTTGCAGACTACTGCTACATTTTATTGAATACGGTATTTATACAGTGAGCCCTTCGTAGAAGGCATGTTATTAGCTCGTTGTTTTCTGCAGAAAAAAATTATTGAGGCTGAATATATGATAATGCTATGAGAGTATACATGATTGAATATACATATTATATATTATAACAATATATAAGAATACCACTTTAAATGAACGATATATTTCAATAGCAATAAAATCTATTGAGACAGATAATATTATAAATAAATAATAATAGCAATAAGAATAGCAATATCACTGAACAACCAATCTTACCTAACGCTAGCCAATCTATTCTTGTTTAAACCATGCTAAGCATAATACTGTTCCCTATTATTTGTACAGTGTAATACAAGAGTCTTCATTTTCAATAGTTGTTCGTGTTCATGACCTTTGGAAATTTTCCTGGACAGTTTTAGATGTATGTGTGCTTTGGAACTCCCATTAGAGTAAAAAAAGGGTTCTCTGCTCACAATACCTCTAAATGTGGATATGAATCCTCTCAATTACAGCTTGGTTCTTCCAAAATTCAAACTCATGTATTATTCACCTTACTTTGTACAATGATAACATAGATAGAATTTCTGGGTATGATTATTGTTACAACTCGATTCAATTGATGAATTTTCAAACTGTTTTTTACAGGTCATTTGTCATGATGCCAATTTTATTAATACAAAATAACTCTATTGATAGAGCATTATTATTCTATCATAAGATTGTAACTTAATATTAAATTATCAAAATTTCGTAGTTTTATTATGATGTTTCCACTGAGAAGTTCCCAAACTAATAAGTAGAAGAAATAATGTTAACATGATCCTCATTCGTCGTGGTTGTGCAGGGATTGCTTCATTGCTGAACGTCATAGAAGACAAGGCTGTTGACTTGCGCCCTTTCAATGTTGAGTATGCAACACCGCTTTGAAAACTATCTAGCTTGTTGCGTAGCCAACTAGCGAAGGAGTTGAATTCATATGATCATGAAAATCCAGTTCTATCAAGAATACATATTTTAAATTCAATTTACAGAATAATACGCGATGTTGGATAAGTAAAATTAAACAGATGGATCAAATTAATTGAATAAATGCATTGGATCCCTTGATCTTTGTTATAAAAAAAGAAATGATTACTGGACTGACGTCTGCATGGAAATTGAATGCTATTTTATTTCACTGTTGGATCACCTGCCAGCTACACCGACGGTTTTAGGTCCTATATTCCCGATCGAGGCCTTGCTGTTCTTGTATCATCATTAACTCCAATACCCACGCATATGCCCCGGGCTTATGTTGTGGAAATCATCTGCATTGAAACAACGATTTTTCTGCATTTTTCTCTAAAATATTCTAAATATTTCTCTAAATATTCTTCTGTATTCATTTATACATAGATAATTTTATCATATCGGGACAAATTAGGAGCGAATAGCAGGAGCAGTAGTATTATTAAGAACTATCATTATTAAAACTACAGTTTTTGAGTTTATTCCACCTGATCCTATGGAAGTTTTAAAATCCAAATATTATATTCCTGGATTTCTTGTTCCATGACGAACTGCGTTGTTAATATTAACTTTTCATGTGAATTTAATAATATTATTTGACTGCAAGTCGTTAAATTCACATGAAAACCAAATATTATAATTTCAACTCTAGTGACTAGGCATTACTGTTCTCCCTATTTTTGATTTTGAGGTATAAAATCCAAGCTTTTTCCAATCTTTGAAGGTAGACGTAAAACGTGTTACTAATTTCAAAGTAAGTTTTAGTTACTTCATTAGAAATACAAAAATTACGTTTCTCAATGAGATTCTTACTTTTCCATAAAGAGGAGAGAGACGTTAAAAACAGTTCTCATAATCTATTGCTACAAGTGAAAAATTCACGGAAATGAGAAAAGTAATATTCGTTCAAAGCAAATTTGATAAAATAGTACTTGGAAGATAGTGAAGAAAATGGATATTTGTTAACCATCAGTAGAAGTACAATTTAGATTTCTGTACCGAAATAGATTCCTGATTGTGCTCGATTGTGAACGAGTCACTCGTTTTTCTCTGTGTTTCATTGAATTTCCATATTTTTATGCTTTTTAAAAAGATGACGTTCAGGTATGAAAAGAAGTTTAGTTGTGTAATTATAGCAATAGGGCTCACTCATAACGCATTACGGATTTTACAAAGTAGGCCTGATTTAGGTTGGTGGAAGTTCATAAAATAAATCCTTCAGCCCAACAGAATCTCTATTTCCGTAGAATAATATTGGTATGACTAAAATATATAAAAATAGTTTGTTTTTCTTCCTGGTATTTCAGATAGAGAGCGGACGATACAACCAGCGTGAAGATTTCACTGTAGTCATTCAACCTTTCATGAAGCTGTTCAATGCACCTCTAGACCCTGTTTTAAGGAAGAAAGAGGTCATCGACATCTCCTATGTTACTTACGATTGTTTCCATTTCAGTCAGAAGGGCCATGCAATGGGTGATGTACCGTTCCACGATAAGTACCATGTTTCCATATTATTCACAATAATTGTGTAAACTAACTTTAGATACCCTTTTATTTGGAGAAGATGTAAAGTTGTCTTCTTTTTTCTGTATTTCTAAAACAGTCTTCTCTACTATAGCCACAGGCCTTCCGGAAAAATCTCATCTCAGATTATTATATTATTATACTATTTCTGGTAAAAAGTTATTTGAGGAGATGAAGATTATGATGTCACGATGGGAAGATCATTCGTTTCAACAACATTTCGAACAACATTCATTTCATCGATTTAGTGCGTGGTATCGGAATTTCGTTTAAACTACATTGCTGGAAAACATTATTATCTTAGCAAAACACTATCTATTAATGAAGTGATTTATTATTCAAGAACTTAGTACTGTACATCTCCCTAACAACCTTAGTATTCTAATTTTATACAGTACTTAAAAACCAATCGACTATATTAGTCTAAGTACAATGTACAATTATAATCACTCAATGAATGGTCAACAATAATGGGTGAATTTCTCAGAGCAAGAAACTCAGTTATTAAATTTAATGTTTATATTATTGCAAAATATTGGCATTCAACTATCAAGCTATATAAATGTGCCAGAGAAGCTGTAAGTAAAATCATCAGTAGGCTATGAGTTGAATGATGATTATCTTGAACAGTGATGAATATAAATCCCATAAGTCATGCCGATAGAAACATCTCATGAAAACATTTCAAGTGTTCTATAACTTCCCTTTTAAATTCTGTACTTGTGTTAAAAGTTCTTGTATGATAATGAGCTCAGATTACACGTAATTCTAGATCCCAATACCAAATCTAGTTTCCTTTAACTCATACTTCATAACCTACAACGTCATATTTTCATTTTTACTACAATGAGAAAGGTATTGAGTAGTGAACAATTAAAAATAATGTGTGCTTTGTTGTTAGGCAATTGGCTTACCTCGTAAGTTCAAGGTATTGATGATATAGCAATCATGATTTTATTTAATCTAAATCAATATTTATTTTATTTTTAGCGGCCAATTTATTATGGAACAATATGTTGGAGCCTGTGGGATACAAGACGCAGTCACGAATCGATCATGTGATGGAGAAATTCAAGTGCCCCACGGCTGACGCGCCTTTCTTATTCACTTACAACAACACGCAAACATATCTAAGGACAGGCAAGCAGCTGTGACATTGGCATTGTGGAAAAAGTGTGTGCGAAGTTCTCTTATTTGACCGATGGAACACTTAAACAATAATATTGAATCTATATCGAAAATCACTGAATTTACCTTATACAGCTTCTTCAGCTCCTTCCGTTGAGCCGCTCCCCACTACTCTATGACGCTCCTCACTTTAACAGCGCCCAATTCAAAAAAGGAAGTTCCCGCGCTCCACCCTGTACAATAAATTATACTGAATCCTCATTCCTGAACTATTCTCAACCTATCAATTCCAAGAATTTCAAATAAAATATCCTTCATGGACTTTTTCGAACTTTAATGGCTGAGTTTGACATTTTTCCCAATCTCAATGATTACAGTGGTGTAGTGGCTCCCGTAACTGTTTAATAGACGGGCTTTTAATGTGATTGAGTTGTTGAATTCGTATAAAAGATATAATCAGAACTCTAAGTTCTGAAAGATTACTTTTTCCTACTTGGAACAATATTATCAATATCACTCGATCATGACATGAATGAGTTTCAAAAGAGCGCTTGATTTATGACAGAATAGATATTAAGGATAAAGCAGGATATGCAGATTATTACTAATGACAGGATATATCTCCAACTTCTTTATAATGAAAGCTCCAACGTCATCATCAAGAAATTGCATTACTGAACTGTTAGTAGCAGAAGTAAGTGATACAATGTAAGTTGAATTTATAAAAAGTTAGTGACAATTTTCTGAAAAGAAGTCACTCAAAATATTATTTGGAACGCCAAAGTTTTCAAAACGTTTGGTTTTCTTAGCTCATGTGTCATGAAAGTCTCAACATTATCATCAAAAAATTGCATTACTGAAATGTTAGTAGTAGTAGTAGTAGTACGCCTATACTTGAAATAATAATAATTGCAAAATAAGTCAACTCAAGTAGAGCTTATCTTAATAAAGTAACTTATAATAAGTAATTTTATTTTTCTAGAAAAAACACCCAAAAAATTTAATTTGGAGCTTCTAATTTCTCAAAAAGTTCAGGATTGCAATATTGAGCTCTTTATATTTCATATTCTCATCCTTTTTCTTCGAATCAATTACAAGTATGAATGAGGATTACCAAAGGATGAATGAGGCATTCTTATTCTTTGTTGCCAGGAGGCAACTTCAAGATAAAACAATTTTATAGTCACAACAATGTTCTTTTTTATTTTTTGGAGGATGTACCTCACATGGGTGTGAGACCTGTGCGTCGGTAATAAGTTGAATGTTGATGATTGATGAGTTGGACCGACAGTTTTATATGAGTTCCAAACCCCCGGAAAGTAATTTTTCTGCAGGAAATAGAGTATTTTTGCTGCCTACCAAAGGCGGTCACCCTTCCGCTTTTAGATCGAGCGCTCGTGTCTTATTTGAATGATCTGGCACGGCTCGCAGCTTTCACATCCCTTAATCCAATGCCTCAATCAAAGTTTTCAAATATTCGAAACTCTGATTCATGATAGAAGAAAAATAATGTTGACCAAGTTTATTTGACCATTACTTCGGCATTGCTGATAAATCTACTTCAAAATAAGATGAGTATTTTGAAGCAAAAATTAGATGAGTCGAAAGCCTCATAGTAGAAAAGTCTGTTATTTTCAATGCGTTAGTTCAAATTTTGTTTTCAATTGGCGTTCTGGTTACGACTGTTTCGATTGTATTGTCCTATACTGTTGTTCTAATGTGTTATTACTATTGAGTAAGTCATATGCATATTAATTATTTAACGGTGTGTAGATGAACAGTGCTGGAAAGGTAAGGTGAATTTAATCATGAAAAATAACTGAGCAAGCAGTTATGGGCGAAATTTATACAACTTACTGAACCGTAATAATATTCACCGTAATAACACTGAATGTGCACACTATTGAACATGCTCTACCATGTGAGAATTTATCTAACAACCACAGGTATCAAGAATTAACTCGCCTGAAAATGATCCCTCTTTCTCATAATAAGGCACATTTAAAAGGTTATTTTTCCATATAGGTTCAATACTACCCACATAATACTTTCAAATCAAATATTAATTCAAAAATTATTCCTAGTAAATATTCAAATATTGTTAATTTTTCCACTTGTCTATCAACGCGAGAAATGCCATTCTACTTGTAAAAAGATGTTCCATGTCGAAAACGTAGACTAAGTAGGACTTATTCAGTATACCTATATTATAAATCCTTTTTGTAAATTCCCATGAGTTTTGTACTGAATAAATTAATTTGATACTAGAACTTGGTTTGATTTGTCTTGCCACTTTTACAGTCTGTCACCTGTCGGTCCTGACCAAGTCGCATACAAAATACAAATGATCTTATATTCTATACGCCTTGATACCCGGCTGCCTGGAAGCAGACGTAAAAAGTCATGTAAAAGGCACTGAATTTATTCAAATGCGATTTGATAACTCTGACACCAAACCTGAGGTAGCCAGGCCACACGATATTACTAAAGAATAGCCAGATTCAACTAGCCTTCTTGAGTCTAGGGCTAATGCCATTGCAACGCCCAGTAGCAGTGAGATGGAGGAGAAGGGGAAGAATCGGCCAGGGATCAACTCGTCAGACCACAACAGTACCATCACAGTAGAAGTAAATAAAATTCAATCTATGTAAGTTTCTCATATTCAAGAGTGGTCCCATGACCCTCCAAATCGGAAATTTACTGGACAAGGAGTAGGCAGGAGGACAATCCCGCAAAAGGGCCAACAAAACCCATTTGTGACCCCCCCCCCGAAAACTCCCGAACTGGGACCGCTCCTGCTCATACCTCGATTTTTTTCAGGTCCATTTTATCTCTCATAATAAAATACATAAAAACGTCAAGCTCAATAATAAAGCTCAAAACCATTATTAAAATTTATATGAGCTTTACAAACATGTTTACTTCATCGTTAATTTTTCTATTACAATAAGAATAGAATCAGAGTTTGGCTTGTAGAAAGCTATGGAGGCGTTCTTGGACGGGATAAAGATAGCCGAGAAGGCAGGGGCGCCATTTGGGGTGGCATGGCACCCCAAGATATGCCAAAAATGTTAGAAATGCTTGTATCGATATTATTATATTAAACAGAATTTCTTCATTTACATAGTTACATACTAGTTACTTGATAACATAATTATAAGGAACATAATTGATTCTAAATTCAAACAATTTAAATAAACTTTTTAACAAATCTGAACGATTTTTTCGCTTCTCCCCTCCTCATGGATTCTATCGGAAGAAAATATCCCTCCCACTAGACAAGTCTTCAGGTAGACCCAGATACGCTATCTATTCGAACAATTTATTACAGTTCATTTTTGAACGAATTTACATGATAATAGCCGACTGGCCGAACGTTGAAAGCATGATAATCAGACATTCCTCTTTTCGGACAAATTTAGAAAACAGATAACTGACATTTAACCTACAACGTCCAGCGATAAAATTGGATATTAGAGTAAAAAACTGAGAAGCTCTTATCATCATTATCCACGCTTGTACACGCTTCACAGCTATTCCATTCGGTAAATAAGAGGAATGTACACTATTTTTAGATTGAAAAATACTTATGCAATTCTAATATCACTGTAAATGAGTATCACTGATCGAACGAATTTTAAATTGTTCATTTGAACCGATCGTCCTTGAACCATCTCTTCTCTCTCCGAATGTTACAGATTGCTTCGCTAAAATTGAAACGGAATCTACATCAAGTTTCAGCATTGAAAAATAATGATGTATGTGATCAGAAAAATAGATTATGTTGTTCAACTCATTTACTCGACTTCGTAACTCGTTTACGCGATAATCTCGATCTCAAAGCCATGATGAAATCGATCATGAAATAAAATCATGCACCTTTAGCCATTTAGGGATTGAACAGCGATAAGGAGTTCACCACTTCAAATAAACAGGATTTAATTAAAATTGAAAAGGAAAACTGTTAATTTTCGGTATTTGTGTATGTAGCGAGTTAAATTACTGTATGGAGCTTCCTCTTGTATTTGGAAGTAATATAGTGAAAAGATAAGTAGAATAGTAAAATGTATCTTATTTAAAATAGTAGCAATCACATTATTAAATGAATATAATGTGTGTATTGTTCCCAAGGTTATAAAAAATTTCTTTACTTATCTACTAATTATCAGCATTAATCATTGTCGATATGCTAACTAATTGATAATGGTATCAGGCGAAAAAAGCAACATTGAGTTTTCACTTGAAGTTTTCCTGAGTGAAAGAGGGTGTAGGGTGTGGGTGTATGTGTGTAAGATAGTGTGAGAGAAAGACCCAGTGATTGAAAGAGAGAGAGAGAGAGAGAGAGATTAGATTGCGAGAGAGATTGAGAAAAGATCATCATTTTTGCAATCACGTCAGTTAATTTAGCGATGGAGGAAATTGTCAAATCATTGTTAAAGTTCAATGCAACTCATAGCCCCAATTAAGATCAGGAGATTAGCATCATTCGTTCAGCAAACGAATATGAATTCTTCATGAATGTATCATTAATCAAGAATAATCATGAATAGACAATCTAAAGATACGGTAATCAATCTGATAGGTAAATAGAATCAGTGAATGATTCTTGCAATGATACTGGGAAAACCTTCTATTGATAAAACATGATAGAAGTGAACAACTGCTCGTACACAGTGTCTACCGGCTAAAATAGAAATATTATGCTACAATATTTACAGATGCTCTCTATCGACCTTTTCAGTGATAGGGTTTTCAGTTGGAATGAGGAATTTATAAATTTATTTATTCCTACAATCAAAATTTGGAACTATAATAGCTAGGAGGTGTACATGAATTGGAACTAATAGATCTTATATTGTTTATGTAGCTAATAGAAGCATGCATCAAAGAATAAAAGATATTTTACGTCATTTTTAAGGGAAATACAAATTTTTTCACCATTATAATATTGTTCTATGTTTTACTTATCACTGTTATCATACAAAATTGGAAATATGTCCACATACGGCGTTTTTCAACTTGGAAAATACATTTTCTCCAATAGCTATGATCAGATTATTTAATCTGTGCTATCCAATCTTAATAATAATTAAACTATGAAAGTTAGGGGAAATCCGATGGTAGCGAGTATAAAAATGGCATGCCATTGTCCAAATGTTAAATCGGGCCTCGGCCAATACTCAACGGTTCTGTGAATTTAAAAAACGTAAATTTGTCATACTCTGTAATACTTATGGAAGTTTTATTTATAATATTAATTACTTATGATTCCTCACGACCTTTTTTTCGATAAAGCGTCTAGCAGAGAACAAGAAGCGTCTTTATCAGGTGATTAATCATAGAATCAATGATAATTGATTTAAAAATGTAAATATTGAATGAGCATACTCGAAACAATATCGTAAAATATTATGAATGGGAAAATTTAAAAGAATTATGCATAGGGAAGCAATAGTTGCAATTATTACTGTTGAATGCTATAAAGAGGTTTTCTTGATTGGAAGAATTTTCATGACAGTTATTTTTTATGAAGTGCAATTTATCGATGAAGAGGATTCTCATTTTCATGGCCAGAGCATTATGGGATAAAAATTTTCTAATATTTTTAGTGAAATAATAAATTATTTCAACTATAATTTATTCTTTATCACATTTTTATTATGAATGATCGCAATAATAATTGATAAAGGCCTACTAACTCTATGACAAGGAGTGCATTGAAAATGAGGAAGATTTAATTCATTAATGTCCTACATCCTACAACAAGAAAATGAGGTTAGTGGATTATGAGGTCATTGAGCTGTATTGATAGTCTATTGAAGATATTTTTTTTAATTAACCCACTGCACTTATCTTATAAGTATTATTCTACGATTTAGCTTCTCAAATATATCAGAACAGACTGCGGTGAACTATATGTTGGACTATAACAACTGAAAATTTATTATTTTTGTCAATAATATTCCAGTGAATAATAAATTCATTTGCTAATATTGAATATCAATCCATCAATCAGAAATGATCTATCAATTGAATAGATTTAACAATAAATTACAAATTTATCATTTAATCATTGTCTGCATTAGCTATGAATAAATGACCATTCCAAATGAGTCTCAATCAACTAGTAGAAACAGTACTTGGCTAATACTAGATAATGTTTCATGTTCTGGAACGTCGTATTATGTAACGATTCAAATAACATTTTATGCATGGATGAAGAAGTCGTTAAGAAAAGAAGATTTTCGATGAAAATGATGAAGCTCAAAACAAGCAAAACTTTTTTTCAAAAGCATCGAAATGCGCAATAATGAAGTTGAGAAGTATCATTATTTTGTAATACGAAGCGCAATAATTTGAAGGTTGATATTTTTAGTAACCCGTATTATCCTGTTACTTAGATACAATGTATCCTACGACTTCATTCAAGTTGATTGTTGGATTTTAATGAACGGCAGATCCCATTGGATCTAATGATGTAACGTTGAATAAAAAACGCCTTGATGGAAAAACACTATTATGGGAAAACATTATCATGGAAAAACACTACGGAAAAACACATTCATTCCAGGTTGTACTTGGAAACACAAATAGTGTAATTTTTATTCAATTGCACAAGTCGCTATTCGCTAGGAATGTGAATGTTACCACTAGTAACGTTACTCTGCAATAACAGATGTTTGATATACAGTGTTTTTTAGTGGATACACAGTGAAGGAGATTGTATAAAGTTGTTATCTACGTGTAATTAAATTTCTGTGGAATTGTAGTAGCATAGTATTCGTAGTAGATGATAGCTAACAGCATTAAATTCATGTATTTTATGGCCAAGGATATAACAGAGAGGTCTCGCTACTAGCCTTGTTTTTATTTAATGAGAAGTATATCAATACTGTAGGCTACCAATCAATTTACATCATTCAATTATTATAAAACATAGTTTGCAGTTTATAATAATTAATTTACAATTTTTTTTTCTTTATTTTTGTAGATTACGTCTTGGAGACTCCAGTTAAGGAGTATAAGACAAGTCAGATTAACATTAGTCATATACACTAGATACCATAATTAATACTATATCAATTAGTTGAGGTGAGGCTTAATTTTGATGTGAAAGGAACTCTTGTACACTATAAAAAGCTTTATCAACTAAATATTTTTTCAATTGTTTTTTAAATATTTCTATATTTTCAAGACTCTTTAAAAACTGCGGTAGCTTATAGTAGAATTTCCTACCAATATAACTAGGTTTTTGTTTGAATAAGCTACTATTGTGACTCACCAAGTGATAATCTCCTCGGCTTCTTGTATTATAATCATGTACGTCAAGATTTTGGTTAATATCATTCGCTTTTACATATAACGTAGCTATGACGTAACAACGAACTTGAACCCGAAACCCATTTTTTCGCGAATGGCATGAGAAGAAACTCATCATTCCAGCTTGAATACTCGACATAACGTACAACTTGGGTCGGTATTTACCTGGGAAGGGTATAACAATACTCAAGGTATATTCAAGATATTTTGGATGTGACGAAACGTACCGCTTGATAAATTGGAAAGGGTTTCCCGGTACACATTTTACATAGGCACTCGATGTCGGTTTAGTCTGATCATATATTTCAGTAAATACACACAATAAAGTTATAACTAGGAATTAGGAATTTTCAAGAGCTATCTCTACTCGTGACAAGCCGTTTGGGGTTAATATGCCGACACATTTCAAGAGTTAATGTAACGGGAAAACCTTTCCGTTATAACCATATCTGATTTTATACTACTTAAAACACGCTACAGTGATTATTAGCATAGCATGGATTAAGTGATATAAAATTGAGTATTTAAAATATGTACCGGGAAAACCTACCTCTACCTATCAAGTGGTACCTTTTGTGGCTGGTACGTTATGTCGGGACAACTTTCAGATTTCATGGAGTGTGACTTGATGTCTGAAATTCTTCGCTGAGTAGTCTAAAGTAGTTTTTCCTGCTTGGAATCTTTTCCTCCAAATTCTGAGACGAACCCTTTGCTGAATAATAGTTTTTTCCTATATTTATAACTTCAAGTACATAGCAGAGATATTAGTTTTGTTCAGCAATACGCTAAAATCTTCATCATGATTATTAAGAGATATATTTCCTCTTGAATTTCTAAACAACACTAGAAACGTTATAGTTGTGCTCATTCATGGGAGATGAGGACTTTTCTTCAGGATCCATCCTCGAAATATTTTCTTAGTTAATGAAAAAATTCTGTATTGTTTTTCTTTGACAGATTTGTTTCTACCTTCTTGCTTCTAAGGCCAGAACCAAACAAGCTCACATTTAAAAATCACAATAAAGTCTACCTAAAATTTCTTACTCGATGAAAAGTGTAATCTAGCAATTAGCAACTTGTAGTTGCTACGTAGAACTATTCCAAAATCAATGTTTGGAACAGAAATGGTGAAGAAATAATTGTCAAATTGTGTACGAATAATTAGTCACGTATGCATTTGCACTTTGAGCTGAACGACCTCTTGACTGCAAAGATGTCTCAAATAGCAGCTCTTAGTTTGTCGTTTGAAAAAAATGAATTGCACTAATAGAGCATTCACCTCCAGACTACATTGTACAAGAGTACACGAGCTCTATTTTGACGCGTGTGGTTAGTAGCTGCAACCAATGTGGCTGCTTCACAGCTGTTTACAACTCAACCACCGTTTGTTCTTCGACCGTTCGTACATTGTTGAAGTACTGTGGCTCTGTTCCATGACGTCTAGACTATGGAGAGTATGGATTTTGGGAACATTTGGGACCTAGCACTTTATTTTTGACGTTTCGTACATCAATACCAAAAACTCTTGTACTGGATGCATTTGAATGAATTTAAATTTATGAGGAACTCATACCTAATAAAAATAGAACGTAATTTCTAGAGAAATATCATATATGTAACATTTTGAGAAAAAATAAGCATCGTGGCAGCATCTGTTAAAAGTATGCTGCATTGTGTAGAAATCGGCTCCCCCTAATTACGACTTAATTCATTAATTCATTCATTCACTTAACTCATTAATTTAGCTAATTGGGCAAGCATCTTAAACTGTTCGAAATAAACTATTGTTACGGGTTCTAATAGCTAAAATAAGGCTGGCAACACTAAAGTTCACACTTGCACTTTATTTACACAAATTAGTCTATTTACACAAATTAATTGCAAGTTCAATTAATGAAATAAAAAGATCATCAAATGAAAAGCTAATACTTATTTTCAGTTAATATTTACAAGAATTGATAAATAAGTAATTACAGGCCAATCAATAATAAAATAAGCAAAAGTCTAATAAACTGTACAAATGAATAATTAATTGCAGGCTGATCAATAATTAAAGAAACAAGAGTCTAATAAACTGTACAATAATGCAGAAAGAAATTATAAAAAAAGCAACTAATCACTTACAAAAACACAGTCCAATTCGTTATTTGACAGTCCCAAATAATATCACTCAACACAACGTCTTTAAGCTATCAGTAAGCTGCATAAATAATAAACACTTGTCTCTGCACTTGACACTGTCTAACGTCTGAATAGAGCACTGTTTACTCCACTGGCACTGGATTGTCTCTTCTACGAGATCCGTAATACAATCTGTCATGCAGGTTTGAAAACTGACTCACTGGTTCACGTGGACTCCTCTATATAGCTGTTGTAGTTGTATAATTCCGAGAATTGGAGCTCACCAGACACTTCGAGAATCTTCCAGAAATCTGAAGAAATCACGAGAAGTCTCGAGAAATCAATTGAGTGAGAGAGTTGCAGACTTGGAGAATAAGAGTGACAAAGACATCTAATGAGAGAGAATGAAAAATATCAAATTGCAGTTGCGTCTATCCATGAAATAATGGAGTGATATAAATAGAACGAGTGCGTGACTAACTGCTTGTTTGCTCTCGTAACACTATCGAAAAACAGGGCCTGTAATGGTCAAGCCAAATGTTTGGATGCATATTGAATTGTGTGATTTCAAAAAATTTTGTTTTCGAGGCTATCAAATCTTCCATGTCGAAAGACGATTTACGGATACAAAATGAAAATTAAACGTTCTACAAACGAGGAATTGGCAAATTGAACAAAAATTCGTTCAACCATTTGTACCAATCATAAATCTACTAGGAATAAACGAAACATGTTGTTGTTTGAAACGTTTTAAGGTAATGTATTCAGTAACCTGAAGAACTGGTCGATCAAATTCATTGTTAGGATGACGGCAATTTCCAACATCGAGCTTTCACAAATAATTGTATTTCTGTAATGGTACTGGTAAAAGGATTGAAGGGTTTTTTTGTCGAATGAGTGATTATTTTTTATATCATTTTATGTAGGATTATTCTTTCAGAAAGACTTACCCGTTCCGAAACAACTAATGGACAAGCTTCATCACAGAAGCAGTTTTAGGATGATTTTACTGATAGGCTTGCACTAAATCATTCCTCCCCCGCATCGTTCAAAAATGGGAATCCAGAAAGTCTTCCTCGGAAAATAAAAAAAAATATTCATTTTAAAAAGTGTTATGTAACATTAGAACATTTTTTCCAATGGAAATAAGCAATGTATACATTTTACATTGCGAAAAAAGCAAAAATTTAGGGTAGTTCCGGGAACACTCTTTCATCAGTCGCTGAATACCAAATAAACATGTAATAAAATATATTGAAATCGATTTCCATTGCAAAAAATTGGTTAACCATCCCGAGGTGTGATAGTTATTAAAATGAGAAGTCACCTGGAGGACACCATAAAAATACTGAAAATAATTAGAGAATTTTGTTATTGATAATTCGTTGCACTAGTAGTTCTGTGATCAGTAGACCTATCTCGAACAATTTAGAAGATGAATATGGAAAATTGGTGTCCTAGTTGAACCTTATTCTAATTTCTGTTAGCTTTTTCATGAGAAAATATACATTAAAAGAGACAAAAACCAATATTTTAAATTTTTTCCAAATACAAAAATTTGAAAAAACCTCTAACTCATGAATAAAGCTAGGAGCCCAGGCAATGAATGTTTTGTGTCGTAACAAATTAGGGGGAAGGTGAATTTTTGCAGGATGTTAGTATACATAGTACTTACTCGAAAAAACCAAAGTCCCGACCCCCACCCCGCTTGCTTCCCCTACATCCAAAAAAAGGAAAACAGAACAATTATATCATTATTTTCCACTGTTACTGAAAAATCAAAGTAAAAAAAGAACATTGCTATTTTGTTACTAGTACTGATACAGCTCAACTAGAAAATATTTCTTGGAGAGCTGATCAAGAGATCAGCTAATCTCCTAATTTCATGAGGTAATAAATTCAGTTCCATATCATGATATAGGCTCCCATTGTTTTGTAATATGAATTTACTTCCGGTCGGTTCACTACCAGAGCGGCAGTTCCAGGTAGTGGAAACCCTTTTCTGACCCTTTGATAAATCTTGTGCGCGTTTAGCACGACACAACTTCTTATAGTGAACTAACCAGCGAACACGACATAAGACCAATTGATCTTATGTGTTCGCTGGTACTAACTATTGGCTATTCTTTTCCTCAACGGCCAAACCGTTCCATAAAAGGGGCTCTTTAACAGTATATTTTTGAAACGTTGCAGGTTTTTCTCACTAATAATAAAAACAATCTAGTTCATTTCTAAAATACAAAAGAAAATGAGAACTTTGACCGGCATCTATCAGACCAAGCGGCAATTTCATAATAAATAACTGTGCATCACGTTTCCGACGATCGAATAGTTTCACAAATCAAGACTGAAAGCATCACGTTCCTTAGAACGTGTTATTTTTCAACCCAGTTCCCTGAGAAACGGATTATTGATTATTTGAAACTTTTTTTAGACATCTACAGCAGAAAGAAATGTATATTCACATAAGTATTCCTAACGCAATCTTATTTATGTTATCTTATTTATTGTGAACTGTATTTAACATCTGACGGTTATTTTATTCATATTGTTTACAAATAATGATCGTTTAGTCGACTGAGATAAGAGTGCTAACACTTGTAATGTACTGTAATTGCTAGTGCATGCAATCGTGATGGTCAGCCACGAGCGCTCAAGACTGCGCTTGGATGAGTGACCGTGCTTCTGTGAATGGTGTTATAAGCTTTATTATTATGTCTTACCTGGTGATTCGGAACCCACCTTAAAATTGTAAGTTCACCATGTTCCCAAAAACATGGCTAGAACGGCGAGGTGGAACTACCCGTAAGGGTCTGTTTAACAATAAATATGCTTATCATTATTGCTAGTTATTGTGTTGAGCTAGCAAACCTTGTAAACATTGCAGTCCAATATAACTTATATAACAGATTTCATTGTTCCAAGTGATATAGTTAACTAGTAAGTTACTCTTATAATAATAATAATAATAATAATAATAATAATAATAATAATAATAATAATAATAATAATAATAATAATAATAATAATAATAATAATAATAATAATAATAATAATAATAATAATAATAATAATAATAATAATAATAATAATAATAATAATAATAATAATAATAATAATAATAATAACAATAACAATAACAATGATAATTTTCATATTGACGTTATTTTCTATTGGTGATGGAATAATGTGCTTCAATATGAATATCTAGGATTTCCTTTCACTTTAAAAGGTTTTGAAATGTACAGTAATTGACCGAAGTGAAGTTTCCGTTTCAAGTCGACCGTTTTGCATTTGTATCTTCTTGTATACTCGTCTGTAATGCATTTTTGGCTAAACGTGTGCACCAATTCCTATGAAATTTTGCATGAATGTTTCTTCTATGTCACGTATAACAAATTCTCTTAGTTGGTACATTTTTAAAAATAAATGCTTCTAGATTTGCTCCTGCTTGACTCAAGAGTCAAATACATTCAAGATTTATTCAGATTCTTCTTTGACATATACAAACAAAATAATTTGAAACTTTTTAAAGAATCCATTATGCCTGTTGGAACAATCCTGTGCGCAGGTATGAGTTGCTAAAATTAAAAAAACAATTATACAAAAATTAATATAGAAATAAAGAAGTAGACAGAGAGAAAATAGAAGAAGACGAAGGAAGAGAGAGAGAGAGAGAGAGAGAGAGAGAGAGAGAGAGAGAGAGAGAGAGAGAAGAAACAGATGGAGATGGAAGAGATTTGAAAACATGCTGTGAAAATGAATTTCATGTTACAGTAGACTATAAGGCTTTTACCACACTGGATCTGCTCAGTTCAGCCCGCTCAGCTTCCATCAAAATTTGGAAACTATGTATTCAAATGTAGAGCAGCAAACCGGATCCATTCCGTCAGCTCAGTTCAGCCCGCTCTGTCCGCCTCAGCCACTTTTTGGTGAGCGAGCGATTTTTGCCTGAAGCCTGAGATGCCGCGCATGCGCAGAGTAGGCTTACAGACAGAAGTGTTAAGCAACTGAACCACCAGCAAACGGTTGGTGCTAAAATTAACGACTGAACGGGGCGGACCGAACTGACTCAGTGTGGGACAAAACTGCCGGAACTGAGCTGAATGAACTGTGCTGAGCTGAGCTGACTGAACTGAGCGGATTCAGTGTGGTACAAGCCTTAAAATATTTTTTGTCAATTTTGCTTTTCAATATCAATTTCAGCCTTAAGCCGTTTATTTTTGCTCCTGTGCATATTTTCAAGAAAGATCAAAGGGATGCGATTAATTATTTTGGTGGATGTGAGAGAAAATTGTCTCCTACATACATTCAAGTCCATTGTAACATGTTCAAATAAGTTTTGCAAGATTCGCAAGGGAAGTAGATTGAAAGGAGATTCACGCAGTTCAAAAAGGTTTCAATTTTTTCTAATGTACAATATCAGATTTTTATATTAAGTTGTCTAACCGTAAATACCTGAAACTTGTTAAATAAATCTTTAGTCAGATAAAGTCTGGGTCTGCCTGAAATAGTTTTAATAATATATTTTTGGATTATGAAAAGTTTTTTGAAGTGTGCATTCAATGCTCCTCCCTTCCCCTTATACCATACTGAAAAACGAATTTCGCATAAGAGAAGTAGATCAGCTTTGCTGTCTCAAGGTTACTCAGTTGTTTTATCTGGTGAAATTTGTAAATAAGGAATCTAAGTTTCAAACACATGTTATTTATGTGAGTATCCCATCTCAAATATGGATCAATCAAAATACCTAGATATTTAACTTGGTCTTTCTTTTGGATATCAGGGAAAGATCTTTGACTGTTATAGCTAACCTGGTGGATTTTGATACTTTTTAGTGTAAGTGGTTGAGTACAGAAATTGGGCGAAAAAGTCATAAAGACACTTTTACTTGTGTTAAGTGTAATAAATGCTCCCTAAGCTAAGAATGTACAAACTTCAGTCCATTCTCTGCAACAATTCTTACACCATGCCTCGAGTCTCCAGTAAAAGTAAGAGTAGTTTCATCTGCAAATGATACAATGTTACAATTACCAATATTTAATTTCAGAGGACCATTTATGTACAGTTGGAACAAAATGGGAGATAAGACTGGCCTTGAGGTAGTACATACTCAGTGAGTTCTTTAATACTTTCTATGTTATTTATTGTAAGAATTTGGAAACAATCTGACAGGCAACAATGAAATAATTTTTAAGGTAGGCCTCTAATTCCACGGTATTACATCTTTTTCAAGAGTCTGGCTTGAGAGATAGTATCAAAGGCTTTTGCTAAGTCTGGGAAAGTTATCAAAGTTTTATTTCTATTGTTAAAATTATTTGTTATTATTTCCAATAGCTAGTTGTTGCATCCTCTGAAGACTTACCTTGTTGGAATCCTTACTGATTTTCATTGATAATTCTGTGTTTATCCAGATAACCCACCATTCTTTTTTTAATTAATTTTCCATTAATTTGGTTAGTATATTGATTAGATTAATAGGACGGTAATTTTTTGATTTGTTGGATCACCTTATTTATGAATAGGAACAACTTTAGCGATCTTGAATTGTTTTGGAACATTACCTAATTATTGATTATACCTGTGAAAGGTATGATAATATAGGCTAACCTGGAAGAGTTGATCCTAACAGTGAGCAAAATAGTGAAAAATAAATCATTTTAGCAAACAAAACTAATTTGCAATAATTAATTTGTTGTATGGCATCTTTCTTTGTACTTTTCTACAAATAATGATGGTTGAATATCTATAATACCGTCAAAATCAACCCACGTAGTCGAAGTTTGTTATGGGTACAGTTAAGGGTTTGTTATTAAAGCATGTGGATGGCTGATTGGAAATGCCTGAAGAGGTGCTTGGATTTCACAGTAATCATGATGTGACAGTAAATTAATGGCGCTGAGAAGTGATTTGTGGAACAAAAGATTCTTGTTAATGTAATTGGAGAGTATTCCAAGAAATCAGTTTCAACGATACTCGACACCTCACTCCCCTAAAATTCAATTTTCCATCGCTTTCTGTCACTCTCACAAATAATTCATTGCATGCGGGGATGGCGTTGGGCAACTACCCCTTCTTGAAATTGAATTCAAATTTAAGGAGGAGGCTTGTTTAATTAAACCACAACGATTTGCAATGTTCAGAAATCAATTTCATTCATTTTACTGGAACCACCCTCTAGCTCTTATCTCTCTCAATAAAATCAATTTACCTCGTTCAACTTTTCTTCTCCCTTTAAGTTCTCCGAAAAAAGACCCATAGTACCCTATTTTGTTATGAATATATTTGAAAAAATATGAATTTATTCGTCACCAAATTTGTTAGTCATTTATTATTTATTACTAGATTGTCGAATGTCTCTTTCAGATTCAAGTGATAGCCGCGAGACTAAGCAGGTTTCACATCTGTTAATGCAGATGAGATAAGCTATAAGCTCCTGGGCCATCTTTGTAAGGGTGACCGATTAGATTGGCCTTGAAAAAAGAATGTGGTAGAATCACTTTCAGGTGGTTCGCAGCCCATCTAAAAGTTAAGGTCCAACTCATCATTCTACATTATTCAACTCATTACTCACGCACAGGTCTGAGACCTGTGCGAGCTTCATCCTCCGAAAAATATCAATAAATAAAAGTATAAAACATACTCAAGAAATGAATAGTCGCAGATTTTACAAAATATATACTTTTTACTATAACTCACTTCCAAGACCAAACACATTACACAGGGGTGCCCACAGGGGGGGCTATGACGCAGACTGCGTCATTGAAATTCTTGGGGGGGTTCCAAAAAACGTTTTGGGGGGGGCGTAAAGTTGATTGAAACCGTGTTTAACGTGACAACATTCAAAAATATACTACGAAGTCACCAGATAGAATGTCAATTAATGAAAAGATATTTATAATTATTATTATACAATTGAATATGAATTGGCTAAAATAGTTATTTTTAGGATTTGTGCAGGAAGTTATTATTCAAACTTAGCAAGACGCTAAGCGAGTGCTCTGAAAGTGGTTTATACAACTTTACTCTCCTTAACAGTTACTAGTTAATCAGCAGAAAGAGCAATAAGTCGATTTAAAATTATCAAAACCAGACTCAGATCAGCTGTGGGAGACTCATGGTTGTCCAATCTAATGGTTCTAGCTGCAGAAAAAGATGTACTTGAGTCTATTTCTAACGAAGAAATAATAATTGAAAGGTTTTCTGTTTCCTCATCCCAAAGACAAAAACTTCTATGTGGGGTTTAGAGAGATAGATTTAACAAGCTTAGAAGGTGCCTAGCTAACTTGTAGATGGTCACAGCCTACAAATTTAACATGTTTGACTTCTAACTGTTGATGTTTTTCATGTATTTTACGATAACCACTTACTAATAAGTGAGAACTGCTATAGCAAAACTTACTAAACACTAAAAATTCAGTAATTTTTCATAACTATGTCTTTATTTTGTTTTTGAAAGACACTTCTTTTGATTGTGTGTTGTAAATAACTATACATGAAATGTGTGCCTTTTATGTGCTTCATCCATACATAAATTCTCCCAAGATACTACACAAAGTAAATAACCTGTTGTTTAACTACTGTCCAATAAATGACTTAGTATTTTGAATTTGTGTTTTACAAATGAAGTTATTAACTCATTGTTTTCACTTCCTTTAAAGGAACAAATTTGTAGAATTATTTAACCTTAATGTAATTAGTAATTGGTTCACCGAACATAAACTTATAGGTATTTCATTTTTATTGAACATTGTGTATTTTTTTTTTGAGGATGAAGCTCACATAGGTCTGAGACCTGTGCGTGGGTAAAGAGTTGGATGATGGTGATTTATGTAGGTTGGACCTACAGTTTTAGGTGGGTTCCGAACCACCGGGAAGTGATTTTCAGCAGAGAATAGTGTCTTTTTTGCTAGCCAATCTAATCGGTCACCGTTACAAACAGGACCTACGAGAACGCAGCTTATCTATCTGATTGAACAGATACCTGCTACGGCTCGCGGCTATCACTTATTTGTAATAATATTTTATTGTTTAAAAACCATTTAGGTTCAAATTCTTATTTAGCTATTTTGCAATTAAGTTTATTGAGCAGTTTATATATTCATTTCATTGATATTTCTTTTTACAAAAAAATGTTACCTATGTAAAGAATCTCAAGAAAAAAACAGACATTTTGTATATTATCGACTGAGTTTGAATTTTTTCAACAGTTATAAAAATCTTCTTTTAGTTTTAGAAAGAATACGGGGGGCTTTTTTCGCATTTTTTTTTGGGGGGGGGGGGGGTTGGTGCTAAATTTAGGGGGGGGTGCGTCATGAGGCTTTGGGGGGGTGGGCACCCCTGCATTACATTAAAAAACGAATAAGGCTTCCATATTGGGAAAAGTTCTCAATATAACGTATGTATAGGCTAGTACCAAATAGATTGAATTGAGTACCCTTGTAAGTGTGAAAGAATTGTACATGATTTTCTCATTTTGGAATCTCTAATCGCATCAAAATAGTAAAAAAAAGAAATGATGTCTCCATAAAACTTCCACTGAAAAAGCTTGTATCTTGAACATAAACTTCGGAATGTTGCATCTATTCTACAGTCAAACCGGTTGTTTGGATGAACTAGGAAGGACAATAATTTATTCATTAAAATTTTAGAATCACACTTGCCAGTTAGTTCACCTTTACTTCATACCAATTAATGGCTCAATCTGAAAATCAAAGGAATATTTCCAGTGTCATCAATGAGTGAATAAAGGTCAGAGTAGTTTTCCACTCACTCACTGAAAGTAGCTCAAACAAAGAGAAAAACATTACAACTTTCAGAAGAATCTGGAAATTTTGTACATCATTCATTTTGACACATGAATTCATTGTGACACACACTTGACACATGAATTCAACATAGGAGATGAGCAAGGTTAGAAGAGAATCTTCCACATAATTATATACTGTAGTATTCATATAACTTGGCAGCGTGTAGCAGAAGGGACATACTACATCTGAGACCAACATACTGCTGCCAAGTTATATGAAAACTACAGTAAACCTTGTTAGATGAGGGCTCATTTTCTATGTTTGTTGTTCTAATCAAGTGAAGGAGTGAGTCTTCACAAAAATCACTATACTTATTCTTGTCCTCAACATTTATGCGCCACACAATGAATGATATCAATGACCTTGACGTCCTTATAAATGGGAGAGGCATTTTAAAATTATGGAATAATAACGTTGAAACAGTGAAATCCATGATACACTTTGAAAAAGTACATTCCAAGAATAGACGAGCAACAGTAGAATTTACTGTTATATTAGTTCACATGAAACTTATGAAATTATTAACAGTCGAAGAATATACAGATTGTCAGACAATGTTCCTGGAAAATGAAAAACTAAATTTACTGTATTCATTTCAGATTGATAAGCTTGTATTGATAAGCTAGTTATTGATTCAAAATTCGATTTAAAGTAAATAGTACTCTGAGATTTAAATACTATTACTAAATAAGATTTAAAAGTCAAGTTAAAGTAAGTAACAGCAGGAAGGAGGGGAAAAAAGTGAGAATTGGGAAATTGAAACAAAACAGTTTTTCTTGAAAACAATGTTATTATAGTTGATTCCATTAAAATCTCAATGAAATCAACATTATTACATCTGAATTAATTGTAACATGTATCAGTCTAATAAATTATTATTCAACTAAACTAGTTTAATATTGAACATCATAGTAGGGCTCATAACAGAAATATTACAGTAGAGGATTATCATAATTATTATTCCTAGTGACGAAGCTACAATATATTATGTGATAGATGATAAAGATGATGAATGGATGAATAATACTGGAAAATTATCAACTTTAAGTGTCTACAACTAGCTATTTTACAACATGCAGTCTTGTTTATGATCTTTGAAAAATATATTTGGCACAAACACAAGTCTTCTGTTTTCTTGAAAAATAATGCGATATGAAATAATTAAAAGTACATAATATAGACAATCCCTCACTACATCATAAATTATTACAAGCTCTGCCTAATTTGGAATACACAGTAATTCCAATAATATAGGGATTATTGTAATCAAGGTGACTCTGCTAATATCTACACTCTCCTATAGAATTGGAGTTTCCATTGAGCAGTTGGAAACTAGTTTAGCAATGTAATGTAACTGAATAAAATTACACAATTTAAATAACTGGCTTCATACTTGATAAATAAATTGATAGTTGATATGATGACGACCAGTAGTAGGTGCATCAACAAAGTTATTTTTTGAAAGCAGTAAAAATTATATCATAAATATGAAATGCTCATGTATTGTATATGCAATAAATAATCAACTTCTCAAAATAGGAACTACGTTTGAATCAGGAAAATTTTTGGTCAGAGATTGAAAAATTCATTCAAGATGAAAAAGTACTGATTTTTTTTGTGCCCTATATTCACACTCCATGTTAAAAATATTTGTTAATGGATTATAACGGAATTTTAAGTCCACTTTGCATTGTGGCAAATTAGATGGTGATGATATTCATAATACATATTGAATCAGACATTTCAGGATTGAAGGAGTGACAGTTGATATCAGTTCACAAAGAACTATGAAATTATCAATAAATCATATCTAGAAACATTATTACATTTACAATTTCAGTTCACAATTATTATTACAATGTGTATTGAACATCTCTGGACAAAATCTTTTTTTTGCAAATTGAAGACTAGAAAATCAACCTGAGCTTTGATCAACTGTTGCAAAAAATTGTAGTCATTAGGTTTTTGGGTATGAATGGGGAGAATAAATAAGGCTATAAATATATAATAGATCGTTGATTAACAAAAATATATGCATTCAACGTTTGCAAGTACAGTATGAACATGAATTCTTTCATGTTTACAATTTTCGATTAGAGTGTATTCTTGGAACGATCTAAATTTTAGTGTATTTTTGAATTATTTTAATATTGAAGAGAGTATATTCTTGAAATAGCCTTCAAATGTATGAATCACCCTGAATTTGCGAGATATCCTCCATACAGTAGAGCTTGATTGGATTCGATCAGCATTGGATTGACCAACGTTTCCACAGGTTCACTTTGGAGTATTATGGTATAGGAGACTGGGTTGACAACCTGTAAAATAAAAATAAAATCATTAGTAATATCACTAAAATTATTTAATTTAAATCCAAATTATTAAATCAATTCCAAAAAACTAGCATCGATTAAATCGATATTAGAGTATATAAGAAATAGTAGTACGATACTAGTATTTCTTGAAGATGTTAAGTTTTTCCCAATATAACATTGGTACATAGGTTAGCTTTAGTGTAGCATTAGGTCGATGATGAATGAATAAAATAAAATAATAAGATTTCAAATTTCAAAAAGGCATTTGCCCCTTACAGAATACAGTGGATTCTGCTTTAGCAAAACTATCTAAAACTTCGCATTTCATCATCACTCTCCCTGCTTGAAAGTTTTATAGCATGCCTGGAGTATAAATACTTGGGATTGTAACTTCCATCAGGTCAGTGATATTTTCAGCATTAAAATTATTATCAATGGTATTAAATTCAAGTTAATACCGTCATTACGTATCACGTATCGATCCGATAAGTGAAAAAAAATGTATTGTGAACAATTTCAGATTAATTACTGATTCTTTTCAAACTAGCACTCAAACTGATTTTATTTTCAACTTAGCGAAAGGTCGAAGTTGACACTAACGAAAATCAGAAAGTTTCAAAAATGTTGAAGAAACTAGTGTGGGCTCCAAACATTTCTGCTCGTTAACCTAATTGGAGCTGAATAAATTATGAATACTTGAAAGAAGCTCTAACCGAGCCACTCCACTTCTCTCATAATTCTTGGTCTAGCAACTTTGTTGTTGGCTCTGTCATAGGAAAAAATTTTTCATGGCTTCAACGGCTCTAGTCAGGAACGTCGGCATAAATAAAAGTGCACGATGTATAATTTATGCTGTATTGCAGCCTTTTCTGCTTAAAACCGATTCCACATCTCTGGGTCTGAGGCGTTTAGAATAGGAGTTGTGGTTGAACCGTTGTTACGAAATTATGATGGTATCAAAAACTTTTTTCAAACCGTCAGTGAGAAAGAGGCTGCCCCCCTCACCACATTCTTTGAAATTGATGGAAGATTTTACCACACAGTGTTTCCACAAGTTCTGAAATAGAATTTCTCAATGCTCAAATGGGTTCATTTAGAAGCGAACTATCAGAAATATTTTTCGGGAGGAGGATATCAACTATGAAAATATATTGGGGGATATCACCTAAGAAACCAAACAGACCCACATAAAGCTTTTTCAGTGTTGGTTGAAAATTATGGGATTCTTCCTCTTTATCTCCTCTCGGTTTGCGACTGTGTTCATTCAAACTCCTAACTGCCCAGCTATATGACTTATTTTTGAGGCAGAATGTAGGCTGATTTTTCCTTTAGTATAAGAATATAGGTACATGTTGTCAATGTGCAAAACTACCGAGCTCCAAATTGAGACAACTAGCCAAAAATCCAAAGAAATCAGGAATAGAAATGAAAAAAAAAATGTTCGTCACTTACGTGGATTTATCCCTATTACATTTGTCATTACAATATTTTTCGTTTACATGGAGTTTCCATATTGTTTCCATGGTGTTTCTAATGATCCGAGTTGGATAATAATTGGCTACTTGAGACAGAAGGCTATTTTGTCAAAGCTTGATTACGCTGGCTTATCAGTCAGCAGTTACCGGTCGATCGATGTTCTTCTTTTGCCACATTGTCAATTATTTTTTGTATTTCTGTTTTTCAATCAACTTGGAAAATGTGCTCATTTCTTGTCTAATTAATTGTTTGAATCTGTGATGTTTACCATGAAGAAATACGAAAGAGGGTGACGAAGCTTCTTTTCAGAAGAGAAATGCATCCCTCTAGCATCTCCAATATAAGTGAGTAAAGACAATATATTAAATTTAAATACAGCGTTAGTTGTGATATTAGATAATTTTTTGAATTTTAAATATATTTTTTCTTTTCCTCCAAACTAAATTTTCCCGTATTTGTTGCACACTTGCGATTTAAGATGGGTGTAGAAGTCCCATTGGAGGAAAACTTCTTTCTGCACCTTTTTAGCGAGTTGAAAAATGACGTCTGACGTCACTCTCCTTCCTCAAGCATCGGTCTCGGAGCTTGAAGAAGCAGAGAGACGACCACTGGCTAGCAAAGGAGGAGGAACCGTTTTTTAACTCTTCCCTTTTAAATATTATTTTTAACTTTTTATGCAACTTTAAATGTAAATGCTGTTTTAAAATTTGCGCGATTCCCGTCATGTTTGTAATTGCAGTCTGATTCCTAGAATTCTTACAAACTCAAATATTTTAAATATAAATTCGTGAACCACCAAGCCAATACCTGCCAAGATGTCGGCCCAAGGAGCCTTAAGCCAACTACGCCAAAGCATAAAAAAACCAACGAGTGTGCGTAAAACTTGGGCCCAAAGAGAGTGAGTGGTAATTATCATTTATCAAAGCTTATTTCAAATGAGTTTACGGCCCAGTGAGGTCTGAATGACATTTCACTTGCGAGTGGTTTCCAATCTCAGAACTGAGTAACACCCTTAGGCAAAGTCCTATTAGATATTTCAATATTGAATATTCATCATTTTTTACAACTTTCTCATTCAAATCTTCTAAACTTAAAGGGGCTTATTCCCATATTTATCAAATAATTTTTATTAATTCTGTTTCTTGAAATATTAATTAAAGTAATCATTAAACGTACATGTTAATTAGAACTGCAGTTATAATTTTAAACATCGAGATTCTGGCTGTAGGCTATTGATGTATTGTATTTCAGGTACATTGAAAATAATAATTGCATTTATAGTATTCCACTTCGACCTTGTCGAAGGTCAACTTGTGCGTGCCGATCCTGAACCGCCTGAGGGATTTTTCCAATTGAGATCCAATAACTGCAGTAATCTCATCTGTGTGAATCGCAAGAAATTGCAAAAATTCTGCATGCGACCACACACACATAGAAAAAATTTGAATGTGTTCTATGAATTTTCACAGTAGGTAATTATTTAGTCTTGTGTGATTCAATTGCGTTATTTGCGTATTCTCCCCCACGATTCAACCTCGTAGGGGTGAATATATTTGTGGATTTGAGTTGAGAGGTCGAGTCAATCCAATATTTTTATCGACGTCATTGAAATTGAGCACCGTTCCGGCACATTAATGTGGAAAAAAATGTAAACCACATGACTCCCTCCACGCAGATCTCACATAGGTGACCTCCGAACTACAGAGTCACCCTTACAATATTTAAATATAAATTTCCCTTAACTGGCTCATTTTAAAAATGGCTGATGAGTTCTATTCAACTTCCTCTTGTTATCGCGGATCAATGCAATCAAGATGAAAAGTTTAGATAGTGAGAGGAAAATTTGATAACAGATTGACAAGCGGCAATAAATTTGGTTAATCAGTGGTGTATGCCTCGTATGTGAATGTTTCAATGAAGAGCCATTATGCAAGAGCATAAGCCTGACCGACTCTATTAACAGTCACTGGCTCCATTCATTAACATCTTTGCAGTTGATTAACTCTCTATTGGTCTTTATCTGGTTGGGGTCGAACAAGGGTTATCAGCTGTTGTCGTTCAACTATTATATCAACAATGCGCATGCGCAAGTAGCGAATCGTTGCAAACGCGTAGCCTAATAGGCAATTGACTTCTTCCGTGATAGCCCTCGTGAATTATAACAGCCGTTCAATTGTCCGTCCACTTTTATCCATTGACCTAGGACGATTGACACCAATTTTACAATTTCGGCGGGCTATTAGAAAATATTAAAACAACTACCGGACAGCAATAGCCACTGGCCACAATTGCACTGCTCACAAAATGTCGGTTCTCTGTTATCACTTGGAATGCATATGAAAAGCGCACAGAGCACTTGAAAATGTATTGCAATTAATTGAGATCTTTTAGTGCAGGAGGAGGATTCTTTTAGGGAAGGGAAAGTTGAGTTCGAAACTGAAATAGTTTAGAGGAGAGCGAAAAGATTAGATGAGTGAGAAGAGAAGAAAAATCATAAAAAGTATAAATTTAATCATTAGATATTGACTGCCAGTCGTTTAATTTACCATAAAAAGTTAATATTAACAACGCAGATAGTTATGGAACAAGAAATCCAGAAATCATTAGTGTGGAATAATTGTATGCAACTATAACACTCGAAATAGTTTCGAGAAGTAAGAATAGTAAAAAAGATGAGAAAAAAGAAAGAGGAAGCATTATAGTCGGGGATACTCATATGTAGCCTAACGATAACATCCATTATTTATGTAAACCTATTTCGGGGCTACGTTGCAGAAACAGCGTAGATACGGATGAAGAACGGAAAGAATAGAATAGTATTAGTAGTAACTATTCTATTCTCTCTGACGAAGAAGACCATTCTTCAGCTGTGATAAAAGTCTGACCTCTCTATCAGATCTCAATTTCGAATACAGCGTTCAACAATCAACAGAAACCTTTCTTTTTTTTTTAAATTCAACCTGTAAAAAAATTTCAATAATACTTATTGTAACATTATTGTACAATAGTTATTGTGGATAAGTTTTATTATACTTCATTATTCCTATTTAACATCATGTAGACATTTTCCGATAAGCCTGTAAGTATCTCCAAGCTTCTCAATCACTTCTTGTTTTTTATGTCACGTACAACTTGTATAAAAAAGCTCACTTCTAACTCCAAGTATCAACAACGCAGAGATATGATGTTGTTCAGTTGTTGTCTGTCTTAGTTTATCTGATTGATGATCGACCTCGCGTTCATACCTGTTTACAGTTTGTGATTCTAGATTCCAGTTCTCCAAACAGTTATTAATTATTATTGACTGGCTTTCATACAATTTTTGTGAATACATATTGTCATAATTATTATCCAATCGCCCAGCACCCTTATTATTACACCTTCGATCTAAAAATATAAGGATAATAATATAATCTTTGAGTTCTCATCATGATACAGGTGACATTTGATTTCTATTGGAACTTGATAAGTGGTGGTGTAGCCTTGACACCTTGACAACAGGTGATCAGTTTAAAATATATTATAATCGATACTCCACGAGCAATCAAGAGCAGGCCCAGTACGATTTCTAGCACAAAAGCTGAAATTGCCCGTGCGAGGTACGTGTTATATAATACGAGCGTCAGGTTTTTAAATTCTTCAACAGAAATTATTTTCAACAGATTTTTTGTATTACCGGGCAAAAAACACGTAAGTTATGATTAGATTCTGGCTGCCATAAAAATTTGCTCATTAGAATTTTCTTACGTAATAGCCCTTGAAGCAGGGGCGTTCATCTAATCTATCAACAATGCCAGGTCCAACAACAGAGAGCTCTGACGTACATAAATCATTACTGGTGCCCCAGCACCTGATTTGCAAACCACAATAGAAACCTGTTCATGACGCAGTGGCACTTGAATATTTCGCCCACAGTAATAGCTCTTAAAACCTATGATAGTTACTGAGCTTTGACTAGGAATGATTTTCAGTCACTATCGAAGTATAACAAATCATTATGAGTGCTTTGTCAATGAAAAAAAGACTAGTCCTAACGGTAATAAATTAGTTGGATAGGTTTTATTATAATTCAACTCACGAGTGGGAACCGAGCTTGACAAGCAAAGGCTTCCTAAGTTATTTGAATTAGATGCCATTGCGATTGTACAATCTTCAATGACTTCATATCAATAAAATCTTATTCAAATAGGAAGCCTTTACAACGTTATGCTAAGAGAGTGGCAATGAAATTTGTTTACCACTGACCTTTACATGTTATAAGCAAGGGGAAATATCTTGCATTCTGTATTCTATTATACTGATGTTATGTTTATGGTTTTGATAATAATCGAGGCTGGTTACCAAAGCTCTGGGAAGAGGAACTTGAAGCATATTATGTAGCGTATTGAAGCTCAAATATACTATAAAAGATAGGCCTTCTAGAAACATGACTTGTCTCTTTTACAGAACTTATCACAAGCTACTAAGATTTTAGAACTTTCTGTTCCAGTATGTGTCTGTGACTCATTTGATAAGCTCAAATCTAATGATTGGGCTATAATCAAAGTAAAACGAGAGGGGCAGTTGCAGGTTATTGGATTACACAATTCAACAAGGTCCCAGCTTGAATGTATGGAGGGTCACAAATTCAGATTTTGCTTATCTTTTTTGCGAGTTTTGCCCTTGGTACCGCCACCATGTCACCCAATACAAATCTATGATAACCTACACGCGTTATATTACACTCTCATCTAGTTGCAAAGAGTGTAAATTACAATGACATGATAAATGAATAATAGTGTATAATGGTTAATGTGAAGCTGACATACTATATGAATGACGTTTTAAAACTTTTGAAGAAAAAGAAGATTCATTTTAGTTTTTTCTAGTGAACGTTTTTAGCAAATCTTAAATTCTTAGTCTGTGTTAATAATAATAATAATATCGTGTGACCTGGCTGGCTCAGGTCTGGTGTCAGAGTTATCAGGTCGCACCTGAATAAGTTCAGGGCCTCTGACGTGACTTGACGACTGTTTTTAGGCAGCCGGGACCGACAGCTTAACGTGTCCTCCGAAACACGGGAGTGGCCCGAGGTAAAAACTTTCGGTCAGAACTGGGATCGAACCCGGGACATTTGGGCTAGCAAACCAGCACTTAACCCACTCGGCTACGGCCACTCCAGTCTGTGTTAACCTCAATGTTTTGGACAATGTAACATATTCAGAATTTGTGAAGGGAGCAGTTTTGGACTTGAGTCTGTTGCGCCTTCACATTCGTTGTAAATTTGTCAAAATAAATGAATAAATAAAATTCTTTCACTCAATTTCCAAGGAAGCTTCGTTCATGATAATCACAAAGGATCAGATAATAGGCGATTAATTCAGAAAATAGTTCTATAATTTAAAACCACTGATACTATGAAGTGGGATGATTGGGACATTGAATTTTATTTTTGTCTTAATATACGTAGCCAATTTATCAAGCTGAAATTTAAGTTAAAATGTTTATATTATATTAATATTTGAGTTGGATACAATCATTTCTGGATGAGCCTAACGTTAAAAGCTATTTTCACTGCATAGTTACAGTGTGTATGGAGACTTGGAAAGATGGATGAACAATATAAAGATGATACGCAGCTAATCTTGAAGAATAAAAATTTATATTCACCTGAAGTGCAAATTTCTGAATCCAGCTGAGCACCACAATTGGAATTGAGGTAGTCTATATTATGAAGATGATGTCAGATGTGAATATCTCTATGTTTGGTCCTCAGGCTTCAGGCTTCAACAATCTGAAATAGAACAGAAATTGAACATTAGTTTTCGAAATAAATTTAATTTTTCTTGAAGGCGCTAATTGAATTACAAGTTAATGCGGTTCCATCGTTAACGAGTAGCTCTGAAATAAAGCTATTAGATACTGTTATAATTTTTCACAGTTAACGCGTATATATCATCACACACTGTACACAAGTTACATTAGTTACACAAGGAAACTAATGAATTTTCAAACATGTGAAATACCGTATTTCTGATGAGTTTTGTAGGGAATACTCGAAAACTTTGCCAAGCTATGAAACCAAAGATTATTGTCTAAATAATCAATTGATCACTATTAACGTGATCTGGTGTGATGGACTGAAGATATCAATGCAGTGATTATTCTACATCAAATTGAAGCTCCATATATATTATTCCAGTAATCCAGTAATAATTAAGCTTTCAATCTAGAATGAGTTTACTTCTCAAGTCTTAATCCAAATTCTAAGGTTAATTTTCATACCAGTTTCAATTATGTAAGCTATTCAAATTTAAATATTTTTGATATGATGAACAAATTAAGTTCTAGAATCTATAATATTATTCTATACACAGCTTCCAGGAGGCCGCAGTCAGCTGGGAAGGAGAGAAGAGACTCACTGGGTCAAGGAGCCATCACAGTAGGAAAATTATTTTTCGGTCTGTTTGTTTATCCTTAGGTTGTGTAGACTGAAATTTTAAATCTATAAATGTTTTTCTCCATTTATACAAGGGTTTTTCTCCATTTGTTGGTAATGGTATTATCTGAATATATGGCTGTCAAGCTGTTTCTCTTGTTACTACATTAAATAATGCGTAAAGTACCGTTTGGAGTACTCGAAAACGGGCCCATCCCACAAGAATTGATATTTTAGGCTAATATTAATTAGGAATAAATAATTATGAAATATATACTCAGTATAAACTTAGTTATCGGCTACCGTTTGGTAATTGAGAAGGAAAGCAATACAATATTATACACAAGGACATTGTATGAAAGGTTAAGTTTGAAGGAAAAACCGATTCTAATCGGATTCTCTAGAAATCATCATCTCATATTTCAAAGGCTCTAATTTTTTCATTAGGTTCCCTAATCATTCAAGCATTCAAGAGCTATTCACAGTTCATTCCTGCCACCGGGCATTCGGCATTGGCATTACACAGCATAACGGAGTAACGGTATGAGAAGTATCTCACACACTTCTGGTCTACTATTGCAACTTCCAAGACAATCAACGATAGACACCGATATGTTAGGAAACAAAACACGACAATCTACCTTCCTGAAGCTGACTAGCTGAGACGTCTGATTTGTTACTTACGAGGCCACAATCAGTCCTGTCATATACTAGGTATACTCATATAGGTTATACTCATTTATTTTTATTCTCCAGCTTGTGAGTAGCTTACAAATTTTTATTATAGGCTTCCATATTAGATTTCATCTCTAAGTGTCTTATAGGCTGGCTGTGGCTACAGGTAAACTATGAAATAGGCATATTTGTTATCATTCTCGTTGTGGGAAATTCTTCGTTGCGGAATTCTCTGAGGTTCAACCTTGATTTAAAAGCATATCATTTTTCAAGTTTAGTCAAAAGTTTCTTCTCTGGTTTGAGGTAGTGCAATAACCAAATTCTAAAACTTTCAATCATTAGAATTATTGGGGTTATCAGGATTATTATATTTGAGAATATATCAAATAATGAATTTCATTGAACTTTATAATTCATAGATTCTATAATTTTCTTTTGAGAATATTACACGGATTTCAAAGGGCCCTGAAATTGAATTTACCGTGCATAATGAGATCAGCTTGTTCCATCAACACCTTGTATCCTTTTATAATCTGATAATAGTAATAATAATAGTGCTCTAATAATATAACTCCAATATAATTTTTTTAAATCTTATTCGAGGAACACAGACACATGGGACATCCAAAGTTTTTTAACATTAAATAAAGCAGTTCTAGTTGAACAGATGAATAACAAATCAATATCCGCTGTGAAAAATTACAATTTGAGCTCAATATAAACAAATGAGGCTGGACAGCTTGTTGGTGTCTGTTTCATAACAACGCACAAACTGATACTATGATATTATTATAACTTGCACTGTTAGTCATATATGATAGAACCAGTAGCGAATCCAAAACCTTTTTCAGACAAGATACAAAGTGAGAAATTTTTCTGGGGTGGAGGTGCACCACCTTAACATAAATAAAAGACACAAATAAAGCTTTTTTTCAGTGTCGGTTAAGAATTTTTTGGGGAAGGGAGTTGTGAAGGTGAGTTTATACATCTCAAATGCGCCCCCAATTGGATTTACCCTTTGGGAGAACTTGTAGTTTGTTATAAAACAAGGCCCAGGTTCAAATTTTTGAAACAAAAGGTAAGTTTTCAATCAAACAACTCACCTGAATAGTTTAATTTTTTCGTAATCAACTCGAAGTAATCCAAAACGACACAACAGTTTCAGTTGACGATTTCGATGAGTGCGAACAGTTCGTGAGCTTTGACATAGTACTCAAATATTGAGTGAATAATAAATTTTCAAAATCTGAAAAATGGGCAGGATTTTTGAAATCCAAGACAATGGAACGTCGCAGTTTGTTCGTTAATAACATCTACAACTAGTCTTTTCTACAATAAAACTGATCATTTCGCGGCAACTGATAACGATGTGTGGTGCTGCTTCCTCCAGGCGTTGTCAGGGTACGACTGGTAAGAAGACGTCTTGGCGGTTACATTCGTTTTACGCCGGTTGAACGAATCGGGGAAGATCAGTTTATCGATGAACTGGCGAATCGATGAGTGTTTACGATCGAAAGGATTTGGATACATTTTTGCCGCGAGTATTATCACTGACTTCGTTTGGAAAGATCACCTAGCAAGGAGTAGCAATGAGAATCGACAACACGTGGCCAACACTTTGACCAAGAATGCCGCTCACAGTTTTGCTTCCTAATGCTGTGGTGTAGTGGCGAACTATCCGATGGCCAAATGCCTCCAGAAACCGGCTTGCCGAGTTTTATATGCGGCGACGTCGGCAGCCGGCTGATTATTCCATCAATGCAGAATATTGTAAACATGGCCTGCTATGCAAAGTAAAGGCTGATGACGGAAGATAATACCATTACGACCGGCCACAACACACAGGATGCTCACATATAATTGTACAATACAGTACTATCAGCCAAGACACCCTAATGGCAGGATACTCACTTCGATACAAACATTTCACACGTGTATTTGGAGTCAGCCTTGACCTTCTGTTTCAAGAAACCAGTTGCTTGCGACCGTTCCATTACAACCTACGCCATCAAAATCACACAGCATTACTTTCTTTTTCTTTTTTTCAATCTAGAATCTTCTAGATATACAGCATTCTTTTTTCCAAACTGCTCTTCTAATTTGACTCTTGTTTCTTTGCTTTGAGTTTTTATTGTAGGGTACTGTATGCATTGTAAACAATAAATTGAGAGTACACAGACCTTGATACAGGTTTCTATAGATATATTGATTACATTGAAAAAACGCCCGTAGTTGCCCTGATATACAGATATATTTCATAAAGATTACTTTTCTCATAAAAAACAGCTGTTATAACAACTAGTAGTTCTGTGAACAGTATATAAACCTCATTCGCCCAACACTCCTCATTCAAAAGCGGATGATATTTTTTGAAAAACTTCATGTGTACTTTCGACTCAATTTTATTGTTCAATCACTCAATTTTTATTGCTCTTTGGATGATAATGACTGCAAATATCAATATTTGAAAAGTTCAAATTTTTATACCACCTAGAAATCACCCCTTATAAAGGGTTACTACGCATTTTAGCATCTCTTCGTATTCATCTCCAATCATAAAAAGCAAAAATCATCTACAGTATTAACAAAAACGTTCAAAATTTGTTCACCTCCCCATTTTTCGGTGAAATTTGGATTTCCGACCTTAGCATCAGAGGATTATTTCAAGTCTCCATAACTGACGAGAAGAAGAATTTCAAAATTATCGCAAATTTGAGGTTTATTATTTTCTCCCCCCCCCCCCCCTCCAAACTGATATTGAAAGTGTAGTTCAGTGCAAATCATCTTCTTATTGAATTATCTACCACCGTACAAACATGAATCCATATAACAAACTCGAAAATTCTTGAAGGTCAATCAACCTAAGGTCAACAAGCGAAGAAATAAAAAATAACGAAGTGAAATAATAACTAAATAAGTAACAATAATAGGTACATTATTAGGCCACTACTCATGCGCTTATAGTCAATTTCAATTATGTGATTCTCTACGCATGCGTAGCCAATAGCATCATGATCATGATAAGAGTTTCTCCGTCCAAAAAAATGATGTTATAAATTATCCATACATGATGCTATTGGCTAAAAATGCACATGAGAAGAAACTCAAAAGTTATGATAGCTAATCGTGACGTTATACAAAAGCTCCATATGTACACCTTTTACTCTTATGACAGAAATCACACAGTTCAGATGAGCTGGAACTGTAACTGAAAGTAAAATTGGCTGAATAAAAAACAAAAAATACAAGTAGAATACAATAATGATTTTATAGATTTGTATAAGAAGTTCTATGAGAGGCTGAAACTCTCACGTCTACAATCTAATAACATATTGAAACTGACTTGAATGACATTTATAATAGGTTTATATTATTTCAGTAGTTTGTAAATTTTGATTGAAAAAATAATTTCTTTGTGATATTCGAGTCTCCGATTTTCCTAGTTTCCCATTTTCGAGTCTCCGCAAACGAGAGGTAGGGGTATATCACAGGCAGTGTTATACGTTTCACTCTATAGGATACAAGATTTAGGCCCATACCCATGAATTGCAGTATCAACTGAGCAGTCTACATCAGACATTGCTGATATGATTGATGACGTACTCTTGCGATATTATTTATGCTGCTTGCAGTGGTGAGGATGCCGGCTTTAATAGCAACAATGACATTGGAAAACCTCAATAATCGAATCCGAACTAGAAACTGGTTCTGGTGTGGGAAACACGGCCAGCTAATTGGGGAGTATGGCTGTGACGTACTGGAGCATCCGCAAATAACGTCCGCAATGACGCCATGAAATGTTTGACCGCGATTGAACCCAGTGAGTATCCATCAACAGCATGACTGAATAAGAATTCTGTATAATTTATTTTCGTTCATTTTCCTCATCCTGCTTGTGCTAGATGGAGAAAACTAATTATGGCTATTTATCGAAAGTTCTCGTCAATATACCATAGCTGTGAGAACTAAGGGCTTCATTTATGAACGTTCCTTGCTTCTTGACTCGAGGCACTCTTGAATGTAATGTATTTCAAGAGTCGCTCGAGCCAAGAGACACTGAAGGAAAGTTCCCAGAATCTGGATTACTCGAGCTATCGAGCTAAACAAGCTTTTTTCGAGGGCTGCAACTATTATTTAGGGAGGATACTTTGAAAAATTATTGATTGGAAAAGCATTTTCAACACCCAATAATAAATTAAATTGAATTGAGAAACTCTTTTACCAGAAATTGATAAAATGATCAGTTCACTATCATTTGGTTTATTATTGAGAGCTTAATGCTATTCCAATCACAAACACATACTGGATTTTGTATTATGTTTCCAATACATCATGATCCAAAAACTATTTATGCACATGAGGCTCATGCGGTTGTCTCATGGTAATTTATAAATAATAAGCTCCTGATGTTCCGTCTCAATAATAACTTTAGTAATTAGACATTTATTTTTCAGTCATGCTGCCTGATCTATAATAAACTATTCAACAATAAAATATGAAAATATAGATAAGTTTGTAACAGAAAAATTTTGTGTCACAAATAACGAGACATGAAACACACCTACACTGACTTGCCCAGAACATGGCTAATAGCGGAAGTCACAATAATTGTTGCTATTCAGTGGAAATACAAGTTCAATATTGACGTTCGATATTTAATCAAATCGGATTTGATGATTCGACTCAGACTGAAAACTTCCAGAAGAGTTAATTTTTTAGATGTAATATATTATCTTATTCGTATTTGTAACCTATGGAGTTCTTCTACCTTAAGTTGAGCTGATGAATGCCAAGACTAGTTGAATAGTGTGCTGAAATACTAATATTTGAAATATGCATTCCATAAGGGTTAAAAGTATCTATATGATTGAAGAAAATGTATTCGATGAAACTCCTTGAAAATAGAAAAAAGGTTACGAAAAGCTAGAAACCCAGAACCTGTGATAAATTGATATGAGAGAGTAAGCCAAAACTGTGCTCTTTCAAGAAAACGCCACATAACTGCTGCTACTAGGCTACAGTTTCCATCCATAATTTGAGAACACCTAATAATGTTTCCACGTTATGAAGCGAAACGGAGATCAAACGAGTATTTTCAGCAGCTCAATTTCCTACGGATGATTGGAATTTCAATAACTAAATTGAAGTTGAGCTGGAGGGGATATTAAATTGGAATCTTATTATTTGTCGGTAGCAGTCATGTAAGAGGTGAATTCCGCCTGAGAGGGAAAATATCAACATGTAGGCCTTTGGTTTATTTTGGTATTGGGATTCTCACTTTATTCCTCCGGGTTGAATAGATTGGTTATGTATCACCCCGAAATTTTCAACCGATACTGGAAAAAATATTTATTTCTGTCTTTTATTGAGGACCTTTATCTCAGGTGATATCCCCTCTCGAAATATTTCCTTTTTGAAATCCCTCCACCTGGAAAAAATTCTGGAATCGCTGGAATATTGTATGTATATAATGCATATAATTGTTGATCTGACTTATCTTATACTACTTTACCGGAGTCTCCTAGACGTAATCTCCAAAAAATAATATGTTTCAGACATGAAATCGTGACTCAAGCAGCACTGTTAATGCTTTCATAACTAGGGAGGGTTAGTTATGAGTTATGAGTTGGTTATAAGCTAGTACTGGAGCAAAAAGTGATTCCATGAGATTGACTATTGTTAGCAGAGTGGGAAAAGTAGTGATTCGCAATAAAATTATCATCAAACTTGATTGCAGTTTGGATTCAATTGCAAAGCAGTTTTCCAAAATAGAAAGCAGGCGAAACAGCTATAAGTAATAATTATGCCTTGGAAAAGTTTCTATTTTCAAAGAAAATTGTCTCCATAATTATGGAGGGGATGAGACCATTGACGACCAATTGCTCTGGAATAACGACAAAAACAATAATCAAGGGAAAATCTGCTCATCAACCAGGGTTGGAAAGCATAATTACGTTCTACGATGATCCGTGAAAAAGATAATGAGCTAAATTGCCCTCATTACCAGTTTTTCCTGCAAAACCCTGATTAGGACATGCTTTGAAGAATTGTTTAACTTGGAAGTCGGATTATGTTTCTTTCTCAGTTCGTTGTAGTGTCGTATCTCAACGGTTGGCTTGAAATATTTAAAGAAGTGTGAAATTTAACGAAGAATAGTTTCAGAACTTTGGAATTTTAAATTGGAAGCTAAACAGTTATAACATCGCTAAATCACAACAGCAGCGACTCGAGGGTGAAAAAGTTGGTACAGCCCAACGTCCAGGTATGAAACGTACCCCCATCAATATATATTTAATGTCATACTCTAGCAGAGAATAGGATCCTAGTCTCAAATAATATATACAAATTTGAAATACTGAGTAGTGTCATTTAAAGATTAATCTTTCAGTTGTACGACATTGGAAAATAACAAATTAATATGCAAAACATTCACGCTATTTATTGAAGTTTAGATCCAATTTCTTATCTTTGAGGGACGCAAATCCATCTATAATTTGGTCATGGAATGTTGTGGTATCCGTTAGTTCTTTTAGATTTTGTTCAAATTCTTTCTAAGATTCTTCAGACCTATGACATTTCAATATGATCCGCCGTCCAAACATTACCGAAGTCTAGAAAATTCTAAGTTTTGTGCTTCACGCCTACAATAAGGCAGTCCTAGCAAGTCATTTTTTTCACGTTATAGCTTCCGAATAGCCAGGAGTTTCTGTTGTACCAGGGTTGTTGAGATTTTCTTCTATGAGTGCCTAGTCTTTTCTACAGCCAACAAATTTCGTTTGGGTTTGCCCTCTTCTTTTCACTAAAAAAGTGGCGTTTGAGGTGACATACGAACTGAATCTTGTTTAGGCTCCATGCCTAACAGCTCAAACGCTCACAGTGGCATAACTAGATATATTGTACCCTTCCACACTTTTTTTCGTGTTGTTCAAAGCCGGGTGAATATAAAGGCCTATTCATTTCTTGAACAACAGCTTTGATTGTGTGGAATTGTTCAAAAGTTCTCCCCTCCAGTGGAAATGAAAATGTATTCTTGCTTTTAAAAACAGAAAATGATTAAACCTTTTGGAATATAATTATTCTCCAAACTAGCAGTCCTGCATGCTCCAACTTGAACCTCATAATTAGTATGCAAGTGGGAATCGAAATAAAAAAATAACCTCCTATTTATAACCTTTTTTAAGTTATATTCCACATACAGTATTATAAGTTTTTACGAAAATCTTCGTTTATTAGCCTATCATTAATTTACTTTGCGCCGTGCTCCCCTTTCTACCCGCGTCATGGAGCAACTGCTTCATTTTAGTTAAGCTTAACGTAAATCTCGTAACATAACCAAACTGATGAAGATAATAAGTGAGACAATTCAGGTAATGAACTTCGGTTAGCTCCGTAATATATCGGCTGAGATAATAGAAATAGATGTGCCTTTATTTGAGATCAGTCGCTGTATTGTATTGTACCAAATTCGTAAACATACTGAATACGAATAAAATCCTCGGGGCAGCCCAGGGACGGTTTTGGGAGGGAATTACTTGGTTTCAGTTACGTAACACTAAAGCCATGATGTTTGCTAAGCGTTGTCAAGGCAACCAACCGCTAGGTACAGCCAATAAGTCTCTGCTAGCATCGGGTGGAATCAATTTAGAGGCACAAATAAGCATTGAAATATGAGTATTAAGCATTGTAATATTTGAGAACATGCTAGAAAATGGTTTCCTTTTCTTTTTTTAAATTTGTAGTGTATAATGAGTAGAATGTAAAAGTAAAATAAATAAGGAAACTTTTATTATTATTCATAAAAGCTGGGTACGCCGAGCTCTATTTGCTGCCCCTCAACAGTGAACAGCTGCCAATGAATACCAAAATTTCAAAAGCTTCAAATAATGATGAGGGTGAGGTTATAAGGATTAGAGCTGCAGTCTGATATAAAAAGATCCAAGATAAGGAATAAAAATGCTTCTCCCATCTTGCATTCCATTGAGACTGTCCTTATATACAGTCTCAGATGAGAATCTGATTGAAAGACTGTTAGAATCTCTCGAGATGAAACTACAAGAATCAGTTCTTCCAAGAATAGATTCTCGTAATAACAATTTTTTTTTAACGGGAATTGATTCTGAGCTGGTATAGTGGAAAGAAATAGAAAAGTTGACATATACTTAAAAGGGCTACGTGGACTTTCACATCGTGGCGATTCAAACCACTGTCATTATCGTGGCTTTTCACCCCACCCAAATTTCAAGCGTGGCGATTCACACCAACTGTATAGGCCTACTATTATTCTATTGCTCCAATATGTTACTTGTGTCTGTTAGCCTAACCTACGCTAACCCAACCTAACTTAATCTTACCAGATTGAATTAAATAATTTTCAGAGTACAGTAAAAGAATACAAGACTTGTACTGTTCAACTGTATTAGAATATAAAAATTCTATTCTCTGTAAACTCTAACAGAATAGAACAATAGTAGGCTACCCAGTGTATTGGTGTGAATCGCCACGCTTTAAATTTGAGTGGTGTGAAAAGCCACGATAATGACTGTGGTTTGAATCGCCACGATGTGAATCGTCACGCCACCCTTAAAAGGGCAAAAGCGGGTCTCAATCAGTGAAAGAATTTATTTTACTCAAGTGAATAGAATTTAATATGATATTCCTCCAACTATTTTCATGACCTAGTTGCTTGGCTTTCTCAAGAGTAAGATCAATAATAAAAAATTTAATAATTTAAAAAAATTGTACCAATAGGCTAAATTGGTAATCAGTTACATCCACTTCATTCTTGTTGAAGAAGTTAAAAAATTCTTGATTAAAACAAAAAAGGGCAAATGCGGGTTTCAATCAGTGAAATAATTTATTATACTGAAGTGAATAGAATTTAATATGATAGTCCCCCAACTATATTTTCATGACCTAGTTGCTTGGCTTTCTCAAGAGCAAAGAAAGTTTATGGGAGTGGAAACCTAGACTACTTTTAATAGAAAAAATTGTGGAGAAAAGTTTTGTTCACTGTACTGGAAATATAATGGATAAAATTCAAGGCGCTTCTCTCCATCATTATAAACTTTTTTATTGCGGATGATGCCCACATGAGTCTGGAGACTTGCGTAGGTAATGAAGTGAATGGGTGAATGATGAGAAATATCCATGGCTGATCGGGATTCGAACCCAAGACTGCAAGAAACGAAGCTAACCAGAGCCTCATCTTACCTCAGACAAGCGCTCCATCCAGCTGCGCTACCAGAGCCGCCGTTAAAGACAGAGCCGCTACCACAGCTGCCGCTCATTTTGATATTCGCCTTTTTCAAACAATTTCCGGGATACAGTGGTCTATTAACTTTACATCTTTTTCACAATCCAAACTAATTGAGAGTTTACAATAAGAAAGAAGATAACTCCATTACAACAATGATTCATGAATCTATTGCAACTTGATTCCTCTCACAGTAAGAGCAGATTTTCGCTTTTTATCGTTTTTTTTTTAAATTTTCTACTTTTAAAATGTCTGATAAATAATTAATTAGAGTCTATTCTTGCTTATTTAATATGAGTCACATTACTCAGTTTCAATTTAAAAAAAATCAAGTCCAGTCTCTTCTTTAATCCCAGGTTTGGTATTATAATTGAAGCCTATTTCTTTCTCTATTTTTTGATTCATTCCAATTCATTTACTGTGAAAAATATGAATTTATTTCGATTTGATACAACTACAATATAACAAGTTGGATTTGAAGTGACTGACAATTAATCAAACTTACCAATATATAGAACATAATTTTCTCATTTTGAATTCCTAAAAGTACTATTAATTGTACTGAAGACTTCCGCGATGGCGGATATTGACAACGACATTGAATAGCTGATGGAGACCGATGAGTGCTACTACACAAAAAGTCTCCAGTATAATTAATAACACTGAGGAATTCAAAATTAATAGGCTACGTTTCGTATAATATACAGAAAAGTTGCGCTCACATACAGTAAAGATTAAAAAAAAAACTGAATAAGTGAGTTGACTCGTGCTGATCCATTTTTATAAATATGAACAAGTTCATTTTGTTTTGAAGTATAAAACTAGCCTAATCTCGACTGTTTTCAGAAAATAATGGAGATAACCGATGTGGTGCAGACAATTCTAAGGTACTTGAGGCGTCCTGGACTCTATCCACCTGAGAAGTGTGGCCTGAAAGGAAAGATAACCTATGGCATTGTTGTGTATGTAGTGTTGGAAATCTTGTTTGTGATGGCATTAAGCTGGCGAGAATGGGATTTCAACTCACGTGTGACTGCACTTGAGAACTTGAACTTGGCAGTGGGAATTCTGAACTTGGCCACCGAACCAAAACTGCTACACGACAGGACCGCTTATCAGGTGCAATTGATGTCCTCCAAGCCGCTACTCTACAACTTGACATCGCAGAAGTTGATGTCAATTTACAAGGAGAAGGAGGCCTATGTGAGGGAGTTGGAGAGCAAGAGCATATGACTGGCCAAGATAATAGGGACGTCAGTGCGCTGCTTTTTCGTCGGCTACACGCTGTCATCCCTATTCGGGGTTCTCGTCTACCTCGTAGACTCCGGTAATAACACTTTATCATCCTCATATCGAACATAATTACTTACTTGAGTAGTCTTAATAGGTAATCTAGTAAAGGTAATGCTCATGCTAATGACAGTAGACATATCGTCACTAATAATGGTAGATAGTTCCACCTCGTCATTTAAGCCATGTTATTGGTGTCATTCGATATTGGCGTTTCATAGTTGCATAGTCCCTTTGGCGTTTAGCCGATTTCTGAAGTTGAATACTTTTCAGACCTCAATACCATGTTCAAAGAGCGTACTACCACAGACTAATAAGTATAGTCTCAAATGATTGACGGCTCTACTCATCTATGGTAATGGTACTACGTAAGCGAAGAGTGAGATACGGTACGATTGCTTTTCTTCTTTCAGCGTATTTAGGCATCCATCGAATAACAAGTTGAGGTGTGGCCAATTAAGTGCGATAAAGTGATAAACATAAAGTACCTGTATAACGTCAAAGTGTAGCTTGCATTAACGTCATAGGAGCTACCACTCAATGTTGTGGATTTACTAGTGGATTTCAGACTGGTATTGCAGAGCTACATGATAAAATTATTGGAGTACAGGACCGGTTTTGTGGCTTTAGTTGTCACATTTTCACTGTTGGATAGTTTACTATACTACATTACCACTGTTAATCTAATACAATACAGTAATACTGCCTGCCATAAATCTACCATGATAGGCTACTTTCAAACAGTAATGCTCAATAGTTCTCTTGAAAATGCATAAACAGCTACGAAACCGGTCCATTGCTCTTATAAGAAATGTGAAATTGAAAAATTACTACTTCTACATCTCTACAAACTTGCATCTCATTTATCCTTGCTTTATAGTTCGGGTAATGTTAATTCTAATGAGTAATGATAATGTTTTATCAGGAAAACAACCATCACTAATGTTCGCTATTGATGTTCTACTCTTCAATGGTCTAATGATAGACTTAAAGATTACATTATGCATGAGCATGTGTTGACCAAGAGCTACTTATTAGGCGATTCGAATGTTCGAGTCACTTAGAATTGTAAAATTGATAAATGCCTCTAGAGCGTCTAGACCCGTCTAGAGCAATAATTACTTAGTTCCTCACCAAATAATTTGCAGAAAATGAGCTTGTGTATCACTGCTGAAGAGCTCTAACTGTTTTGTATGTATCCAATCTTCCAATTGAGTACTCTGCTTTTGTTAATCCTCATCAGCTGTTTGTTGTTCTTATCAGAAGGGTATCATTCTCATTGGCGCATTCTGTTTTTGTACAGATTTCAACAGACTGTCTCTTCCAATGATATTCTACAACCCCTTCACGCCTTCGCCAGCTATATCGTTTTCAAGTTTCTTGCAATACTTGCTGATCCTTCCAGCTGAGTTGTGGTACATCCATCTCAGCTTCACTTTGGCCTTTGTGCTCAACGAATCATCATTTTTGGCAGTCGACAACGTTGTCAGAGAGATGAAGTTGTTCCAGATGAACCTCCAAGAGCTCAACATCAATGCCGATGCTATTGAAAAGCAAACAAGGAATGATCCGAATACGACAGAAGATTACAGCAAATTGAAAGTTATCGTTCGACAGATATCGATACATCATCAACTTATTTACAAGTTAGTAAGAAATTCTTCTAATTATGAGAAGCGATTCTGTTCTAATGGGCCACTTGATAAATGTATATGATATGAGTCTATAGTGATAAGCCGTTGAGAGAATCAAGATTACAAACTAATGACTAGAATCAAACTTGCTTTATTGGCTCTTTATTAGGTTTGGAGAGCGTTTTCAGCAGAACAAATAGTATTTCTGATCAAACAACCTTATTTAGTCATATCTTCAAAACTCATCTATTAGAATTCAATTGATTTATCTATTCATTTCAAATTCATAAACGTATTTATTCATTTATCATGACTAGAATAGAATCAATGTTTAGGCTATCAGCCCGAAATTGATCTCCACAAAATTTCAAATGGAGATCCAGATCTCAGAGATCTCCAAGTTTTACTGAAAAATTCTACTCTGGAGCACAATAATAATTATTACCAAGTATTATTTTAGTCTAAGACTATTAATTTGAAAGTTCAGTTTAAACGGAGCACTGAAACTGCTCAAGGAAGTTTGATATAATTTTGAGCGTTTTAATCCAGGGTCTTTGTAATTTATAACACATTTCTAAATTCGCATCATTGTAGGATCTGTCTTGTATATTGTGATATGATCAATAATAGCTCTACATTTTTCTTATCGTATCTCTCTTATGAAGCAAATCATACTTTTATGTAGGCTATAATATAAAGATTAAATATTTTATATATCCTATGTTATAAAGGATGAGTTTTCGACCAATGTAGTCGTAGAAGTCGAAATCTTACCCAAGCAAGATAACAGAATTTCCACGAAAAATAACACGGAAACCCAGTGATTCAGAGAGCCAATCAACAAGTCTGGAAATAAAAGTATGAAAAACAGGTCATAGCACTTGAGAAATTTCAAGTTTTATTGCAGCTCTTGAGACCAAATATTTCATAGACAGTTGATATATTGTTTTCTCATATTTCTCTCACTAATTTGGAAGTTCAATTAGAATAATTATAATTCAGTTTTTTCAGTTTTAACTTTAGTTATGAATATTAATCATAAAAGCTAATACTTTAGAATATAATATGTAATATAACATAACTAAAACGTGTGAAACAATCTTTTTACAATTACCAGAATGTTTGAGGATTAAGAATCTCTATATGATAAGCAATGTACAATATTAATAGTACAAAAAAGTAGAAGCTATATCCAAGCATTGAAGTTCTTAATACTTACAAGCATATTATGCATGCTTACAACATTCAACCTTCACTTTAATGATTAAATCTTTATTAAATTCATATTTTGTTATAAGCTACAATGAATTTTTTTCAGAAAAGTTGAAAAGCTAAATAAAGGATTCGATTTTCAAGTTATGTACAACAACACTTTCATCTGCTTCCACCTCTGCCTGGCTATCTTCTGTATGGTGGTAAAGAATATTTCCGTTATTTTAATCACATTAAAAGTGAATTAATTGATTGCTATGAGTCAAGTATTGCAGATTGAAAACAATAATTCAGGACCATTTTAGCAAAATATATTTATTATTCTAGATGATTATTCAGAGCTTATAAATATCAAAGTTACATTTTTAAGACAGACTTCATAGGAAGTACTGTAATTCAGGACCTTACCAAACAGAAATCAGTGATTCCAATGATATAAAAATACAATACATGAAAATACTGGGTCAATAAAAATTAAGTCAAGGAAAATTAAGTTAATGATGAATGCTAATCGAGTAGAGTTCCACACTATTCCTGCAATGAAACAATGAAGGGCATTAAATTAATCAATATCGTTTTTGTGTTTTTTCAAATTCCAGAAAGTGGATCTCCTCTACAAAATCAAATATGGAGTATCTATTCTCGCAATAACAATAATATCGTTCATGTATTCGGAGAATGGACAGAGACTGGAGAATGAGGTAAGTGTCAGCGCACCTAAATACATCAATAAAATACTAGAATAATTCAATCAAATCAATTATATTATAAGCTGTGTCCCATTTCATTAACATTCTCTAGTTGAGTTACTTACAATGAAAAAAAATAAATACTCACCAAAATAATAAACTTGAATGTCAGAATCATCCTTTTTCAATATCAGTATGCTGTTTGGTCTCTACTTGACTAGGTAAGGGCTCTGGAAATTCACAACTCTACATCTACTTTGCATAGTCTAATGAAAGAGAAATCTTGATTAATCACCTTGCAGACTTCCCCTCACATTCCTGATAATATAGGAAACTCCAGAATATAGGCCATCCAAAAAATAATTTTTCTGTTTAGTTCAGTCGTATAGAATAGGCTATGTATCAAATTACGAATACCGTCACTTATATTGTTTCTTCTACTGTGTTGCAATAAGTGCTCGAGAAAAAGTCGAAGCTAATCGTTGATTGGCTAAACATTGGACTGTAGACTATAATAATTATAATATTCTAACCTAATTATTAGATTGCAATAACAACTTAAAAAACACTTTTAAGTGGAAATTAACTCACGTAATGGCGTGACGGCCGTTTCACTCTGTTGTCAAGAGCATCGTCAGACGACCCACAGTACAGGAAACAAGATGGATCTTCAACATTATAAAATATTACATTAGCCTAAGTGCATTCCGCATACCCCACCATCATCCAAGACTAGAACTGATATTAGAATCAGCCATACAGATAAATATCAACATATTTGTCAATTTGCAGTTAATTCAATATGTTCATGAATTGTCCCTTCAATTATTTCAGGGAGAGAACCTGCGATTAGCACTCTATAGTTGCAGCTGGACAGGAAAGCCTGCTTGGTTCTGTAGGTCATTATTAATCCTTGTGACACAGAACAATAGAACTCCGAAATTAGAAACGTTCAAGATCTTTACTCTCAATAGGAACAATTTAAAAGTGGTAAGTATCAACTACTCTTCAATTTCAATTTCAAAAAGGTAGGACACTGCTGTATTCGATTTTATCACTATTTATATTTCAATCATTTTCCATGAGCTGTGATTGAAATATTCTACTGCAATGATCACAAAATTTTACATTCCATAACACCGGGACTACACTTGAATTACAATTTACAAACTTATTTTATTAGTAATTGTTTTTGTAATACCTACAAAATGTTATGGAAGTCTTTACTTGTAAATTATATTTGTACTTCATGAATTGTATCGATATATTGAATATGAGCTTTGTAAAATCTAGTCTACTTGTTGTAAATTAAATAAATTTTTACATTCTCTGATTTGCTCATGAAAAATACGCGGGTATAGATTTCGATAAATGCAAGTTCAACTTTTGAAGCAATTCTGTATAACATATTCTGTACTACAGTAAATCAGTTACTGTCATTCCATTCACATTGGAAAATATTATAATGATCCCTATATTTGTTACACTGTAATTATGAAAATCTCTGTTTATTTTCAGGTGATGCAAGCGGCCTATTCATATTTCAGTTTGCTAACAAGATTTTCTAGATGAAAATGATATGATTGTTAGAGATTCTGATGTTGTTAATAAATAAATTATCATGTAGTAAGTATTTCAATAATTTCAGTGCATTCTCATGACCCCTTTTGTGACAAGTTTTTCAATGTAATTTTCTATAGTTAATTTTTGACGATTGACTACCAGCTATAAGGTAAAAACGAATTTAGAACTCATTTTATAATAATAGTTTACGTATAATTTACTTAAAATCTCTTATACAGCTGATATTACTCGTAGAATATTGTTGTCATTTATTAAATTCGTGAGAATATCTTGTTAGTGTTGAAGAGTTTCAGTGTGATGTTGGAAATGTGGGCGCACAGGCGAATAAGGTTACTGTACTATGTTAGGTTTTTTGCGCCTTTGCTCCAGCACGCCACTGCAGAGCATACTTGATAGTACGACGGGTTGCATTTTTGATGAAGAAAGGCGCATATTCATGGGCTTTAACAAAACAGCTTGATGCGAAAACGTTCTTGTTTGGAACTTCTTATTTTCATTGTAATGCTGGTTACACGGATATATATATATACACCTGCAATCTGCAAAAGGACAGGTGAAAATGCGATGCACAACCAGAGAGTATAGAAGAAGAATTTTACTTCTATTCTCTCTGTGCACAACACCATCGAGCAAAACTAAACTCTACAGCACAATCTAGAAATATGGAGTCATAGGTAAATAGAAGTCTTTATTTTTTTCTGTATTGTAGCTATTGTTTTCTTATAAATGAGGGACATACTGTATACAAATTAGTTGCTCAACACATACATAGCTTTTGTGTAATTTATACTTTAGTCTCTACCCCTCTGAAATCAATCTTTACCCTCAAAATATGTTTCAGCAGAAGGCTTCTCAATTGAACCATTGTTGTTGAATGTATTGCAAAACATTCTTGAGCTTTCACTAAGCTCAACCTGCATACCATTGCGAGACACTTCTAGCACTTCTTATCACAAGGAAAGAAATTCAAGGAAAGATCATGAGGAGTTTGCGTAATTATTGAATAGTTATTTAGTGCAACGTGACTAATTATAAAATGTGCAACAGGTTTTTGAGAAGTATTTATCTCTTAGCAGTAAATTCAGACTCATTTTTTAAGGAAGGAATTATGAAACAAAATTTATCAATTTCGAATTCCTCAAAATGCTATTACTTTATAAGGAATGATGGTTTCTTGATCATAATTATTTGTGGTAGGGTGATCAAACCTTTTTTTTTGGAGGATGAAGCCCACAGGGGTCTGAGATCTGTGCATGGGTGATCAGTTGAATGTTGCTCAGAGGTGCCCATCCCCCCCAAGGTCAAGAGCGAAAATCTCCCCCCTATATACTGCCCCCTTTTTTCACAACCCCCAAACTTGGGTATCTGCCCCCAAATAGAGGAGACACTATTAGGTACCAATGAAAGAATTAAATTAAAATGATATTCAAATTTATCTCACCATATTGATACAATAATAATAATTTAATTCAACATATTTATATACATATCATGCACTTATTACATTCTTCAATATAAACACATATAATAATTCATTGAACATAGATAAATTAAATAATTATTTGTGCACGGCAAGCAAAGTAGGATAGTTGTGTGCTGGCTGCAAATTTAAAAAAAAATGAAAAATCTATTTCTTCCTCAGAAAACGAAAACGTAACGTAAAAAAAAGTAATAATATAGGGTTACCATATTTTTCCAACCCCAATCCCGGTATTTTTCCAAAGAGTAAAAAAGGAATATGAAATATGTTGAACAAGCTTGTTTTGAATTTGTTTTGGATGTATTTCTTTTACACGAGAATATATTTACCAATATTAAGTGCTTGTTTGTATTTAATAGTAATAATAATAATAATAATAATAATAATAATAATAATATCATCTGTATTTGAAACAAAATCAGTTCATTTTCTATAGATTAAATACAAAAAAAATTTTATAGTACTAGTAATAATTTTATCAGAATGAAACTATTCAGATAATTAATTAATTAGAAATAAAATTGATTTTTTATTGAGCTAAAAAATTAAGAACATGAAAGTGAATATAAACAGAAGCCTACACCAATTAAATTAAGATTGAATTCCAGCCGTCTTGAGTAGGCTCCAGTATGTATATTAACAATGCTACCGAACTTACATTTTCACTTTATGAAAAAACATTATAATATAGACATTTTTGAAAATAGAGAACAATTTTCCCTGTTTCACCATCTCTATTAAAAATCCCGGAGATAAATCAATCCCGGATTTTTTCCCTGATACACACATAAATCCCGGAATTACCGGGCTAATCCCGGAGAAATGGTAAGCCTAGTAATAAAGTTCTCTAACTGAATTATGAATTACTTTTATTCAATTGCAATGTGGGTTTCACAAAATACTTCTCTCAATTAACACTTTGAATTTCACAAAATAAGAATTATTACTTTCAATATTGAAAATTAAATTCATTTATTAAAACATCACAGCATAAAACTGGAAATTTCAGATTAACATGAGAAACTAGCTATTGTGCCCGTCCTTCGTACGGATTATGTTTAGAAATATGACTAAATAAATATGTTTCGGCTTTTTTTATAGCAACGATCATGAAGTTGTTAGCAGCTTAGTAAACAACACTTAGAACGTAAACAATTCAGTAGCAGTTATCAGAGAGAATATTTGAGAACAGCTGATTGATATATCATGATAAATTACGAGATTTGTTCTTATATGGTAACTAACTATTGTGCCCGTCCTTCGTACGGATTATGTTTAGAAATAAGACTAAATTAATATGATTCGGCTTTTTTGATAGCAACGATCATGAAGTTGTTAGCAGCTTAGGCCCCGTTCAGACGATACAGTTTTTTTGCGGTACGGTTTTTTTTACTGTACGGTGTCAACTGTACTGTGATGTTCACACGGTCCGGCTTTGCTGCTTATTGCTGTGCTCTCCTACTTCTTTCATTGCGCTTCCAGTTCAGTTTTATTTACTCCAGTCCAGGATTTTTTTTATTTGTGTGAGATTTTTTAAATAAGTTTCTTACTGAAGGTTTCTCTTAAATTTTGGTCATGTACGCAAATTCTGGTTTCAATATTCCACACATTTTTCTCTCTTTATTTTTATATTAATCTTAAGTCTTGTCCCACAAGGCGGGTCTCTCATATATTAGAGAAATTAAATTTTCACAATTATTAATATCTTCCACGTCTGGACACTGGAATTCACTAATAAAAAGATCAATGCTGAAGAATATCAATGAAGAAGATCAATGCTGACGATGTGAAGACTGCTTCCAGCATAATAAGCGTATCGTTTGAACATATCCATTACCGGTACAATACATGTGCCACCGGATACGGATAGTTATTTTGCGGTACAGCTGATTTTAGCGATACAGTTTTCGAAGACAAAACCGAATGTAGAAATCGGCTAGAACAGCTTTTTTACTGGATCCAGTCGAAACAGTATTGTGTGAACATACAATATGAAATTTACATGCAAACGAAAGCACTGCAAAATAACTGATACAGCAAATTTACTGTACCGCACAAGAACTGTATCGTGTGAACGGGCCCTTAGTAAACAACTTAGAATGTAAACAATTCAGTGAGAGGCATCGGAGAGAATATTTTTTGAGAACAGCTGATTGATATATCATGATAAATTACGGGATTTTTTCTTACATGGTAATAATAGTGCTACCTGGCGAATTCCCAAGAGCCTGGCACAAACCGCTCCTAAAATGTTAATTTTTGTTTTGATAAATTGAAATTAGAAATTTTTGTTTTTTTTTCAACAAAGAAATAATTGATAAAACATAAGATGAACTTTAATTCACCAGACATATGTTTCCTAAAAGACTGCAATGCTCCGACTACACAAGTCTGCAGACAGCGTAAATAACGCCGCGAAGGGCCCACCATTTATATTTGAGAACAGCTGATTGATATATCATGATAAATTACGTGATTTGTTCTTATTCTTATGTGGTAATAAAACTTGGAAGAAATGTATCCAAAATCGCACAATACTTGGTTTTTAAACGTTTATTATTCTGTTGAAAAAAAAGTTAATTTAGTTTTTTATAGCTAAAGACATTGTCAATAATGTTTTCAATACTGTTCAATAACTAAAATCCCGATCGATGCTCTCGTTTTTGAGGAGAAGGCCGCGTAAAATGTATCCAAAATCGCACAGTACTTGGTTTTTAAACGTTTATTACTCTGTTAAATAAAAAGTTATTTTAGTTTTTTATAGCTAAAGACATTGTCAATAATGTTTTCAATACTGTTCAATAACTAAAATCCCGATCGATGCTCTCGTTTTTGAGGAGAAGGCCGCGAAAAATACCTTTGCGGCCGTGACAGACAGACAGACAGACAGACAGTAAGTGAGATAAGACTATTTTCGGCTTATTTAATGTATAAAACGTAAAAATAACCAAAAAATATACAATTCTGATAAATGTACAGACAAAACTCTAATTTTATTTATATAGATTGAAAGTGTAAGTACTCTACACAAAATAAAATGAAAAATATTGCAAAGAATTTGCTTGTTGTGAGTTTTAAGATAGTTATTTCACTATTGATGAATACTATCTTTATGCAATTCAATTGTATACTACCTTTATTAAGACACATTTGTTAGGGATTGACATTGAATATAAAATTTCTATCTGTCAAATGACTCGCTTGCATCCCTAGAGGCTTTAGCCATTTAGCTGGAATTTTCCAGGCAATAAATAGTCCCTCTAAAATCGTATTCCAAGAGATTCCAGACTCATGTTTAGAAACGCTTAAATCCATTAAAATTTCAGTCCTCATTATGGCTTTGTTTTTATTTTCGATATTGAGAGCTTGATTTGAGGCTTAAAATCAAAAGTTTTGTATGAGTATTTATTAAAATGAAGTTTATAAATTGGTTAAAGTGAAAGCTTAAATTCAATAAATCATTGCTTCTATGAATCGTTTGCCTAAGAACTTGAACCCACTTTTCGTATATTTTTAGTTGATTAATTAGTTGTGAACAAATTTTAATGTATAAAATATAAAAATACTACTTTTATAAAGTCATTTTAACAAGTTATAGTGGTTTCAAATTATTATTACAGGCCACCCAGAGCCATTTTATTTAGTAGCCCAGGGCAGAGTTGCGGCTGGAGTCTCCCTTACACCTTCACACTAAACACCAATTTTCAATTAATGACTCGATTTCCCAAATATAACATTGACTGTCTTTCAGCTATGCCTAGTTGCCGACTGTACTCAATAGAATTTGTTTAACTAATTTGAATAATTTTTTCAGTTTAAAGATGAAATGGAGTGTAGGCCAACTGAAAACTATTCCATGAAAAAGCTGTGGAAGCTAGGGAAAAGGGCAATGAGTGGCATCAGAGAGAGCTAAAACTTCTCTTCTATATTTTTGTTAATCTCTTGAATTCGCATCGAACTACACTAATACTGGAATATGACATTGAATGGAACATGATTCAACCTGCATCCAGCTCATAATACATGCATTCTGCAGGAAGTTAAACATTTCACTTGAAATAAGCTTCATAGACATAATTATACTTTCAGATGTAAATGAGATAATTCGAATTATCTAATTAATTTTTTATCTAATTTTAAATTAAAAATCGTGGTTGAAAAGTAAAATCTTATGCAAAAATATTGTGGGCGAGGGGAAATTTAGGGTCTGGTCTGCCCCCCTCCGATTGGTTATTGAGGTGGCCGAAAGTGACTTGACTTGCTCCTCCCCCCCACCCCCGAAAGTTGGTGCTACTGGTTGCAAAGATCTTTGCGGGAAGGGCAAAAGCAAGTTAGCACTGTAAATCGTTGGTATCCCTCGTCACTGCTGGCTAGCAGGCAGCCATCTATGAAAATTGCAGATAAAAATACAGCACAGTATTGTTGCGACGAACTGTCAATGAAAAGCAAAGATTCTATTATAATTATAAAATAGTGTTGAAACAAATAATACTCCCAAAAAATCCTCCACACAATTATAAAAAGTTATAAAATATCAAGAATAATAATATGTAAAAAAAATCTCTCCCAAAAATGCCAGGCACTTGTTGATGTTGCTCATTGATGAATTGGACCTAAATTTTTAGGTGTGTTCGGAACCACCGATTTTAAATTATTATGATAAATAAATGAAATTACATAGATCAATTAGAGGTCCGGTTAAGAGGCCTCCATTACCCATTCGCGACCAACTTTTCCACCAGAATTTTGTTTTAGCAAAAGTCTTCTGAAGCTGATAAGTTGAAGAGCTTTCTGCAGTTAATGATGCAGGAGTTTATAGAAAGGTGCTTTGAGAGGAATGTTTCACCTTTTATTTATTAATTAAAGGTGATAATGATATTGTGTATCCAGTAAGAATGAGACTTGATGCTGTCACAGCCACAATTTTGAAAACAAGATCTCGTAGTTTGAAATCGTACAAAATGTTTCACTCTGATAAAATTCGAGTTCTATAGAATCAATATCAATTTGCTTGGAAATTATAAGAAATGTGTACATTTAAAAAAAAAGCCTTTGTCATTTGTATAATTGATAATTTGGAATAATTTAGTTTTCATTTTCATCAGTGAACTTGAAACAAATGGAGACAATCTATGAAGTAAATGGAGCATAAAGATTTTGTTAATTAAATAATTACTGAAATTGAACATCTTATTCGACGATTAAAATTAATTATACACAGTATCTATTATTACACAGTGTATCCAGCACTAGTTTGGAAGAAGATAAAACTGCTCGATAGAGTTTTTAAAGTAGATGTGTATAGTAGGATAGTTGGCTACGCTCCTATCATCCCGATCAGGATAAGAAAACCAAGTCAGTGTGTAATGATCATGTAACTTTCTGAAATCAAATCAAGTCAGTACAGTAATTTGGTTGTGATGTAGGCTGTTCTACGTTGTTTTTCATTTCCGATGAGTATAAAATACAGACAGTTCTCAGTTTCTTCCTTGTATATCATGATCAGACATGATTCTCATCCGTAATATCTTCATTTTCTAATGAGAAAATAAAACTTTTCACTTTTGCATTCTTTAGATGATTTTCAACAATTTCTAGATTTGATATACTCTCACACCTGCCATTGTCATAGATTTACAGGAAATTTTGTTGCAATTTGATGATCTTGTTTACACTTGTTTGAGGAACATGTACGCTAAGTCTTATTGATGGAGATCATGTAATTTTAATGTTTTCGATAGAATTTGAATGACAAGTTGTTTGTTATGCAATGATAAGAATTACCGCCTTCTAATTCGAATAAAATGTCCTAATAGAATGTCTGTCTCCTGGAGCTTCCTATCTCAAATTTATTATCTAACATTGGCGGGGGAATCTCAGAAGGATCATGACTGGTTGTAGCAGAGGGGAAGCGTTTATAACTGCATAAATGGTATGAAAATTACGATTGCTGTTTAAACGGTTCACCATGTACTGATGCCTACTACATCCCTTCTCAACTGGGGCCGCTGATCTTCTCACTCTTAGCCCAGATGCATTGGAGTATTAGCAGACTCTTGCATTGAAGTATTGATGCTTTTATATTGAAGAATTGATGTTCTTGTATCGATCCATATAGACTGAGTGTTCTACATGTAGCAATTTGAAGTCAATTTAATTTATCATTCTAAAATATGTTTTAAATGTTTTTTTATCTCATGACACCATGACAGATCTATTCAATTGGCAAGCAATCAAATATGACAGTTCGATCTTATTTGAAATTAAATAATTCCTCATTAGGCGGAGTTAAGACTATAAAGTATTTTCTACCACTCAATCTTATTTCCATGTGTTATGACAATTACTAAGGAAGATTTACTGAGCTATAGCAATACATCCATCATTGACTTCAGCTCATTTCAAGAGTATCACTGATTACAATCACTGACATGTAGTGTACTTTCACTCGGTCGTAACACTGCAATTCAATCAGTGATATCGATATTATTAAATCAGTGTTGCCTCATTTTTTAAATTACTTTCTTTTTGGTTAATTTCTCGGTGGTGGTATTTAATGTCCACATAAAATCATACCGCGTCTGTGACGTTTTACAGACAAAAAAGTAGGCGGAAATCATGAAAAATTGATAAGAGAAAAGTCACTGTACTGGCAAATCAATTTGACTCTATTGTTGGAGTGCATCGAGACAGACAGTCACACCTCTTGCCTGGGACGGCAGTTCGACTAGAGACTAGCTAGATACTGCTTGGCCATGCAGGTAGAACAGGTATTCAAGATGGCGTCGACGGCACTGTTGGCCCCAATGCGTTCTCACTCCAGAAGGAAAGGCTGTCAGTGAGCGGACCGCTATTCGTCTGCAAGGTTGCTGTTGTAGTTGTTGCCGCGTTTTATCCAGATATCAGTGTCTTAGAACGTTCGCTGTACGAAAAAGATTGTGACATTCTTTTCCTCTCGAAATTTATGGATGTATCATGTGATTACAAGTTTGATTCGTTTATTTTGTAGCAGATGAATCAATAAAAAATCTTGTGAACGTTCGGGAATCGAGATTGTCCCATCTGTGTCGGGTCGGTGTGTTTCGTTGGTTGGTCTGTTCTGACAAGGCCAACATATCTGAATGGAGAGCTCACGAAGTTTCAACTCCAAGCTTTCTGAGTGGACTCTGTTCGATAACTATTTCGGCAAAATGTTTCATCACCACCGATAAGAATGTATCTCCCCGACCCACTTGCACCGCCGATCAACAAGGTGCAACATCAGTGAGCTATTCAAAGTTTTCGTGTTTGTGAATTCTTCGAGCCACATTCAACGTGGAGTGAAATTTCAGTGATTTTCAGGAGTGGTTTCAGAATGGATCGATTGCCCAAAATGGATTTCATCTCCATTTCACTACTCCTTAACATCTTCGTCTGCTTGTTATTACAAGGTAGGAATCTTAATTTCGAAGTTTCCATTCTAGAATATAATTAAATTTTCAACAATCTTTGGAATTTATTGATTGCATGCTCGTGGATCATTGAACTTCCTTTCTCTACCACTACAGGAGCATAAAATATTCACCCTGTCAGTCTAGAATATAGTGAATCTGGGGTTTGATTCCTAGTTAGTTATAATAATTCACTGTTATTGATAATATCCAGTGACGTAACTAGGACTCTAGTCAGGGGGGGGGGGAGGCTGACCAGTAATGAGGTTGTGGAGAGGGTAGATTCTAGGCACTAATATAGTAAAGGGAAAAATGAAAGAGTCCTCTAACAATTTATGAAGGTTTTAAATATTGTTGCTTATAGGCTGTGACGTATTTCTCTTGAAAGGGGGGTTCGGGGGTACTCCCTCAAAGAGTACTTGTGAAATAATCCCTCGAAAAGCATTATAGACATCAGCTTTGACTATTCCATCAAGAATTGCCTCTCAAACCTTGTTAAAATTCCAAAGTTTCCTAGTAATTGGGGAGGGATCTATTACCCCCCCCCCCCCGCCACCGATCATCCATTGTTCATATTTATTATTATGAGAAGACTTCTAGTTTGTATGGAATTCAAGCAGATTAAATAAAAATTGCAATTAGCCTACCTTTCTACAATAAAATGAAGCTACCGGTATGTATACGGTCTATCATAATTTTATTTCTTCACAGATCTCTAGAAATCCACTGATATATATCTAAAGATCTCTAGATCAAAAAATACGTGAAATGAAATAAGTTACAAAAATATCTTACAGCTCAAGTCGTCAGGATTTTTTCAGAGGAGGTGGGCTTCAACTAAGAAAATATGTCGGAGTGGAATACTATATAAAAGTCTACTTCTTCCGAAGCCCAAAATGGGCTTTAGTGAAGGCTTTTTGGTGAAAATTTTGGAGGGGGTTATTCCCATCATTCCTTCATTCCCTCTCTCTCAGTTTGCACCTGAAAGTCGTTGCAATTTGGGCCTCTTGCTTGTATCTACTCTCTTCATCATCTCACTCTAATATAGTATAATCAGTTTTTTTCGGAGGATGAAGGCCATATAGGTCTGAGACCTGTGCGTGGGTAATGAATTCGATGATGGTGATTGATGAGTTGGACCTACAGTTTTAGGTGGGTTCCTGACCACCGGGAAGTGATCGTACAGAACAAACACAGGATATTTTATGCTGGCTAATCCAATAGGTCACCCTTACAAAGAGCGCCTAGGAGTTTCGTAGCTTATCTCTGATTGAACAGATACCAGCTACGCCACTAGGCTATCACTTCCCTAAATGACCAAGGAATTTTTCATATAAATCTTTCATTCAAGAGTTTCCATTTCAAGGGCATGGGCCTGTACAGAGCCCATGCTTTCCCAAAACTGGAAAAATCAACTGAAATATCAGCACAGATTTTCACTAGGATTATTCACTGTTTTGAGGACCCTCAACTCAAACTTGTAACAATTCTTGAATCAGTTCCCCACCTTGATGATTCAAACGTCATTTCTCCGATCAAAACTCTTAATTTCAGTAGTCTACATATACATTTTTGGTAGTCATGCACTGAGTTTTACCCATTAAAGCAACTGAATTGAAGAGTAGTAATGATCTACTGGAATCAACCCTAATTCAATATTATTGCAGCTGATATTTAAATGGATAATTATTTTGATTAAACAAATACAATGCAGCTGAATATTATTATTCCACTCCGTCCTTCTGTGATTAAATGTTTAAATCTAAGTGAAAAAGCTGGTTTTGATCAAGGAACAATAACATTTTTTCAACGTGCGAAGGTATCTGGCTATTGTTCTATGGTTTTAGCAACTAAAAGACTGTAAAGCGTTTTTGGAACACGAGCAGTTAGTTGACCGTCTGGCCTGGCTTTCAGTGGTGCGTGGAAACTGCATTGAAACGAGGGGGTGTTGTTGAATTCATTTCCGCTTCTGTCAACCTAAACTTGTAACCAGAATTAACGTTCTAGTAATCGAGTCAGAGAGCTCTTCTCTTTCCTTCAACATTTTATCATTTTTGAAAATTGAAATGTCTTGCTACTGAAATGAAGTTGAGATGTCAAGATTGAGAAATTTTCGTATTTGATCAAAATGAACTTATGGGCATAGCTTGTATTATAAAAATCTCATTTTTTTGTACCTGTTGTGATAGAATTATTAGTCCAAAAAGATAGTGAATTGATTATTAATCATGAAGTATCAAATACTTTACTATGATGCTGTATTATATTGTGATTGAAACATTGCTATTTTTTTATTGGAAATGTAGGTTTCTACTTCTCAAGTTATCAACAAAATTTAATATTTTCAAAATTTTTGATCCCTCTGCAGTGCCAAATTTGAAATTCTAATTGATGAATTATAATTTAGGATATCAATTGTATTAAGAGATTATTTCTAAGAGAGACGTTGATCAACTTTGATGGAGCCTATTATTTGGAGGACTTACCAGATTGAAATCCTGAAAACAATTAGTACCATTATAATTCATGAACAAAGTTGCAACAGAAATGATTCACTGTTATTGACCATAAACTATGTATCTCTATCTATAAAAGGATGATACCCTGACTCACTCATCAACGCAGAGCCAAAACTATTAGGCCTATGAACTTGAAATTTCGTATGAACAATCCTTATAGGATTTCACCGTGCAATATGAAAGGATTTTTCAAAATTCGCAAATTTAGGGGTGTTCTTAGGGGATTAAAGTTTTGCCTATGCAAAGCACGGGTACATGGCTAGCTAGCTTACCTACGATCTTTTAATCATATGGAAAATAATTTGAAATTTTTCGTTCTGCTGTACACGCTGTTTCGATGGACAAGCTGTTTGTGTGTTTTGCAAATCATCATTGACCTAACCTACTGAACTTGCCGGCCAAACAGCTTAAAGGAACAGCTGATAGAAGTCAACAGTTTTTAATCTTATGGCAGGCACCTTAGCGGCGTTATTTACGCTGTCTGGAACGCAAAGACTTTGCATGTAGGCTACCGTGCAGTCGGAGCCTTGCAGTATGTAGGAAACATATGTTCATTGAGAGGTGGTGAGTAAGGTCTTACTGTGTGAGAAAACAACGGAGGAGGCCTCTCTGATCAGCTAGTAGAGCCCTAGGACTAACTTCTTCCCTAATAGTCCTAGAAGGTTGAAATTTGAAATGTAACCTCAGTGGGAGGTGACAAATAATAAAATCAAGAATTTTTTATGAGAACGCAGCAACGCGCGTCGGGCCAGCTAGTAATTTATATAAGAGCAATAATTATTCAATAAAGTCACAAATGAGTTTATTCTCCGAACAAGCAGCTTGCGTTCAACCCACACACGAGCTGATCAATCATTGTCAGTGATCAATCAATTATATTGTTTAAATCCGTACTAGTCCGTGATAACTTGTCAGAGATTTCATAAGTTCGGCCACACGCCAAAATTGTTGCACAATATGATGTCAAGCATGTTCGAAGCTTCGTTTTCAGGGTAATTGCTATTTTCATGCTTCATCAATCAGGCTTAAATATTACAGATTTCAAGACCATGTTATGCAGAACTCAATTGGAAACCAACGGAAGGAACATCCAGCTGAACTCCCACCATAGAATACGTCCATTAGTTTTAGATTAATCAACAAAACAATTGACACTAATCTACCGAGCCTTGATTGACCAATAGTTTTGTAAATATTCATCATCATCTTCTTTTTTGAAAGGTAGGACACATAATTATTTCAGTTTGCACATTCAAACAACAATATTTACGAATAAACACTCAAGCTTTAGTCATCTTTTTTTATGTGACGGTGAAAAATTCAACCATATATATTCCTGTCATTATTCTCGACAATGCAACAACTTCACTCTAAACCAATAAGGTAAGAAGTATAAAAAATAATCAGAGAGAATACTGAACGAATAAATAATGAAATAGAGAAGTGCAGATGCCAACTTTGAACTCAAAAAAGCGGCTTCTCAAACAGAATATTCTTGAAGATTTGTTTCCATCACGAAGTGTCAATTTATATTTATTGAAAGATAGATAGTCGGAGAATACATCAGTAGAATGAATGTGACAGCAATAACGTTTTTATGCTAGTGTACATTATGTATAGATGGAAAATTATATTTTGAGAGAATTGTAGGAAATTTGAAATTGATCTGTATGTTCAACATTTCATATGAAAAAATCAGTTTTACCAGGATTTTTAGAGAATCATATCAAAGTTTAAAATTGAATCTCAAAAAAAAAACAGATTAATTAATTAATTTAAATTCAAAGCTTCGAGAATGCCTGGACTCCCCGCAATTATCTTTCGTATAAACCTGGATGATTTTATTCCAATTGATCAGAATCTTCTTCATCCACTCTATATTGATGAAGGATAAAAGGTTGCAATTGCATTACGATTTGGCGATGGAAGGAAGATAGGCCGGAGATAGGAATTGGTTGAGAGCTGTCAAGTATTCGAACACCGTTATTCTTGATTCTTGACCATTGAAAGGCGTTTCCAGCATCACTGACTGAAAGGCAATTCAGTCCTTCTTTCCTAACAACGTGTAGCGAATGCTTACAGCCTGCGGTGTGCGGTCGGTCGGTCATCTCATCTCTCATCTCTAGCAGTCAATGCAAAAATAATATTGCGGCTACCAGCAATATCTATCGTGTTTTCATCCATTCCAATATTTTTTTCTCTTTTCTATGCCACATATAACAAATGTCCAGCAGATGTCACCACAAAGGCAATCCCGCTTGGCCACCACATACAAGTAACAGCTGACTTTTGTCAGAGATGCAAACACTAACAATAATAATTAAACGTTACAAACGTCTCTCATCTTGATAGTTATTTTTTAGAAGTTTTGTTCCACTCTTCTATAAAAAACTCAGTTGCAAAAAATTGGAATTCGACCGAAAAGTTGACTTATTCTGAAGAGTGTAGCATTTTTCCCCAACTACTGTATACCACCATCAAGCTCTCGCGATTCTGTACGTCCAAACCAAAATGCTAACTACGTATTTACAACTATTTTTTGTAGTTTTTCTACTGAATTGCTATGAATGGATCATTCTAGAGATACTCTATACAACAACAAATTTATCTGAACAAAAAAATCTCTCGAATAAATCCGGATGATTTTCGCTTCACCTTGACCGACTTGAAAAATTTATACAAAATCTTTAACTAATCGAGCGCTAATCAGATTGTCATAACTACAGGCATACTTAATCAATTCACATTTGAGTTTAACTACTCAGTGCTTTGTTAACTGTTCTCTACTTCATTTTTATGGCTCATCAATTTTTCCTGAATCGTCAATTTTGCCGTATCTTTGAGAAACGTATGTAATTTTTTTTAGGACACGTCTAGAGCCTCAACTGATCATGTTGTGTGGTCTACAAAAATGTCAACCCTTTGAACACGTGGTTTTAGATAATCGGTGATGATTGAGTCAGTCAATGGTATTTGGCTTTTCTATACCTTCATTTAATATATACGGAGTGATCTTCAAGTAAAGAAACGGCTTTATATTGCGCAACTGAGTCGCAGTTGGCAAAAAAAGCTATGCCGATCTGAATGGTTTTAGAAATACAACTTTTTGGTGCTTTAGAAATTTTTTAAATTTACTTAATTACTTTAAATGGGATGATGATCATGTGACACATCATTCCGATGTAAAATTTCAAAAGAAAAAAAAATGGTGAATCCCGTTTTCCGTAGATCCTTTCGCTCTTGAATTATTATAAGTATTCAATGTTTAAACTTTCTTGATACTGATAATTCAAGAACGAATAGATCTATTCTATTGAGAAAAGGGTTTTCCATTGTCTCTCTCTTGAAATTTCACATTAGAACGATGTGACACATGACCACCATCTCATTTCGAATAATGAAGCTGAATTCAATGTGGCGGAACCAAGATGGTACACAAAGATTTCCCAAGCACCATAGAATTAGAGAACTATACAGATCAGCATAGCCTTTTTCCGCTAAGTACGACTCAGTTGAGCAATATTCAATGATTCATTTGAGCCAAAATACAATATTACAGGAAACAGGCCAAGTGAAATCTACAAATACAGGTCACAAGCATTATACATATGATAAGTCACAAAATCATAAATCTTATCTTATTCTATTAAACGAGCAAGGAATTGTATGTATGTATGTATGTACGTATTTCCAGTCACTATCTCAAAAACGACTCTAACGATTTTGATGAAATTACGAATATAGGAGCTTTTTGGTGCAAAAATACTATTGCGCTAGGTCTCATTCCTGTAAAAACTCGCTGAAGGACACAGAAAGGAGAAATCTATCCTTAGAGGAACAGCTGATAAAAGAGAACCAGTTTTTACTGTAGTATTCATATAACTTGGCAGCGTGTAGCAGATGGGACATCCTACATCTGAACCCAACATACTGCTGCCAAGTTATATGAAAACTACAGTAATCATATGTGAGGCCCATTAACGGCGTTATTAACGCTGTCTGGAACGCAAAAACTTCCGCGCGTACGGCGTACCGTGTAGTCGTAGTCTGAGCCTTGCAGTCATGTAGGAAACATATGACTGGAAAGTCAGAGCTCAGCTTATGACGCCATAATTTCTTTGGTGAAAAAAAACTTTCCCAATTACAATTTAACCCAACGAACCCATAAGACCAATAGAAGGGGCGTATGAACTAGCGTAGTATTATAGGAGGTGAAGCCAAGTCCGCCATCCATGTAGTGGATAGAAAGACGAAATCGTGTTTTCAAGAGCAGAAAATTTCAATGCGCGCTCTCCAAATAAACTGCAGTTTAACACACTTAGGATTAAGATATAACTTTCAAACTTGGCATGAGTATAGAAAATTAGTTTCTAACGATAACAGTGGCATTATAAAAGTTAATGGTTACCTCTATATATTTTAATTAGTTGTTTAAAGTGTCCAAGTTTCAAACCATGACATGAAAAAGTGAGTCGGCTAACAAAATTTTCATCTTTTGGGTAGAGATGTGATCAAAGCGAGAAAGTTGTACAGAAATAACGGAATGAATTTTTCATGATTTTTATTTTAATGTACGACTTATACTTTGGATGCAATGTTAGGTTTAAGTGCAACATTGAAACGCGATCGGGATGGCGCGCTGTTGTCAGCCGGCTCGCGCATCCGGGACCACAAAGCCAATTATTCACTTATTTCTTGTGTTTGATTCAATACTTTCTTAAAGGTTTATTATTGTAATGTAATAATATTATAGTTAGATTGTTTTTAGTAAATTGTTGATTAAATTAGTCCAACTTTTAAATCTTTCCGTTATGAACGCAAATGAACAAAATCCAAATAGGAAAATGTTTATTAGAACAATGTCATTATTAAATAAAAATTCATCTTTAAAGTCATTGAATCATATAAATCAATGAATACATAAATTGAACGTTTACTCACCCAAATTTTGCTCACACCTACTCTAGTACATGGGTTACCATAGTTGAGTAGGTTAATTTCCATATACTTCTTACTCTTTCTAGATATCTGTGTAGTTTTTTTTTTGGTTTTGTAGTTAATATTTTATACGCATGTAATTCTTGGTTATTTTATTTTTTAATTTGTCTAATGGGGTAATAGCCAATTGTAAAGACCGTACTTTCGCTATCCAGAATGAAATAATTTCCATATGGGCGCCAACCAAACCAACTTTGGGTTGATAAAAAAGGATTAACTTTTAAATTTTAAGTTAAAAGAAATTGGTAATGTTAAAATAATAAAAATTGATATTAATAAAGCTATTCTTCAAGCACTCGCGAAGACATTGAGCACAAAATATATATAACCCTTAAAATAGCACTATTAAAGCAGTATTGAATTAGCTATTAATTTATTAGCACTATTAAATTATACGCAATAATTGATATTGCAGAAAGCATAACAAGAATTAATGTTACATTCAAGATAGGCCAATTGAAACGTCTAGAACATGACTCATTTATACTCAAAATTACATTAACATTTAAAATTTGAAGGCCTATAGGCCTAATAAGGCAATACATATTTAACAGAGTTTTCTAAGTTGAAAGCAAGTTTCCTAACAAGTTATATTTAGATCAACCTAGGAATTAATAATAATGACATAAAACAAGATTAACCTTGGCCTATCCCTAACATGGGATAGGCTAAGCAATATACAATGAGTTCAATCAGGATCCTGAATTAAAATGATAGGTTTTACATAAAACATGATTACTGGAACAGTGTATTCAATTTGTGGACCTACATTTCAATTTAAAACTTAGAGACATTGCATTACAAGAAGATTGAGTAAATATACTAAAATAACTAAGATGATCACCAATCTATAAACATAACTGCATAATATCCTACGATCCTTAAACTATCTGAATCGGGATTCTATCTAATATTTAACAAATAAAATGGTAACACTGAAATCCAAGTAGGCTAATCAAATCATCGACTTTCAATTTCATATTATTCTATTATGGTTTTATTGTCCAAATAGCCTAGATTGGAATAAATGATCAGATAGACACAATTAGTATTTACTAATTATGATGTTTGAAATTTAGCAGTTTAAAAAATTGCAAGTTGATTCAAAGAAAACCAGCTTGATTCAACAAATTATTGCCCTAACTAATGATGCAATAGTTGATTCTCTCAATTAGTATTGAATCACAGAGTAAGTCCCAATTCAATCAAATTTGAAATTAAATTTGCATCTTGATAATAGTTTAATGTTGATAAGACTCTAAAATTATATGAAAACATAGTAGCCTACTTTAAAAAAAGCATAGGATGATATCTTAAAATAATTTATTCCAATATAGGCTATTTGGACAATAAAATCAAAATAGAATAATATGAAACCGATAGTTGATGATCTGATTAGCGTACTTGGATTTCAGTGCTAACATTTATTTTATTTAAATTGTAAAAATATATATGTAAATTTAGAATAAATAGCAAAAACTGGCTTCTCAAGCGCCCGCCACTTGGGTGAGTCATCCCTGCGCCACCATCTTTGTAGTGGACGAGCATGTAACAAGTGGCTTCACCTCAGCGACAAGAAGCCCCTTCTATTGGTCTTATGTGTTCGCTGATTTAACCATACAAAAAATAACATTATTTGTAATTTTTTCATATTTTTTGGATATTTTGTATTACAGTACAATAACTCTGGGTCTAGGCAAGCTAGGAAGATCGGAAAGCCGGAAATACCATAAAACTCATGAAAATTTGGCTAATTATAATAGCTCAATTTGAAAAATGTTTTTTTTTTTAGATTTCAATGTCAATGATGTGGAAGAGAAAGATATTACCTATAATTTGAAACTAACTTTGCATTTTTATTTTGAGTAGTTACCAATAAGTTCTTAAAAAATCGACATTTTCCAGGTACAGTAGAAAGCCTACATTACACTTCCAAGAAGAATTACAAATTAAGCTAAATGTTACAAGTATGAATTTGGGTCGTTTCAATGAACCATTAGACAAGGTGTGAGAAGCCGTTCTTGAGTGAGGGGTTACAAAGTGGAATCCCATCAACCCAACCACCACCTATCTTGAAAAATTACAGTTCTACGAGCTGGTAAACTCGAAATTCAGATTGTTACTCAAAATACATATATGTAGTGTCCAAAAGAACATTTTTACCAATTGTAATTAACATTATTGTTGATTTATTTGTGCACTAACTTATGATGGAAAATGTAGAGATGAGGTGGGACCGCTTCACAGCATAACGCGTCGTTAATGCCCTTCCCACAGCATCATCTTCGATCTTCAAGATACACATAATTGCCCCCAAACATTTAACCCCCTCCCCCACCGAGCGGAGCTCGGTCTCCCGATATTTCTATTAAACGAGCAAGGAATTGTATGCACATATATATGTACCAATTTCCAGTCACTATCTCAAAAACGACTCTAACGATTTTGATGAAAATTGATATTTAGGGGCTTCTTGGTGCAAAAATACTCATTCCTATAAAAACTCGTTGAAGGACACAAAAAGGAGAAATCTATCCTTACAGGAACAGCTGATGAAAAAATTAATTTCAATCATATGGTAGGCACCTTATCGGCGTTATTTACGCTACCTGGAACGCGAAACTTACGCGCGTACCATGCAATCGGAGCCTTGCAGTTATGTAGGAAACACATGACTGGAGAATCAAAGCTCAGCAAATGATTTTTCCATTTCTTTGGTGATTTGATTACAAAACTAAACCTTTCTAATTACTTTGGTCCATCATGTGAAAAGACACTCAGGGTCCCGAGCTCCGCTCAGGTGTTACTGTTTCATGTGCCTGATAGTTTTATAATTTTAAATTTATTTTTCAATGCAATCTATCATTGTTACTAAAAAAAGCCTGCATGTTCCTTGTCCGTATAAAACAGTTCCAGCCAATTTATGGTTGAAATTCAGTGAAATAAACACACATTCATACGGTGTCAGCTCACTGCCTCCTGTTTGCAGAAAGGAGCGTGTCTGTAACATAATTATATCTTATTCTATTAAACCAATTTAATTTCAACCAAAAATCGGCTGGAAATGTTTTTTATTAGTCTATTTTCAAAACAGTTATAGATTTTATTTAAAAAAATCATAGATTAAACCCATAAGCCATAGGCTACCCCCGAGCGAAGCTCGGCCCCCTGATATTACACAACAATAAAAGAGCATAAACTAAAGCTGTCAGATATACTTATATAAAGCTGTCACATTATATTAACAATAAAATCACACATATGCAAAAGGCGTAGGCCTACATCGATATAATCTATTATAATTATTTATAAATATGTCTATGCTATTATGGAGTTGATATTGGATTCCTCAAACTCACTTATAGAATAAGAAGCCGTTTCTACTCTAAATCCATCCTTTATAGAAGGATGCGTATACCTAATAATACCACTCCAAGCACAAGTTGGTATTGGTGCACGAATCCTCTTGTCGAAAATAATTATTTATTTATAATACATACTTAAAAATTACAAACAATAGAGGCTTACAGCAAACGCCAAAACAAACCTCATTGAATATTATTAGATTGGCTAAAAACAAACAAGGAAATCACAACAAAATTTAAACGCTAAGCTAACAAATAAATTAGTCGAAATACATACAATAAGAGAACGGCATGAAATAAAGCATAAAGAAAAATAATCCTAAATATTAATTAACTTTAAACAATGAAATTCCAAAATAGTTAGAAAATCACATGAAAACAGTATAAAGAAAAATAACTTTAAAATGTGTTAACTCTAAACAAAGAAATAACAGAACAGCTAGAAACAAAATAGAAGGAAAGAAGAAAACATATAATTAATGGTCTGCATCTAAAATTCCAGAGCTTGAAAACATTTTCTACTAAAACTGCACAAACTATCTGAGAAGGGGTCTAGAACTGGATTAAATCTATTGTACAATCGCACAGTTATTTGAAAGAAGCAATTCGCATGGTGAACTGTGTTTACTTTATCCAGGGCGAAAAGCATATTTAATCTTGGCCTATTAGATGAAAAAAAATAACTGAAATATTGAATTATGTTTTGAATATCCAAATGATTATTCAAGAGCGTATACAAAACAATTAGTGAAATGTAATCTCATCTATTTTTTAATGACATGATCTGAAATCTAAATCTTAATCTCGTCATAGAATAGTCGTATGGGCATGAATATCCAAACTTTTTATAAAATAAAAATCTGAGGAATTTATTTTGTATGCGTTTGATACTATTAATATACGCACCCTGATAAGGACTCCAAATCACTGCACAATATTCTACTCTACTCCTCACCAAAGCCAGATAAAGTAATTTGATTAAATCAATATCTGTGAAATGTCAAACATTCCTTATCAAGAAGCCCATTATCTTATTGGAATTATCATGTTTTTGCTTAAAAGTTATGGAATCGTACCACATTAAATTAAAATCATGATGAGACTTTCTATTGAATAATATCAATACGTGAAAATTAAATCAACCAATACTATCGCCGTTGACAACAGTTTCGTGCGTAGACAGTGAAATCAAAAGACTCTGGTTGTTTGGTAGCCTACGATTGTAATAAGTGTGATCGTCTGGACTCTGGCGTGTTGCATAGGTCTTGCTAAGCTTTCACGTGCTTGAAAGTGGGTCAAAGCAGGAGTTGTGAGGCAGAGAAAGAGGGAGTGAGAGAGGAAAACCCACGTAGCCCGCTCTTTAACTCCTGGCTCCCAATGTTACAGCTGTTGCTAGCCTGAGGTTTGAGGTGGTAAGGTATTAAATAGTAGATAAAATACTTTCCCTTGAGCTATATCTCCAGACCAGAGTCTCTTCTTCTATGTTGACAGCTGTGTGTAATACCTGCCAGCTGAGTCGGTTGAGTGGGTGTTACCAGGCTGCCGAGAAATTCCTCAATACTGAGAGTGAAATCCTTTCAACAATGATCCACTAACGCAGAATCTTAACTGTTGATAATCTTTCAATTGTAGCGAGTTCTTTGATGGAAATACTCAAATACTAAAGGAATAAATTATGAATGGCATGGTATTCTTATAGCCCTCAAAAAATAATCCTCCTATCCTACCAAAGTGCAGACGTCTCTTTTTATTCTCCTCCCACGTTTAATTAATTTTTTAAATTTATATTTAAATCTTTCTATTTCTCTTCTTGTTGAGCATTATTGGAAAAGCGGTATCAATCACGTACATTATCAGAAAAGTTGATGAAATACATTTTTTTCAACTCAATTGAATTGACTTGAAAATCGGAAACAGTTGATATGTTGTTAATCTTTGGTATTGGTTTTCCTCATAGTTTCGAGGGCTCCGCAATTTTAAAAATGGAAGCATTATTCTTCTAACCCTTCAATCTTTTAATTCTATAGTTGAAATTTTCAATCTTTTTGGCTTTTTATTTGTGTATAGTTGAATTTTCAATCTTTTTTTTTTGTTTTTGAGGATGAAGCCCACATAGGTCTGAGACCTGTGCGTGGGTAATGAGTTGGATGATGGTGATTGATGAGTTGGACCTACAGTTTTAGGTGGGTTCCGAACCACCGGGAAGTGATTTTACAGCAGAGAACAGTGTCTTTTATGCTGGTCAATCTAATCGGTCACCGTTATGAACAGGACCTACGAGAACGCAGCTTATCTTTCTGATTGAACAGATACCTGCTACGGCTCGCGGCTATCACTTCCCTATCACTTCCCGTAGTTGTTGACATTGAGTGCAGCAGTTCCTGATCGCATTTGTTAATACTTTAGTATTTCTGTGAATGTTTTATACGATTTCAAACTGTAGCTTTCAGCTATTTATTTTAGACATATTTCTCATTTGAAGAAGGATAATCATCCAGGTCAGATTTATTTTCATTCATATCGGTTGATGTAAAAATTATGAAGTAATTTATGTAAAAAAGATGATATCCAACATTTTATTGATTACCCATTGAATCCTGGAAGTCGATTTATTTCTCCTGATTCAATATTTCAAGAGAATCAGAGACGATTTCTATCTAACAGGAAATTAGTATTCGGGAGAAGTGTTGAAAGCAGCTTCTACAAGGAAGTGCACTGTATCAAACATGCCATCCACAATGCTAACACAAGCGAATTAGGCGTCTTTGTTGTCTCCCATATAGCAAGCTTTGTTGACTGTGGAAGACATTAGAAAGCGACGACTCTCTGGTAGGGCTGAGCGGATGTTAACTGCTAGCACTACAAGAACTGTAAAGACGTTACTGTAGTCTGGCACCACAATAAATTTTATAAGGTGAAGCTCAGGAGGAAACGTGCTTTTAAATGGGGAAAATCAATAACTTCAATTTAGTAGTCTAAAAATGTATATAAATTCATTCGTTAGAATATTTTTGTTTTTAAAGTTCTCCTACTCCAGAGATTTATTTGACATATTTTTCCCTTTGAACTTGAGACAAATCGATGAATAAATTTGACAAAAATATTCTAACAATTTAATTATTTGTATCCATTTTTTAGACTATTGAATAAGGATTTTCCTCATGCAACAGCATATTTTTTTGAAGTTTAACTTCACTAATTTATTGTCGTGAGGGAATGTTATTAGGACGCACGGAATCTCTCTTATGAATTTTGCAGCAGAATATTGTGCTTCAGTATTTAGCATTCTACCCTGGGAGCATTTTGGTAAAGCATCAAAAGTTTGAAAACAAACGAAAAATTGGAAACTTTGATGTGTTATCGCTCAGATAAGCTTATTAAAATTAACATAGATGGTCTGGGATGGAAATCTCGAGCATAAATTACAGATTAAAGAAATTTCAGGCAACTAATATAAAAAACTTCCTAGCTTGTTTATTTCATTGCAAGTCCCCCATAACGTTTAGCCTCCAAAACAAGACTACACCAGTGTAGATAAAATTTTACCAGTTTCACAACGTTCAATACGTCAAAGAGTCAAAGCTCTTGAATTCTTATTGCAATTTCACCAATATTGAAGAGAGGGTTAACACTTCAAAGTTCTCCAAGAATTTCCATTAAATTTTCAGTTGAATAAATTCATAAATGGATAAATTCCATTGAAACTAGATCAAATATGATTCCCACTCTTGATGCAATATGATCATCTAAGAATTCCAACATATTTTTAAAACTTTTTTGGAATTAACACATTTCTACCATTTCTCAATTTGATATGAAATGAGAATAATTATATTCCACTCTCCCCTCTGAGAAAAACTGTGTTCGGCTTTTTTCCAGTGGCATTGTCATCCGTTATAATAAAGACATTTTGTAGTTGCCTAATATTGGATTTGGTCATCTTCAAATTCCAGCTGAAAATATATGAGTTCAGGAGATGAGGCTGAGCCGAGATCTTTCATTTTCATTGAATGAGAAGAATGTCAACCCAATGCAGAATATTGTGAGCTCAATTCTCAATACAGAATAGGATATATTAATAATTCATGAAACATTATTACTGTGACATAATTGATTCATACATTCTTGTGATAACTCATTTATGAAATAGCCTGATATCAATGGAGTCCAATTGATTTGTTCAGTTTATTTCGAATTTTGAATTCTGGAAACTCCCTTCCATTTTTAGTCGAATCCGGTCTGAGAATCATAAAAAATGACCTAAATAATTCAACAGTATACAGTATGAAGCAAGTTATATGGAATAGGGTTGTATTGGTCAATTTTGGTGAGTTGGAGGTTCAAGATTTTGATATTGTGAGCTGGTAATAGATGAGAGATTTGTATGTATATGTGTGTGGTGTAAGCGGGGCGGTATAGTAATAAAATTGTTACTATTCCGTCCTTGGTGTAAGCCTGTTACTAATCGAAATAACTACTTACAAGTATGCGGTACTAAGAATAATTATATAATGGAAGTTTGACAACCATAACTCAGCTATTTCATCCTTAATGCTCGATTTCTATAAATTGAGGTTCTTACCATCATTTTCTGAGAAATTTTCAATAGTACAGTGGCAATACCCTATGAAAATTATTAATTTTGGGCTGTTGTTTTTCATAGCAGATAAACTTTTGTCTTTGGAACTCGTGCTAAAATAAATCATTTTTAATATGAGATTCACGCTACACTCAACGAAGAACATCTCGCCCAGATAAGACGTTTCGTGTTTAATTACGTGAATTTTTAATTCATCGGAATGGGTTATCTAGTGAGAAAAATCTTAATTCATTTTTTTCGGTTTTGACGTCTTTGTATGTCGTTATATGAATATAAATCTTGTTTTCCATCGAATTTCTGGATAGTAAGCCATATAATAATAGTGGATACTATGCCACAGTAATAATTTGATGATAACTTATGCAACAATCAATAATTAATTTACAATTGACCTAGTGGAGTTATTACTAGTATGACCGGCTGTTGGCTTCATCACATTCCTGCTTGAAGGAAGTAATAATTGAAGTGTAATTAGATGGAAAAAATTAATAAATTACTCCAAACGTTCTCATGGTACTACTGGACTCCACAAAAGTTGATAATATCAACTCTCTGATGCTTATCCAAACTACAATAGGGAGCTCACAACAAGAGTCTCATTCTGTGGAATTTTCCACTTAATCCACTGTAACCCACCCTACCCAACTTCTAATCAACTTTGACACAGACCGATGTGTGTTGAGAACATCAGCATTCAATTCATCTGGGAAACGACCTCACATTCCAGGTAAACCATTCAAATTTAGTCCAACCCCAATCTCGCTTTAGATAGTGAGGCTGCAATTATTGTGAAACCACATATTCAGCTGTTATGGCTCAAATCCACATTCCACATGGAAATAAAAACGTCTTTCTTGTGATGAAACGTCTTCTATTAAGTTCTCAGCGTTGACCCAGGCTAAAATTTCAGTAAGGTATCAGAGAATTGCTTCAGAAATGAGGATAATTCAAAACTACCTTCTAAGATTCATGACACTAACTTCCACATTTTCGCAGCTTACATAATTTTTTGTCAGATTAACGACTCTACAGCGCCATTCGAATCAATGCAAATGTCGAATGATGAAATTTTTGAAATATGGCTGCGTGGGAAAAAATCAGCATATATGGCAAACGGTAAAAGTCCCCAGGCCGTTTAAAATATTAGCAACATTTTTTAAACGAGTTAGTTCTAATGTCATAGAATTTTGTGACTTCTTAATGTAGCTTGAAAGCGAAGTTGACAATCAATCAATCAATCAGCCAGAATACGCAAAAATATGTTTTTATAAATGTTTTTGGAATTTTTGGAATGGACATGCATTCTCAACTATTTATTGTTTTGAAATCCATTAAAAACTGCAAATTGATGATTGTTGCTCAAATTCAAACAGCCAGTCTCAGTCAATTTTCAGAAAAAATGATTAATTCCTGATTCGAACTGATCCAATATGGTTTCTTTCGAAATGGCATTCGAAATCGGGGAGTTCTATTTGGTAAACTGGTCAATTCAACACTCATTACAAAAGTGATCCATTTCATCAAGACAGTACTATAAAACGAATTAAACTGATGGAACACAGTGATTTAAGGTTGTTTTCACACTTTGTTGATGAGCTCATCAGAAGAATGAAGTATAGTGAAAGTGGCCGGAAATTGGACGTGCGTTCTTTTACATCAACGTTTCCAATCAGAGCTGGCGCGACAGGCCATTGGGACAGGTGGTCGTAAGGGGCACTGCGAGGAACATCCATGTCGCTGGCCAGGCCATGTCTGAATTCATACAAACAAATTATGCTAATATTTAGTACCTCTAATAAAAAAATTTACCTCAGCCCTGACTGAGTTATTGACATTTTTAAGTTGCCGAGGCAGCGCAATTTAGTGCCTCTTAAGAGAAAATTTGTACCTCAACCCTAACTGAGTTAACAACTCTTTCTCACCGGGCCAATGAAATAATACAATAAATAATAAATAGTACAAATTGAGTACTATATATCTATGTATTGAAATGTTTGATTTATGCAAATTCAGACATAGCTGGGTCAGCGAAATGCCATAGCCATTCAATATCTGCGCACCTTTTGACTTATCTCATTATCTAATTTCACAGGTAATGTTTGAATAATATGTGTCTTTTATAGATGTAAAAAACAGAAGTTCTGAATAAACTAAGAAATTTCTGAATATGATTTTATCTTTTTTTTTAATTGTTGATGGAGACATTCCAAAAAGTCATTCACACCCCTTGAGACAGCCGCATGGAATCTGAAATGTAGAGCAGACGCCCTAATTTAGTTTGATGCCCCTTCTAGTTAAAGCACTGGCAACACACTTCAGTATGTGGGGCCATCCTCTCAATATTGAAATTGGAAAAAAAATTATGTCAATATTATTAGCTATTTCGTACTATTTAGTAAATCTTGAGAGAAAATTTGTACCTCACCCATAACTGATACGCTTCTCAATACGTTTTGTTGGAGAGCAGGGGTAGTAATATGCTATTACACTTGGCTATAAGGAAACCTCTGCAACGGGGCGACAAGATGGGATCTCGCATGACCCAGAAGAACCACAGAACCACTTAAAACGCCCTGATTCCAATATAAATAAATAATATACAAGAATTTCTGGGGTTTTAGAATGACCCTTAAAACTGATATTAAAGTTCTATTACAATAATTCAGGGCCGGGCCATAAGAAATGATCATTTTTGGGGAGGAAATATCAATTAAGAGAATATTTGTAACTTTCCGCCTTGTTGGTTGGAAGTGGGCTATTCCCAAAATTTTGATGAGGAGTTACCTGGGATCAATAATTTTTAATACCAATCAGCACTACAAAACAAGATTCATTAGTCTTGATTTGCTCATGCACCTTGTCTTATATAACTATTGTGGAACGGTAGTGAACTCAGTAAAAGGCATTTTTTATATGTCTCTTGGAAAACTATAAATATTACGAATAAAAAATACAAATTCTTAAACTTAAACAAATTATCATAGAATAGACTACTGGTCAGCTTCATCACTAAACAAGTGATGTAAAATAACTAAAACTAACCTATAGTCCTTCATCACCATCAATGTGATGTACTCAATAATACCCCAAACATTCATATTATATCCAATCATTGACCCTAATCCCCTTTTACTAATTTTCCCCATTTTCGATTTCACTCTTGGAAATTGGTCATAACTGCACTAAATAATGTAAATTTGTTACCTTGGATACTACAGAAAAATAAATATAAACGTTCTCATCCTATACTTTATTACGTGGATACATGGATAACTGCGATAAAATGTATTCAAGAATTAATGCTGCATGGATTCCAGAATAACTGCTACATGGCTTCAAGAATTAATGCTGCCTGGCTTCAAAAATAACAGCCTCTTGGATTAAAGAACCGCCTTAAAGGCGGATTTCAAAGACTTATAATATTTTCATTTTTATTCAAAACAATCGTAATTTAAAAATAATAAAGTTTTTCCAAGAGACTGTAACATTTTTGAACAAAACTGTTCACTCTTCACATTTCTGAATATTCGAATTCCATAAGAAAATTAGGAGAATAATATATGATGAAATAAATGATGAGGTGATTTCTACGTCATTGTATCGTACAATATTTTGAAATCGACAAGAAGGGACTTGTCACTGTGGAATAGACAAATATATCTTTCTAACAACAAGAAAGAAAAAAATATACTGAGACAATTGACATACTACAATGGCGGAGCAGTTGCCGCTAAATTCAAATTCAGCATTCATTTCAGAATGACAAAAACTCGAACAATCTGACTTAATCTACAAAGTTACCAGGATATAAAAGTCAAAATTTGGCTTAAAGATTCAAAATCATTACATATTTTTAAGGAAACTTCCTTAGAAAAGGTCCTCACTATAGGTTCTTATGGGGTTTTTGGGAAAATTTCGAGCATGATGCATTCCCTTTATCCTCCACTCGATAGGAAGTGGCAATTGAGTCAGAACAGCATCAATCACCCATTTAAGCTCACATCTGAGCTCACACAAATGACAAATCTGTCTGTAGAAATGGCGGAGTATCAACATATTCATGGGCGTTTACAGTGAAGGGGCCCAGGCCGCCCACTCCCTCCCCTTTAAATGAAGATAAATCTGATAAAACATTGTCTTAGACACACAAATTTGTATCCACTGTACACTAGAGTATCCACTGTACACTAGAGTATCCACTGTACACTTGCTTGAGCCCTTTAAAAATAGAAATATTCCAAGAATCTGATGTCATTTAGGCCTAATCTTTGAATATGTCAAATTATTTACCAAGACAAGGGGTGCGTAATTTGTTATTATTGTGAAGGCAATGTGTCTTGGCCCCACCCAAAAAAATTAATTTATATTCGCCACTGAACAGATTGAATGTTTTGAATGCTATGTTTGGGGATAATGATATCAGCGATTATAACAGAGCGTTTGACATTGTTGCCAAACTGAACAAAAGAGACATGTTACGTTGTATGCATACGGCAACAAAGCGGACGTATTTTCGGCATTGAAGGAACGGCTTTAATCAGAACTGAAGAGTTCCTGGAGAGGTGGCCACTCCAAGAACCAATAAATGGAGAGGCGGAGGTGTCTGCTGACAACAACTACGACAACGCTGGCCTTGCTGGTGAAAGTACAAGTTTCTGCTAAGCGGAACGCTCCACCATCTTATATCTTATGACGTCATTGGAAGAACCAGCCACACTGATACCGGATTAGAATCTTACTTCGCATTTCTTTTTACAAGAAAAATGCATGTACTGTATTGCGTTATGTACTTTCACTATACTAAAAGTAAGAGACTTTTAATCTATCTCGTACTTATCACTGATAAAAGGAGTATGTCTTTGTACGCTGAGGGTCGAAGCAAAAAAAGGAATGGAAAGAGAAAGATATAAGAAGAAAAAATAAAGAGGGATGGAGGGGCTTATGAGGGGTTCAAAGACAAGAAAAAATAAATCATCCCTGAAATACAATAAAGTAAAATACTTTACTTTTGACTCAGTTTAGTTGATAACTACTCCGAAAAAATTGTGGGTAAGGGTTACCCGTACGTACCCAAAATCTTTCCTACATATGCTGCTTCATCATGATTCCATATAATTCCTTGTTTATTCAGAACTGAGTTAGTAAACAGTAGCCTTTTAGGCCAGCCGCCTCATTCGTATACAAGCTTTAGGCAGCTCGCACATTGGAGCAATAAGCAACAAGCAGCTAGCAACATGCAAAAAGCAATATTATCGCCAAAGTGTCCTAGCCATTTGATTTCAACTGATCTCGCACACTGACGCAATACGATATCGCTATCGTCTTTGTAGAGCAACATATATTACTAGCAACACGACGTGTCGGTTGAAGAGCATCTATATCGCCTAAACACCTTAACCTAAAATTTGACAACTTTAGTTCATTTTCAAGCTGTTTTTGCAAAATGTCAGACGATCCAGCATTTAATATCAAGTTTGTTGAAATTGTTGAGAAATATTAATGTATTTATGATTATTAACGACAGGATCATAGCAAAGAAATGTTTTGGAGCAGCATGGGGTGCAATAAATTGCTAGTGAATTAAAACTATCTGGTGTTTTGCAGGAATTTATTTTTTGAAACGATCTTGGTTATACAGTATAAATTGGAAACCAATTTTTATTTCATTCTGCATCTTATCTCAGGAAAATATATATTGAAAAAAATTATAATGCAAATTAAGATTTTTGCGTTGTATTTAAATTTTAATTCAGGTTTCCTGTTTTTTGTTTTCATGTTTCCTGTTATCTATAAATACATTGTATAATATATTGCAAGTTATCTTGCCATGGTAAGGCGTTTTCTGGCTTTAAAATATATGATTTCAAGTGATCACAATTCATAATGAGATTTTTTATTTGTTGATAAATTATGAGCATGTAGATTTCTATATAAGCAGTTATCTTTTGCAATCTGTGGAATTGAAAACGTGCCCTCTCTGAACTTTATAAAGTTATGGAGAACGCAAGCACGTATATTTGTTGAAATAGCTGACTCTTCTTGACATAACATTGGTCTTTGAAAAATTTCAATTTTGGAAGTTATCATTCCAAATAGTTTGAACAACTTGGAGCAATAATCAACTAGCAACCAGACTTTATTTCTTTGGTGTGCGAAGAACAACAGAATAAAATGTTGCCTGTTGCTTATTGCGTATTGCTGCTTGCTCCGGGGTGCGACCGGACTTAGGAATGTACAAGCTAGTTTTAACAGCTTGCACCGATCTATTTATTTTTAATTCCCTCGTTTTTTTCCAAAATATTCCTTTCAGAGATGAACATACCTCTTCATTTTATATTCTGTAGATTACCCTTTTTAACTGTCTTCCAAACAAGAGGAGGTTCTCAGTTCGACTTTTTTTGTTTTTTTTTTTAAATGTTTGTACCGTATATCAATTATTAATCAAGCAATATTCTTTTTACAATTTATTAGAGCCTTTCAAAAGCCTCTCTCTAATATTGACTCTAAACTCACAGTCAAGTGAGTCATGTAAAGATAAAAGTAGCTAGATAAAATTAATGAATTGACATGAAAGTTAGAGAGGTTTTCCAAAATTTATTGTTCACAAGCAATATGTGATAGTCCTACTTATCACTCTATCAAAAAATCAAGTACACAATTATCCTTTTTGAAGCTCTCAAGTTCTTAAAGACCAATTTTTATTTCATTCTGCATCTTACCACAGGAAAATTTATCTGTGATGTTTTCCATGACGAAATACTTAATGAACTATCTAATATCACAACTAACACTCTATTTCAATTTAATATATTGGCTTTACTCACTTATATTGAAGATGCTAGAGGGATGCATTTCACTTCTGAAAAGAAGCTGACGAAGCTTCTTTTCAGAAGTGAAATGCATCCCTTTAGCTTCTCTAATATATGTGAGCAAAGGATATTGAAAAAAAATATATTGAAAAAAATGATAATGCAAATAAATTTTTTTCGTTTTATTTAAATTTTAATTCAAGTTTTATGTTTTCATATTTTCTGCTATCTATCAATACATTGTATAATATATTGATATTATGTAATTGTTTAGAACATTTTGTTAGAACTTGACTAGAAGACATTTTTAGTTCCACAAAAAATGCAGGGAAGAATCAATATTCAATTGAGAATGGATTCATAGGAAGTGCAGCTTATTCAAACCAGCTCTATTTGCATTTTGATTTTGACTAGATAATCAACAATATTTTGTATTTCTCTCTCTAATTTGGGAAGTATTGTATGCATTCCAAATATCTGAATCACATAAAAAAGTGTTTTACACTGATGAACGACTAAAAGTTCATATTAGTTTTATTTTGAGGAAATATGTCCTGTGCTTACACTACCCATTAGCATAATAGAAGCATCCCAAGAGCATAAACAATCCCCGATTGCTTGAGGGGCAAACCAACATGCTGGAAACACTCGCTCACATAACATATATGCCACACATGCCATATACCTGATTACACCCTTCCTCAAGTAATCATAACTCACATTATTAAAATAGGCTATATATTTGATGAAAAATCTGTAGACGGGAAAACAGTTGTTTTAATAGTGTTTTCTTCAATGAATTCATCATGATTATTGAATTGTATTTGTTCATTCATTTTTCATTTCCCATCAACTCCCGGGAATCTTATTTCACTCCTTATATGCATTTCATAACTTTTATGTTTATCAGTTCTATTATTAATCAACAAACACCCGGGAATCTTATTTCACTCCTTATATGCATTTCATAACGTTCATGTTTATCAGTTCTATTATAAAGTATTTCCAGGACTATAGCTAGGTCCTGGGTTCCAGGGCAGAAAGTGAATTCGGGGGCCACTTATTTCAAGCATATGTCCTTCTTTGGCATATTTTTCTTGGGGCGCAGGAGCATGAAGTAGTTTAGTTTTGGGATCCCTTTTTGAAGTGTATGATCTTCTTTTGGAAATTTGTCTGGGAGCCCAATATGGATTAATTTTTTTATTAATTTTAGAGCCTCTTTTTTAAAGTCTATGGCATTTTTAAGCTCTCCAGGGGACCCTTTGATCGGGGGCCCCAATGTGCTCTTTTTTTTTTAAATCAGTTGAACTATTAAAATTACAGTCTCATTATTCTTCAATGGTTACTGATGAAAAACTTCACATCGAAATGCATCAAATGCTACAAACCTCTGACTAAAAACATTTCGTTGTGTCTATCTTTTCATTCTTAATACTCCATACGCTATTATGAGTTTTGTTAGTAGGCTACTAATTCATGCTTCTTCATCAGAGCAAATTTGTACTGATGAACCAGTCAAAAGTTCCCTACCAAGAATTTGCCAGTCATTGTTAAGCGATGCAGTTTCACAAGCTTGGAGAGCACAGACCGAATGACCTTACCGTCTATGTAATGCCTTCATAATTAAGGCGCTCTCAACATCCGTGTTCGTCTTGTTCTCCAAGGACAAAACGCCAAACTTCATCTTCAAACAGAATATTATCATGTTTACTTGCTCTCCTCAGAACTGAAGAAAGATCTCTATGGTCTAATGCACAGCTTTCCTGGCTATTTACCCGGAATTTCCTGACCAATTATAAGTCTCGGAAATATCATATTTCCTTGTTTAATACTACTCTATTCATGGAATAATATCACAGATATAATATTGTAGATATATGATAGAATCATTCTAATATTTCCTGGCTGAAATTATTGTCAGGACTAGGTGAATTAATCTTGCTTCTTTTTCAATTAAATAAACAATTTATAAGAGCCCAGTTAAAATGTTAAATATAATGTAAATTTATTTTCATTAGCAAAATCATACAGTATTAACAACATTATACATGTTTAGGGAAAAATTTACCACTTTCACTAGTAGTGTGGGCATTAATGCATTCATAAATACATTAAATAATATTGTTATTGAGTATAAATTATAACAAGCAATAAAATAATGTGAAAAGTAGTTCAGTTCAGAGTTATCCATTTTCAACAATTTTTGGGCGTACAGCAAAAAATCATAGCATCAACTATTGAAAAGTTGTTGGGGAAAAGGTTTTTTTAGATCTTCCCCTATTTCGGCTTCCACCCTACTACCCAACCCCCTCGCCATTGCTTCGAGGTATCAATCAGTTTGTCCCCCCCTTAACAAATTTCTGGCTTCGTCCCTGCCCTCCCATTGATTATGACGGCCAATACCCCGCTACTGTTCTGCCACATCAATGTGTATAGGTATGCATATGTATCAATGCAGTGTATAGGCCAACTGTAATCGCTGGAGCAGGAATTTTTAGTGACGAATCCAGTTCAATAACCGTCATGTCCAGTTCATACATTCAGCTATCATGGAAGTGGGGGTCACGCTTTCTTCAAAGCTTAGTAGAACGATGTGGCCCACATTTGGCTTTAATAACGAGCTCGGAATCATCAAGTGAAGCTTGCTCAACTCAACTGCAACACTCAATTGGCAACCTTTGAAGTTTCTCCGAAGACATAGACTATTATGGAGGAACGGATTCCAGCATGACAGTTGAAAAGAAAATGACGCTATGAAATAGTATTAAAATTAAAAGGCTGAAATTAAAATGCGATGATGATAACTAAAATAGAAATCATTACCAAAGTTTTACATTATCTGTGGATCAATTTTCAAAGTCTTGTGTATTTCAGAGGTTCAGAAGATTATTTCGAATTTTTATTAATATTTTGTAGTGAATAAATCAAAGTGCTCGTTTCAAATAGAACTATGTACGTTATTGATCGTCTTAAAAGGAACTTCCTTATCTATTTTTCCAAACATAAACTTCCAGTAACATGTGAAGATATGAAACATAACCTACAAATGTTTGGACTGAAGTTTCAAAATTTAGTAATCAAAGCAGTATTGGGTTACTCCCGAGGAATATTTCTCAGGGGCAACGCTGCAAGACTGTTGTTTATGTTCAATTATACCTCTATGAATATTACTATAAAATTCGATTAGTTGATTTTTTAAGAAGATTAAATGAATACATTCTGAGGATGTTTTTTGGAAAATGTAATCAATGAAAAAAGAAACAATTGACTCACACAAATTCACCAGAATCTGTGTTATGAAGTTATGAGGGCGCAAAAAGAGTTGTAATGGAAGGTGCGAATAATACATTTGTTTTTAGATAGATTAGTAAAATTTAGGCTACTGTAGTTTAAAAGATGAATTCTGTTCTTTCGAGTATCTTGAACACAATTTATTTAAGAGATACCTAATATACTGTAAGTGCCTGTTGGAGAAGACTAAATCATTACTCGGCTTTTTTGAACTTATCCGTCTTTTACAACAAAGAGAATAAGAAATAATAATAAATGGGATCAAGATCGAATTTGCATTGCTCTTACAATTCGCTGTGAACAATGAGTGTGATCCATCATAGATTGTGATTTTATTTGTGGATGGTGAGAATATTCCATTTGGAATATTCTGAAGACTACGGAACAAAGCTAACAAATAATCTCATTCCATTCAATTTCAGGAGGCACTCAGCTCTTCATTTTCCAGTTCTTTAACACAATAAAAACTGAGAGAATGCAGTACGGTTTGTGGCTTCCGACCAGAAGAAAATGATTCCATTTTCATTTCTCTCATAGTTTCGCTTTGTTTTGGAAACGGTTTTCAGTGGCTTATGGAATGATACCGAATCCACACTCAGCTTTTGCAATTCTGCAATAAAAATGGGATAGTTATTGAATTTTAAAGAGGAATTTACAGTAATTTGAATCACGCTTTTGTTTCCGCTAGAGAAAAAAGCAGCGCTAGAAATGGACTGGATAGAATATTCTTGATAGAACTCTGGTATTATCTGGCTTGGTAGCATAATTAAGTTATCTTTAAACGAGCAAGGAATTGTATGCACATATGTACCTATTTCCAGTCACTATCTCAAAAACGGCTCTACCAATTTCCATGAAAATTAATATTTAGGGGCTTCTTGGTGCAAAAATACGATTGCGCTAGGTCTCATTCCTATAAAAATTCGTTGAAGGACACAAAATGGAGAAATCTATCCTTACAGGAACAGCTGATGAAAAAATTAATTTCAATCATATGGTAGGCACCTTATCGGCGTTATTTACGCTACCTGGAACGCGAAACTTACGCGCGTATCATGCAGTTATGTAGGAAACACATGACTGGAGAATCAAAGCTCAGCAAATGATTTTTCCATTTCTTTGGTGATTTTATTACAAAACTAAACCTTTCTAATTACTCTGGTCCATCATGTGAAGACACTCCCGGTCGTTTTTCTCTACAATTTAACAAGGAATTACAATAAATTTTATTTTATTATTCTCTGCATGAATAAGAAGCATTAGTATGTTACAGCCACGCTTCAATATGCGCTCCTTTCTGCAAACTACAGTAGACAGTGAGCTGACACCGTATAAATGTGTCGTTATTTTACTGAATTTCTGGAACTGTTTTCTATTGACAGGGATCCATGCAGGTTTTTGTAGAAACAGTGATGGATCGTATTAAAACAGAAATAGAAATCATAAAACTTTCAGGCACATGAAACAGTAACCCCAGAGCGGAGCTCGGTACCCTGATATTATTCTTATACACTAACAAAGCCTTAACGTTTAATATTCTAAAGAATTAACAACTTTTTTAGAATATCGAAAAGTTGAAGATAACTAGTTTTTTTTATTGAGGGTGATTTAGAAAATCGTGAATTGGGTTTCCTTCTTTCAACGGGTCTCATTTTGAAATTTAGTATCTTTCATGAATTGATATGAAATTAAAATTTGTATGATAAAATCGAATTTTTCAGTATATACTTACTTTACTTCGAATATGATTTACCTTTGCTCAATTGTATTCGAAAACCCCTGTTTATTCTGTGAAATGTCACAGATATTTGAGTCTTGCTGACTCGCACTCAAATCATTCTTAAAATGATAATGCTAAATGCTATTTTTAAAATTGTCTGATATTAACAAGTCATATCCGTAAAAGCTCATTAATTTATTAATTTCGAATTCCTTTAGGTGCTATTAGTTATTTGCTCATTAATTGTTTATTTTTCTATTTCTCAACACCTTTCACACCCTGGGTCTTAATATTTGATTGGAGTACTGTCATTCGAATATAAAGAGCAGAGTGTAATAGCTTTATTTATTTCCTTCTCTATTTTTTCACCAACTCATTTCCTGGATTTCCCCCTGAAACGCTCAGAGTCGTGATATTGTATGTGTGTTGATTGATGTAATTCCATTGACAAAGTAGACTTACCCATTAGATTGAGTAGAATAGGACTATTCCTGCTTTCATTGGTATGGAGAAGTTGTTTCCAAGTGATCAATTAGTAAGTTACACTTTAAAATGTAATCCAGTGTGACAAAAACAATTCCCAATAATGCCACTTTCCACTATCGAGAAAAACGATTTGAGTCACTGTATATGAAGCGACCCAAAGACAGAGACATAAATTATCAGAAGCTGTCTTCATTACCTAATAATAATGGATTCAAATAAGGTCATTGCCCGAATTTTTTCGAGTCCATTAAACACTATCTCAATGTTACCGCGATTGTATAGATCGCGTTTTGTCAGAAGTGTATCAAATTGTCAAACGTAGATTTTGCAGCTGTAGAGATGAACAGAAAACCATCGAAAATTAATTTTAGCCTCTAATCGTCTCAATAAACAACTCGATATTTCTAATGAATTTGACAGTTTCCGGATTTTAATTTGTTTATCATATACGGTACGCATTCACAACTATTAGAGGCTTGCAGCCGCCAGAACAGTTCACATAGACCTCAAAGACTGGTCTATATAATTTAAAAAAATAAAATGAAAAACAAGAAGATTCTAATATTTATTAGTAATTTAATGAACAGAAAAGCAGAGTGGGTGCTTGTAAACTAATTGTAAAACAGTATAAAACGTCCAACTTTTTGGAATAGATGCAGACTCACAGAACAGAGAGAATCGAACTCAAATATTTGATATGAAATGATGAATTATTTAGTAAAAGGTAATAATCAAATTGTCTGCATTCCATCAACATTGCTTATTAACGTTTGCATACTTTGAGACAAATCACTGTTCAAAAATTTGGAGTCAAAATGAATTCAAATAAAAAGAACAGGATTGTCTTTTCTACTCAAGCTTATTTTACTTTTCATTACTTTACTCCACTTAACTTTACTTCTTTTAAACCATGGTTTTGTAGATTTAATTCCAAGAAACGTGACTGAACACTTCAAAACCACTTCTCAGATATAAATTAGGATTGATAGTAACTTTTTAAAGCCCTCATATAATAATCAAAATCCACAACAGCAATTAGAAATCAACAAAAACAAATATGAAAAATCGCGGGGAAAAATTTTAAAAGAATTTTATTTGACCCTTTGACCCTACTACCAAGGGCGGATTAAAGGGGGGGCGGAGGGGGCGACCACCCCCCCCCGAGGGCTTGCACATTTTAAAAAATTAAAAAGGGTACAAGCAAATCTGTCTGGTGAATCAGGTGAATCTGTCTGTAACACTTGTGACATGCACACGGTTAAATTTTAATTGTCCCGCCACAGACGGAATACCTCCAACTTGTCTTACCACTCCGCCTCCGCCGGCCGGGAATTAACAAATGTAATACTTATTTTGCCTTATTTTCTATATTACCTTTACTTTATCTTTAACTGTTGACATAATTTAAATTCAATGACGAATTAACAAATGACAGAGAATGAAGGAAATCTTATATCAAGTGAAATTAGTTTGAATAAGATTAATCTTTTATAGAATAGGTAGGGGCATATAAATCTCTGTTTGTTTTTGACCTAATACATATTTATTGTAGTACTGGTATTATGAAACATGAAAGAATGTTGAGATTAATTTAAATATATATATAGGTCTAAAAATCATCACAATCACAAATAAATTGCTTAGACTCTGTTCATTTCTCTGTAAATTTTAATAAAAATTAAGCTTGCAAAGCAATTTTTGTTCAAGACATATTGTATTGTATAAAAAAATTTGTATTCCTAATTCCACATGAATATACAGAAATAAACTACTCTTGCTAGGGGAAATTTGATTGTTCTTAAACATGAAAGAATTATATTTCTACTACATTTTAAGTGCTAGAATGGTGTAAAATGCGGTTAAAGGCTACTAAATTTCCAAAAATTTCATTCCATACCCCCCCCCCACCGACCAACGGGTATTTTTGGGGTATGTCGCCCCCTCCCATAAAAATTCATTAATCCGCCACTGCCTACTACTAGAATTTTGTTTACGTTAATCTTTCAAGTTGAAGAATTTTAATCTTTCTTTAAAGATTTAAAAAAATTGTTAAATGTTAAATGGCAAGCAGGAAGTCAAGTTAGTTTGCCAAATCAATTTCTATTTACGCTGTTATTTATATTCTCTGTCTCTAGTCAGCCGCGCCGCGCCCATCAGCAAGGTCATACAAACTAGACACTCAGAACTGAAATCAAATAAAAATAGCTGTTGAAACGAAAACTTACGGAATCGAAATCAGGCAATACTAATCAAATCAAATCACGTATTAGGTTAGATGCGGGGTATTATTCATAATTTTCGGCATGAGTTATAATGCATCAAATAAAGTTTTCAAAACTAGATAAACCCCTCATGTAAGTCCTCTAATCCTAAGCACCGACAATTGAGTCTATTTCCTTGCTGCAGCGAAAACAGAAAGAGTAAACATTTGACTGTTCAAAAGCCCATGAACCTCAAGAAATGGATCACTATTGTTAGAAAAACAAAGAAGGCAGATTTCTCCCAGTTAATCATTTTACCATAACAATCAGCCAAAATTTATTGTATAATCTAATTGTTTTTATGTTAGTGGCATTTTCTTATGTAGTACTCTGGTAATTCAACTAGTGGCAATACCTATTATTTGAATATTCTCTTCAGAAATCGCAACTAAAATGTATTGGAGGACAAAGTCTGACCTTTAACAGTTTCGTGAGAATTTAAAAACAGGTTTCCCAACATTTGAGTTTTTTCATAAAGTATTGTATCCCTTGAAACTACTAATTTTGCCTAGAAGCTATTTCAACCAACAGTGATATAACTATAACATGATGTTCCAAAATGTAATTTTAGAGCCATGAGCTCAATTGGGAGAATTTCTATTGTGATAATAGCTCTGTGGATAATCATTGAAACTTGAAAGACAGGTTAGAAGTATTTAAACAAACGTGATGTATTAGATTGCACTTGAAGGTGACAGAAAACTCAGCCAGTAACCTGAGTAAATGTATAGACGATTCATTTTTATAAATATGAAAAAGCATGTCATCCTTGGAAAAATATCTTTAACAATTTTTCAAGAAAGCAATACTCTTTTGAAAATAAAGTAAAAAACTATGAACAACCTTCTATAAACACTTGCATCTGGACAAGAAACTGGAAATACCAAGTTCATCAAATTCATAATTTAAATGAATGAACTCTCCTTACAAAGACTGCAAATAATGCAAAGCAATGCAAAGCTAATTCGAGCATGTAAGCAAAGCAATGAACGCCATGCAGATTATCATGTACTTAAAATATGAATATTTGCTGTTGATTTTTTTCCTTTATACATCTATCCAATTAGACCAAATTGTATTATGATTTGAAATAAGTTTCCAATAAATTAAATTTGGTATTTGGCATTGAACAACACATACCAATTTCTTTTTATATACTTATTGTGTTGATTTGTATTAATATGTAATGTGAAAACACTTACCATGTGCGAAATCACTTCCCGGTAGTTCGGAACCCACCTAAAACTGTAGGTCCAGCTCATCAATCACCATCATCAAACTCATTACCCACGCAGAGGTCTCCGACCTATGTGGGCTTCATCCTCCAAAAAAAACCCTAAACATGTACTTGACCAACTATTTGAGCAGCTAATTGATGAATCTTTCCCCAAGCAATTTACAGTTATTTGCAATTTGTTACAGTGCATATAAGTACCATTACAACAGAAATTTGACGAACACAAAGCATGAGGATTGCTCGTTATCCGTGAAATAAAATATAAGGATTTCTCTCAATGAAATGATCAACTAGAGAGTCGCTGGAGGTGATTTCGAGAGTGGGCGATAGAGTCTGGAATAATGAAAATGCTATGTTCATATAACTTAATTAATTTCGGAAAAGCAGTTCTTTTCATAAAAAACAATTGGATATTTCCTAGTTGGATGCTTAGCACTACATAAGAAACATCTCACTCCTTTTGATAACTACTGTGCTTAGCAATGACACTTTTTTTATGAGCCTCATTACATATATGGTGTTTTCCTCACTAGCTTCATTTTCAATTAATATCCAAATGTAATTTTTTTTTGCTATAGCTAATGACCATATTGATTCTGATAGTAACATCAGCTCCCAACTCCCATTATATTATTCTTCAAGGTAGTATCACATGTTATGGCGATACCTAATCACTGGAAACGGGAGATGACTGACTTGTTAGTTGTTGTCCATGACCTCATACTATAATATATGAAGTCATCAGAGTTATTCTATAATGTTTACATAATGAATTACAGTCAACTCCCGATTATAAAGGCTGCTTTTTAGCCAGGTTGATGCTTAAAACCGTGCCGCACTTTGATTTTTAAAATTGCAATTCCATAAATACATATCAACTGTTAACAAGATTATGGAATTAATTACAATTTTTATTCAAAGGTGAAGCAATTATTTAAAGTTTAGGTAATGCGATTATTAATTTATTGACAGTTCAGAGACTGACAGTGGTCTCATAACTTCTTAATATTAAATGTAATATAACATTATTATTAGTATACATATTATTCTTCCTCAATATTCAAGTTATATTGAATGCTTGTTTCTCATTTGTATCGGGGCTGACCGCGTTTTTGTCTCAACCGTTCCTGCCCACCTCATAATCAGCACGGATAATCGGAAGTTGACTGCTATGAAATTGATTTTTTAATTAAAAAAAAAAGATTTTTTGATAAAGAAAAACAAAAAAAACACTAGGATACCAATCTGTTTTCAATGTGATTCATTTCTTTTGTACAGGCAAACTCCATTCATCTGTTTTGTATGAGAAGAACAGTGGCGGCTATTAGTGGGTGGGGGGGGGGGGGAGGAATTTATTGTGGGGCTTAACGCCCTCAGAAATGAAAAATCACAATTTTTTTTCGCTCAAGCTGGAGAAATTTTTTTTTAGGCAAATTTATAGTGATAAGTTCTAATAAATGTATGTTCTTAGTTTATCAAATACTGTACCTTCTTATCGTCGTCGTCTTCATGATTGAGGCTGTTTTAGCAATGAGCTAAGCCTGTTCCGGCGTCCATCTCTTCCCAATTGAGGGGGTTCCAAAAGAGGTCTCCCTCTTGGAATATGAAGATGCGTTCAGAGGGAAGCGGTCTTGTGACATTCTCAAAAGATGATCTGACCACTTTCCTTTGTAAGTTTCAATTGTTTCAGCAAGCGGTTGCGCTCCACATTCCTCCCTTATCACATCGTTCCTGAAGCGATCTGCTTCATTTCCGCTGACTGTATTTTTAATTCTTGTTTCCTAGACAGAACCCATGCTTCGCTTCCATAAGCTAAGGTTGGTATAACCATAACCTTATAAAACTTCAATAGCGTTTCCTTCCTACCTTTATTCTTCAGGGACCTACTTATTGCACCACACACAGCTGAACTTTGATATTTTTTTGCTGAACATCCTAATCTTGATCGTATGTAATGTCACATCCTAGATACAGTATTTGAATTTGCTTTCTTGTTCCAATATCATAATTATCATCAACCACCATTTTGGACATTCTTGGCCATTTCCCATGAAATGCCAGAATTTTTGTTCTCTTATTTGGGATTTTAATTTTAAATTGCCTACTTAGCCTACAAGATCATGCAGCTTATGCATTGACATTTGCAGCTTTTCTTCAGAATCCTATATCACAGATTCATCAGCAAATAATAAATAGTTTACAAACATTTTTCGGGTAATAGAAATGCCCACGTCGACTTGTTGTTGCCACTCAATCATGAACTCATTGAGGTAGATATGAATTAAAGCTGGAGATATTGGACAACCCTGTTCAACTCCCTTATTGGTTGGAATTTTTCTAAACAATCTCCCACTCTCTACCTTTATTTTCATAACTGAGTTTTTATCCAAGCTCTTATGCTACTGATTGAGTGCTTGGGGTATCCATGTTTTCCCATTAAACTCCAGAGCAGTTTCCTGTCGACATTGACAAACGCTTTCTCCCACATGCCTTTTGGGTTCCACAGTATTTGTATTCTTGGCGTTTTTCCATTATCATTTTCAAAGTGAATACTGCGTGAATATCTTCTTATTACAACAATATTACAAACATGACTGTAGCTCTTATGAATGTTCACTACTGTACTTAATGGGTTATATATCCGTACAAATACACAGGCAGCGACGCAATGTGACTTTTGTGGTATTGTTAACAGTCCTATATAAAATAATAAACTAGGCGTGACATCAAAGCACATTAATTTTTTTGTCTAGAGCTGCCAATGGATAAGATTTATTGCAGTTGTAATAATGCTATAGATATTTTAGTTAGACCCTGCTTCTTCTCAAAATTAAATTAAAACTAATACGTATGTTAAATAAACTCATTGCGACTGTAGTGTTAACTGGCGAAGTTAATTGAGCAGCAGCATGTTCATCATTATGATTACATCCTCCGTAAATATAACCTCGGTCAGATGGTTCAATAAGCGACTAATTAATTTTATGACTGGAGCTACCAAAGCATCAAATATATTCAACTTTTAGAAGACAGTCGAGTCCTATTCGTAGTTATCAAAATTTAATCATTTCTCATTAGAGAATTTGGAATCCAATCACAACCGCGTTTTCTACGCGCATAATATTCAAACAATGAATCTAAAACCGAACTATCACCTAAACCATTCAATCTCAGGCTTTAGTAAGGAATAAGTTAGTGCGATAATCTAATAGCATTTTGTAATAATGTTTTTATGGGTTTTGTTGAAAGTCGAAGCTTTAATTCATTATTTTCAGAGGTACAAGAGACTCTATCATTTCATATTTATTGACCATTGTGTATTTGTCAAATCAACACGCTGGTTTTGTTCACCATTTCAGGTTTTGATGAGATTCGGTAAACTCTTAAGCCGCGTCTCCACCAACCGAACATGTCTGCCGAACATTGTTGGCGAATACAAAAAACGGACAAACATTAAACATATGGGTCGCCGAACATGTTCGTGAGTTCAATTGAAATGTTCGGTCTATGAGCGAACAGTGACGACCAACGACAGGTTCCCGCCACTATTTCCACCACACCGATCATAATGTTCGAGAAGGCGTCCACACGAAACCAACACCAAACAATGCTCGGCGACATCAGATAATTACAGCGAACACTGTTCGCCGAGCATGTTTGGTTGGTGGAGACGCGGCTTTAGTGAGTGATGAGACTAACAAAAAATCATGAAATTCGATTTTTTATTCCTATCTGTTTAAAAGTTACAGCCATTCGAAATTTCAAAAATCGCCTGAAATTGAAAACTCATCATTTTTTAAATTGCTTTAGCAGCTGTACCAATCGAGATATCACTTTGCAGAACTTTTTGCTCTTATGCACACAATAAGTTGAGTGCTGTAGCTGAAACAATTTAAGCAAACCCCCAAAATATGGTTATTTTAAATTTTTCAGAAAGTTGAGCTTAATCTTTGAAAATTTTCAAACATTTTTCGTAGTTTTGTTAAGCATATCCCAGAATGGGATGAGAATGGGTTGAAAAAAAATATATTTTCTAATAATTAATGTCTGTAATTTTGCCCTGTTTAAAAGAAGCTTTTCCAGAATATAATTATAAATGTTTGCTCAACGGTTCTATATGTAATTTAGAGCACTGAATTTCGCGTTTCTTCAGTCGCCAGAGTACAGCTTCACCACCAAAATACGAAAAACACATAATATTTTTGGATTATTTTTCACTTTTTCGATAATATTATTCATATGATGAAAATTATACTTTCACTGAATAAAGGTGAAATTTATGCAACTTGAAAGAGTGAGATTCAGTGTATAAAACTATATATAATCTAATAGTCGACTTTATGTCTGGAGATTGAAGTTTTAAACGCCATTCATATTGTTGAAATGTAATAATAATTCTTGAGTTAAACAGCTTGTAATGTTTGCAGAGGTGTGCAGCCAGGGTGGAGACAATACGCCTCCGGTGGTGTGGCTGGACCGGAAGTGGGTGGTGTCCGAGGATGAGCCGGTTGGTGCGGTGGTGACGAGGGTGCGCGGATCCGATGCGGAGGGCGATCCACTCGAGTTCGGACTCGAACACCACCTTGGCTTCAACGTCGCTGAGCCCGATCCTAACCCAAGTCCACTGCCTTTTCGCATTGATAATCAGACTGGTGTTGTCTACACAAATGACTCGTTGGTCGGCAAGGTGAGGAATAAAAAAGAATGTAATCCTATTATTAAATAATGCCATCGGATAGAGGAGTTTGAGGGTTCTACTTTTTTCCCCTACCTCCTTACTTTAAGAGCAGGATAGGTAAAGTCTATTTAAAAATACTTTTTCACATTGATTTCTGAGTGATTCGGCTAGGGTCTAAGATAAAGGCCTATTTGGATTACTTTCTTCTAGTTCAAAGTTTTTGCTGCAGTATTTTGCAGTATTCTACTTCAGATATTTTACTTCAAAATATTTTACAGGAACAGAAAATTATTATTTAGAGCAACACATGGCTGACAGGCTGAAATCTCATGAAGTGTCACATCCATAAATCTCGTGACTTTTCAGATTGCAATGTTATGAGTTGCAGCTTTCATATTTGACAGAAAAATAACTGTAATCATCATGATTCTACCATATCCAGGCATTAATTTCAGATAATCGCTGTCTCATCCTGTACTTTTGATAAGAAATATAGTAGGTCAAACTTGATCCACGACGTATTGTAGCAGGAGTATTTTGATTATGAATGAAAACAAAATCGATTTTCTAATGGTTCAAATTGAATAGAATTCAAACATTGAATTCAAAATAAGAAAGCTGCTAAGCAGTGAAGCATTTCATGAAGAATCTCTTTTTCTATTTTCAGGGCGGCAAAGATATTTTCCTCTACGTTACAGCAACGGATGGAAAGCTGCTCCAAAAGAGTGAAGTCTGGGTAAATGTAATAGGTGCCGGAGGCTCGGCTTCACCAAGAAACAAACCCACAGATTTGCCAAACAAACTTCTACCTCAATTTCCAAGGCCGCCGCCTCCTGGTGGCATTGGCAGCTACCTGCCAGGGGGCGCCTTCCCGCCCCCGGTATTTCCAGGATCGCAGCCTCGTCAGCCTCCCACACCTCCGCCACCACCTCATCCTCAGCCCCATCCAACACCGCCCCCGCCACATAACGTCAGTGTCTCTCCATCGCCCACCGAGGGAGCATCAGGGTATTGAATTGACTTTGCACGCTCCTTATTTTAAAATCCCGATTATGCAAGGACTGTAATTGACACTGTTCTCTGCTGTAAAATCACTTCCCGATGGTACGGAACCCATCTAAAACTATATCCACCCCGTCAATAACCATCATCTAACTCATTAACCACGCACAAACCTCTGACGAATGTGGGTTTCTCCTTAAGAAGTAAATTAGTGGAGAGGGTATAGTTGCCCAAACTTTTCCAAAAATAAGCAAAACCATCCAGCTTAATTCACTATTATGTTTGACTTGCAAACTTGCTCTTTCACTTATGACTGTCAATAGCTGTCACGTTTGCTCCAGAAACTGTAGATCTAATAATTTTTTTCGGAGTCCTGTGCAAGGTTAATGAGTTGGTCGATGACGATTGATGGACCTTCAGTTTTAGGTGGGATCCAAACAACCGGCAAGTGATTCTGCAGAGAAAAACAGTCTTTTTATTGGCCAAACCAAAGCGGTCACCATTTCAATTTTAGTCGTACGCTCGTGTCTTATCTTATCTGACTGGAGCAGATACCTGGCACGGCGCACAGCTTATTACTTTCCTGTACATGTTTTTGCGGATTATACTCATATAAGCCAAATACTTGTGCGTGAGGTCAATGATGGCATAATATGACAGGCTGTACGGAAATTGACCCCGTAGCAGTCAATCAGTCTAATCAGAGATAAGCAAGCGCTCCAACAGATTACACCACTCCAAATTAATTGGTGTTAAGAAATGTCATAATATTGTTCATAACACCAAACTGATTATAAAATTGAAATGTTATAAACTGTCGTATAGCAGAATAGAATCATTAAAAACTTTGAATGAATTACTTTATGACTGAAATACGAATACAAAGCCTCAAATAAAAATATTCAATTGTTAGTGAAATGTATAATTGTTTGTGAAACTTGAAATCCCATCTAATTCCCCTGTCTAAAACAATAAAACAATTTTAAATCTAAAACTTAATCATGACTAAAATACGAGATCAGAAGTAACCTACATAGGCTCGAATTGATTATTATTTACTTATACTTTTTGTTGCATAATACCATTGATCAGGGATAGTAAGAGTGATGGTTCGTCTATGATAATACTTACTTATTTTTCGTCAAAGTTCCATCTTCCTAACTCCTTTCCAAATCAGGCAGTGAATTTCGATAAAGCGGAGTAATGAGAAAGCAAATAAGTGAACTGCATCATGATAATAATAATATGATCCATAATATAATTTGAAAAATCATCTCTATTTCACGGAAAAATTTACAGACTTGAACCATTAATGAGCTTGCTGATAACGAAATTTTATAGAGAACGAATTAATTCACATTGTCCATTACGAGTGTATATTCCTATTCTGTCGAAGCTGCTTCTCATAAACTGATAGATTAGCCCACTATCCGGAACAAACTTTCTATCTGGAAAACAAAAGTTCTTCTTTTGCCTTTTATAAATACTGTAGTATGTTTGGCGAATTCCATTTGAACTCTCTAGCAGGAACAGAAAAAGAAAATGAATGCCCTGTTAGTCTGTGAAATAATAAGTATATATCCATCTCTAATACAAAGCTATTCAACAATAAAGAATAGATTTCGTCCTTTATTTTTCCCAAACTACCAAAGATGCAAACATAATTTCAAGGTTCACAGGAAAAGGAAAATTTAAAATTTCAAAGGAAAGTTTTAAATTTCAATCAGCCAAAGCAGAAGTTCTAATCACAGCCGCATTGGCGTAATTTGATTAAACTTAGGCAGTAAAAGAACGTTTTGCGATCCCACATATTCGTTCACATATTTGTTCACCACATAAATCCACATAATAAGCAAGGAAGGAACAATCCCAACCAACTGCATGGCGAGCTCTAAAGCATCGTCTTCACATGACTCAATATAAACGTTTTAATTGCTATTGTCAATTTTTGAGCACACAAAATTACAGTTCCTTATGAGTGAGTATCGTTGTCATTTTACCACATACAAGCAAGACTGCTTATATGCGGCCTTGATTAGAATACCCAGGTTGTTTAAGGTTTTGAACTTTCTTGTTTCTATGAATATTATTCAATATTTAATCATTTTTCTATCGGTTCTAGATTGGAATTTATAAATGTTTGAAATATGTTCCTTCTTTATGAATAATCCTATATTATTAGATATCAAATGAGTAATTAGAATGAATAAAAAATAGGCCTACAATCAAGTTGAAAAAGTCTGAAAATGAAGTTCATCCACACCGTACCAAACAACTAATAACTAGCATTATTGAGTATTCATGTTTTATCAAATATTCCTCAAAAATATTCTTGTTTATTGTTTATTCATATATTATTTTTTTATTATAAGGATGGCACTGCTGAATAATAATAATACTTTTTTACTTGGCATGCTTTTCCAAATTTTTTCAATACTGTAAAACTTCGTTTTCAAATTGTGATTGCATAAATTCAATTTTGTTCCACATCAGAATTTGGAGTTCAGTTGCGACGTCAACATCTAGAACAGAGATAGATGACTCGAGGCCGACGCAGCCAACTGTCACTTCACCAATCGCCGTCTCCAATGCTGATCTGATCATTGCTACTATCGTCATGGTAGCGGCCATTGTCTCAGTCTCCTCCGTTGTTGCTTGCCTCTTCCGTAGGAGAATTTGTAAAAGAGCCAAGTCGAAGAAAGATGAAATGGTAAGGCATCTCAAATCAAAATCAATATAAATGATATTGTATCGTAGATGCCAGTTTATTTCATAGGAAACTTGTAAGCATAATTCAAAATTTTATCTTTCTCCTTCATAGGAAACTTGTAATTATAATTCAAATTTCAATTTTTCTCACAGTGGAAATAAAAGACAATTCAAATTTAAATTATTTCTCTCGTAGTAAAATATTTTAAGACGATGCAACTTAAATGAAGGAGCGAGGAGTTCGATTTTCAACATTGTAATAAAATAGTAATGTAGTCAAATATGTATTCTCAAAAGATTTTTTTGTCGAAATGAAGAATTATTTAATTTGATTCAGTTATAGGTAATAGCGATGGAAGTAGAGAAGTGATAAAAGGTATTGAAATAAAATGCTTTCAGTGTTTAAATTTGAACTGGCAGATGGAAGGGACAGAGTCTATTGGAAGGAGCCTAAAACATACCAATACAATTCTAGAAAATTACATTATGCCCCTCAAATCTCTGTAAATGCTGCGAAGAAGTATCCAACCATTATAATTATTATGATATCAATACACTATTCCATGCAAATGAATGTTGTTAATGAGTATTATCATAGATGTATAATAACAAATAACAATTGGTTACCCAGTGGCGTAGCAACTGGGCGGAGGGGACGGATCGCCCCGGGTGACAGTGCAAGGGTGGTGACAAAAAACAGATTCAATCAGGCTTTAAAAATACTTGTATTAAAGGTTTTTTTTTTAATTTCTAATAGATAATTTTCTATAATAAATAATAGAGAAAACATTATTCTGGTTAGGGGTAACATGACAGGCGACTGAGTTGCGTGCGATTGAGTTGAGAGAAATTAGTCATACGGTTGATGGTGCAGGAGCAGTGAGTGTCGAAATGTGTGACACAGAGGTTACTTATCAGCTAAATTGATTTTCATTATTTGAAGAAATCTGTTCTGTTCTACTTCACCTGCCACTGCCATTCACCCTTAGAGAATCAGTGGAATTGTTGATGCAGGTGTCAGGAGAGTAGCCAAGGAGCGTCCTCGGGTACGGACACCCCCCAGTATTAGCGATGACTCAAGCACTTAATGTAATTTGATTCATAATGTGGGTTGAAATATTGAAATACAACGTTTATATAAATGGTATATGGGTTTTTGGGTGAGAGCTAATACTTTTTTGGGTCGGCTAATACAGAGATATGTATGGGTTAAAATAATACGGGAGGATTTATGATGTATATAAAAACGCTCAAAATGCAATTTTAGAGGAGTTATTTTTTATTTTTTCCGCACCCCCTTCCACAATTCAGACAAGAGTCATATTTTTTGTCAACATCACGAAAAGACACCTTAATTTATTCTGCGTTATCTATCGGCCTACTGTGGGTAGGTAGATAATAGCTAGAGTTTAGTAGGGAAAGTTATAAAAATTATTATTAGTTTGATTCGTGAAAAGCAAGACATAAAGTAATTCAACTGAACTTCAAGGCATAGTATTATTTCAGTAGAAACAATTATTAAGTAACAAATTTTTAGAATAAATTTCAGTGTAGGTGCTTTTTACTAATTGGACCATACCGTTTACGATGAGTCTATAGTCAAGAAAGTAAGGTGCTCCAAGGGGTTGGACACAAACATTTGCCATGACTCAAATTGAGTCACTCAATTCTCAAACACAAAAAAAATCAATTGAATTTTTTTAATCAAAGATTGTGGTGTAAGATGAATGAGTTTGTGTCTGAAAGCGCTTGAGAGGATTATTTTCTATTTTTCTCCGGGGGAAAACCCCCGCACCTCCATTCTACCATCCATAGAAGAGGTATTTGTTTCATTTGAAGTGTTACAGGGCTCCTCCAAGCTAATTCATAATTCCCATTTTTTCTCTAAATTCCAATAACAAAGTCCTAAGTACTATTCCCAAAGTGAACAAGGCAACCTGATACAACGCAGTGATTGAAGCTCTAATGGAATACTGAAATGAATCACATGCTGTTCAGGCAAGCTATTTCAATATTTTCAATTAGCCTGCCCACATTCTGAAGAGTTGCGATATGCAGGCCTAAGCTAATCAGTTGTGCAGAGCCCAATATCAAGACAAACATCACCAAAATAGAGCTTAAAATTGCTTTCAAAAGACCTAAAAATCAAAAATATTCAGACGCCCACCCCCGGAGTCCCAAATTTTGAATATCTACATAAAAAATGTATAATTCTCCCATGGCTGATACAAAATAAGAATCAGCTATGAATAAGGTGTCGTTTGTTAACTGTGTGTTAAATGGGTGGGGGGGGGGGGGGTTTGTCAAGTTGAAATACCGCCCCGGGTGCCACAAGACCTCGCTACGCCACTGTGGTTGCCTACATCTCCCTAAACTCGATTCATTAATTAAATTTTAATTTTGGACTTCAAAATAAAAAATGGTTTTTGTTTTCTTCAACAAATACAATATATAGGTATATCCATATATACTATAAAATGCAAAATAAATAAAATAAACGTATACAATATACATTCTATTTAATACAAAATATAATAAGAGAATAAAATATTCCTCATATGGGCCTTACGCCTGTGTGTGAAGTGAAGAAGAGTCCCTATAATCATTACAAAAAAGTTTATTAGAGAAGAATTAGAACATTTTTTGTTGAAAAAGGAATATTATCAAGACAAAAATTTGGGAAAGAATAGAAGATAAAAGAGAGAAGAAACAGATAAAAAAAAGGCTCCCAGAAGCAGAAAGAATCGGTCCATCAAACCTGCAGAATATGGCCACAACTGAGAAAGAGTAGCAATGGAAATGTGGTTGAGCATGAATTCAATGATAATTTGTGTTTTTTACACAAATCAAGCATAATTATTTATAAAAAAATCTCCAATCAGCTGCATTTATGAGAGCACTGAGTAGTTTATAACTAGTGTATAACATGATAGATAAGCAGCAAACGTCGGGTGATAAATAGTTGATAAATAGTATAAAAGACCTTTGTTTCAACTCTAGTTATTTTAAAACTGCTCGAAAAAGTGGAATAGAGATTATAATTCTTATATTATGATTCTTTAAATCGTATCCATAATACTTCTAATCTTATTCATGAAATCCATGATTCTTCTGATCTTATTTATGTTACTTGTCATTTATTTTTCTGCAAGTTTGTCATTTGTTTTATCATTTGACCAGAGAAAGGAGCCAGCAAGCAGCGAAGAGCCAATGGCAATGCATCATTGGCAAGGGCCCAGAGCTTATGTCAACCGATATGAATCCTGGGATTTGGATAACGAACAAGGACAGGTGAGCTCAATCGAAATACCAACTTTCTGCAATGATGACCAACATTATTATTCTATATTTTATGTCCTTGTTATTCTATATTCTTCTCATCCTATAAATTCGTTGAGACTAAGATGGTAAACTTGTAAGAAGTGGAAATGATCTTCTGTGACTGATGATGACCATAATTTTCAAATGTGTATACCTCAAACTATGATCAGGCCTGAATGGAAAATGCAACAGACTCAATTTTTCAAATAATATTGAGAAGAGCAGATTAAAGCAGGTGTGCAATTCTAACTAGTTGAACTTGACTACCTGTAAGGGTATCCCCGCCATCAAAAGCCATACACTAATATTAGTGATAATCACTATTTTCTCAATTAATTTCATTTCAAAGACAACATTATTGTACAATTTTGTCTCAAGTACAATAAAACTAACCGATGCAAAAAGCTGAATGAATCTTGAATAATAATTACTTTGGAAAAATCTAATATCAAATCTGACACTGTATTCCTATTTAAATTGTGAGTTTCACTCACTTATACTATGCTGAAGGAATACATTCCACTTCTGAGGAGAAGCTTCATCAGCATGGAAATGTATAAAACTTTGGAAAACTAAACTCACCACATAGGAAAATCTGTGAGTAGGAGACTCACGTATAAACTCTTAGAATCTTATAAAATTAGTTGTACTTTACATTTCTCCATGAATCGAAAGGATATTATATATAAATTGAATGAAAATATGTTTTAATACACCATTATCATAGTAATTAGGATTTTTTGTAATATTTAACTCCATTCAACTCGGCTCTGGTGACGCAGTTGGCTGAAGCATTTGTGTTGGCTTCGTATTCCTGTAGTCTCGAATTCGACTCGTTCAGTCATGGTCGTTTCTCATCATTCACCCATTCACCTCATTACCCACACACAAGTCTCAAGACTCATGTGGGCATCATCCAAATTAAAAAAATCAATTTGAATATTGTTTGTTATTTCAGGCCGTTGATCAAAGTAAACTATCGGACCGGTGGGAGTTTCCAAGGCACCATCTCAAAGTGTACAACATTCTTGGTGAGGGATGTTTTGGTCAAGTCTGGCGTTGTGAAGCTATCGGCATTGATGGTAAGATAGTGTTGATAAATTGACTTAAGCCGTTATACATATTGTACTATAATATTTTTTAATATTTTCAGAATAGCACAGATATTTTTATATTTTATACCCCCTAAGAATGCCTAAAATAATATGGGGGAAAATTCAAGTTCCTAAGAAAACCGAGTCAATGATATTTATCAAACACGCAAACAAGAACAAATTTCGAGATGTATAAATTCTATAAATAGAATTTTTTCTATTGTAAGCAAAAAGTTTGTAACCTATGTGAACGACACAAATAATATTGGCGATTTGGATGTGATAATAAATTTCAAGATAGCAATACTATCAAGTTCAGGCATCTCCGATAATAAATTTATTTCTACGCTCCATTATCAGAGTTGTTATATGCTTCACTGCCTGCAAACATGTATCGCTCTTTACGCTTGAAAATTGTTTGGATGCTTTTGGTTTCACAGCTCACTTCATTAAGCATCCTAATAAAACGTAAAATATGGATTCTACGAAGTTGATGAGACAAATAAGCCACAGCCTAATAACCCTGAGCATTATGACAATAGATATTTTTTATATCTAACGATCAATAATTAGATAGGGAATCTTGGGCGGAGCTCGATATATCACATTCACAATACTTATCATTGCTGACATTCTTATGAACCGTGAAAGGCATAATTAATTTATTAGTTATATTACTATTCGAGAAAATTCTGTCATTATATGAAACAAGCAAGCTCTTGGTTAATAATAACACTTATACATTATACAATCTGTATGTTCTCAAATACTTCTTATTATGACAAAACTATTCTCATCTTTTCTAAATTAAATGCTGCCAAATGAAAGTGTGAATTTATCAGTATGTTTACTAGTGGTCATCAGCTAATTACTATAATGTATAGTCACCTACATGTCTTTTAAACTATTTGTATTGTATACTGATAATATATTGATCATTTTGAATCTTTTTATACCTTGTTTATAGACTCAACGACCCAAAAACAGAGCCCTGAGGCCAATATGGGCGTTTCTCATTTATCAATCGTTGCCTTATTAAAATAATATTTAGGCTACATTACAATACATTTCTAATGACTTGAATCGAACGAGCTATTAATTATGTATGTAATTTGGATTTTCTCATCTCGCAACATTGTAAAGTGTCTTATTTTGAGAATAAATGTAAATGAATATTGCCTGTTGTCCCAAATCTATATTGCCTTTATCAACTAATAAATGGATAAGATTGACAAACATTTTTGTTGAGAATTAATTCTTGAAATAATAAATATGGTTGGACAATGGTTTGTTAAAGGATATATATGCTAACACAAAGTATTGACCTCTACAAACAAATCAATAATTATGAACGATTATACAATAAACAATTATTTCGCATACTGTCAAATTCTCAACACCATAATAAGAAGGTATTCGACTACTACGATAGCCCGATTCATTTTTATAAAAGTTTGATTTCAAATATCTCTAATCTATGAGAACATTAGTCAAATCTAAACATTTAGTTGATTCCTACAGACTCGTAAGAGCACTTCAATCAAAAAGTGGCTATTACTGAGCCAATTACTATTACTGTGTCAATTTTATCCGCATTATATTACTACTACATTTACTATTTTATATTATAATTTCACATGTGTGACTGCAGTGTTGATTCGAAAGCAAGTCGTGACCCATTAAAAGCTTCCATGAGGGACCGCATTGAACATATTTCTTTCAAAACTAATCGATAGTCTACATCTTGACATACATTTATCATTCTGTGGCAGAAATATATTTTATATGGTGTTTATTTTATCTCCTTAGGCAGAGCTGGGCCCTCTGTGGTGGCTGTAAAAACGCTTAAAGAAAACGCTGGCGAAAGGGAAAGACTGGATTTGCTGCAGGAGCTGCAAGTTATGAAATCTTTGGAGCCCCATCCTCATGTTGTCAGGCTGCTCGGCTGTTGCACAGAAAAAGGTGATTATAGAAAGAAAAACCCCGTTTACACTCTCATTATACATTTAATCTATTATTTTGTTTAAAAGAATATTGCTAATGAGCTTAAATTAAAGTAAAAGGAGTATCCAGTTAATACTATCATTTGTACAAAATAATTCTAGCCTATATCCTATCAAGTACTATCTAATTGAGATAATCCATATGAATTTTTCCATCCAAGAAAAATATATTCTTAGTATGAATCATAGCTCCTTGTAGAAAACAAATTTTTCATACGATATTGGAAGTCTATTTACGACCCATTTACTATTCATTCTCCAATTGCTAAGGAATAGAGCGCATGCGCGAACTGTGTAGCGAAGCCATGGCCACTGTCTGCATAAAACAACAAAAAAACTAAGCTTACTAACCTTTCTATATATACTTTCTTTACTTAATACCGTATCCCTCATAAGATAGAAAGGTTAGTTGGCTTAACCAACTTGGTTAGGTTTTTTGTTCACACGTGCGCTCTATTCCCTACCAATTGGAGGATTAACGGGTCGTGTTTATTTGGACTTCCAGCTGATGAAAATTCATACATTTAAGTAATTGGATCACTGAGAGGAAAAGAAGTACTTTCAACTTGAATTAGCAATTAATGAGGTCCACTAAGTACATTCTGTAAGTAATTATTCTACATGTATTTGGAAAGTCAGAGTACATACCAGGATAAATTTAATCTCAATGAATAAAGTTTTGCAAAATCAAAAATATTATTAATTAATTCGTCATACATATTTTGAGTCAAAATAAATAAATGAGCAGTTCTTGAAGGTAAAAGGAAGAAGAAAAAATAAGATGTCCTTGTTATTAAAAACAATGTTCTATCATCCCCCTAAAGCACGTATAGGATTAGATGTAATAGAAATGCTTTAAAAAATTTGATTTTTTAAAGTGATACATTTTTCAATTATCGTTTGCTTGTTATTAATAATTAAATATCAACATCAAAATATGATTGGAAAGTATTCTTTGTCGCATCTAAACCCATTTCTTGTTTGATGCATGAAATTTCAACAACCACTACTTTTAAAGCATGATAATTCAATCACACTTGACAACTACACGCTCTTGTCTTGATGAAAAAGCAATTCACGCTCGTTCGTCAATTTACAAGCTGAATTGAATTTCCTCCTTTTCCTCACTGACGTACTAGTAGAAGTGAGCTGGGTTTTATAGAAAAAATCAGCTTGTAAAGTTACACGCGCGTAAGATTTTTCCATGTTCTGGATTGGGTTTATTCATACAGCTTTTGAATTTCGCTCAATCTATTTATTTCGTAGTGTGCACTCTGGGAATTTAATAATTGTTCTATAACTGCTATGAAAGTCCGAAATTTATTATTTTGTTGGTTCCGTATTACTGTATTTTCATTCTCAGATTGATTCCAGGTCACCAGTATCTAGCAATACTTATTAGTTTTTTCCCAGAGGATGAGGCCCACATAGGTCTGAGACTTGTGCGAGAGTAATGAGTGATGATGAGTGATTGATGAGTTAAGCCTACGGTATAGGTGGGTTCCAAAACACAGGAAAGTAATTTCACAACAGAGAAAATTATTTTCCAAAGGCCAATTCATTCGGTCACCTTCACAAAGAAGTCCCAGGAGTTTGTAGCTTATCTTTATATGACTCAACAAATGCCAACAAAAATGCCGGTTCACGGTAGGGAAGTGATTTTCTACCAAATTTGAAGGGTGGGTTGCCGGGACAGTCTTAAGATATGAATAGTTTCCTAAAATTTATGATATACTAGTGCTAGCAGTGTAGATGAGATGTGTGACTACTGTAGCCTATATTTTTTGTAATGTTAAAGTTGAATTTCGTATGTTTTTTATTTTTGGTAGAATATATACCATCAATATTAGTGGTATTGAACAAGGTAACTGATGGAAGCTTCATGATATAAATCCACGATTTGGCAGTTCTGATAGCGCAGTTGATTGGAGCGCTTGTCTGTGATTAGGTAAGACTCTGTCTGGATTCGTTTCCTGTAGCAGTGGGTTCGAATCTTCTTCAGCCATGGATGTTTCTCATCATTCACCCTTTCACCTCATTACCCACGCACAATTAAACGGGCTCATGTGGGCGAAATAAAAAAATAGTGCTGTTACCAACCAGGAATGAAAACAGGTAATTTTGAATAAAATAAAATACACTTTTCCAAGGAAAATGCGATAATTTCTACGTCTTTATTTAATTAGATATTGGAAGCATAGTATTAATTCACTTGGTTCAGACTTTTCTAAGAAATTCTTTCTGATTTCAGATCCATTGTTTGTTATAATGGAGTTTATAAGCAATGGGAAATTGCAAAGCTTCCTGAGGAACTCTAGGGCACAAAGATGCTACGATAATATGCATGGGAAAAGCGCCACGCTGACTTCAAGAGACTTAACCTCGTTCTGCTTCCAAGTTGCCAGAGGCATGGACTTCCTCTCTTCAAAAGGGGTTAGTTTACTCTACATTTCGAATAATAGAGCTGAGGGCGTCATGGTCATGGACCATAATGCAAATAAACAGACATGTACATTTCTTTCTTTTATTTCATGGGCTAGCCCTCGTCTGTATTTCACTTGTGGGAATGCAGCCTCAAGCTTTTTCTGCTTTGCTGATCTTTAATAAATATTCTCATATTTGGAATAATATTTTTTGGGACAAATGTTGTCACGAGATTCCAACATCTCACCCTTCCTCAGTAAAGTTTTTAAAAGTATGACATCTGGGATCATCCTTGCTAGTGAAACTATTTATAAGGTACTATTATTAAGGAAGTCTTATCGGTAACGGGTAGATGTTACCGGTGGCGTCTGATTGGTCTATTTTAATTTCTTACCGTTTATGAATCTCAATTCATTAGCCACCAGTCTGGTCCATCAGGCGGACCAATCAGAAAACACCGGTAACACTATGGGTTAACGGTAAGACTTCCATGAACTCAGCAACTGAACTCCACGAATACTTAGAAAATAATCAAAAAATGTCGATAACAAAATTAAATAAATCGGATTTTGACTTTAAAAGAGTGGGCTGTATATTTTAAGCTGTAGTATTTCATAACTTTACAAATATATAATACTGTGCTAACAATTTCCCACTTTGAAGAAGATACTTCTAAGCACTGAAGAAGGTTATAGAATATTTATAATTGTTATTAGTGTAATAGCTCTGCATATTTAAGTTATTTGAAGACGAATCGATGAATGTCCGCTGTGGATTCTGTTTTTAGTGGTGTGAGAGTTTTGTCCCGGTAGGAAAATAATCTGAAAAGTTCAGGCCCAACCGAGAAAATTTGTAGGCTAAATCAGCTTAGAACTGTTTTGATGAACATCAAACTCCTCTGGGCTCCTTCCAACTCCTCAGGGCTCCTTCTAACTCCAACGTCACTGTAGACCCACAACTAAACCATTTTCCAACTTAGCGTTGTTTATTTTAGCTTGATGCTGTAAAGTTCTTTTAAAACATCTCCAATCTCCTTGCTTGGATTTCAAGTAAATACTGGACTATTTACAAGCTGGAATGTTTTTCTCAGTAGGTAGCAGAACTTTGGAGGCTCCTTAAAATAAATAAATTGGACCTGTTGATTGGTGAGCTCTCACTGTTCTAGAAAGATGAAAGAGTTTGCTGCTGTATGCTATTTAAGACAAGTTGTGAGCCATGAGAAATCAAATTTTGAAATGCCCAACACTTTGAAGAGCTGAAGCAGCTATAAGAATTCTTGGAACTTGATTTCTCATTACCATTTATTGAGTCATTAAATGATTGCTGAAAAAGTGGTTTTCATCTTGTTCAGGATAGGTCCAATTGGATCTAGAAAAATCCAGAGTCTGGTATAATTATTTTGTAAACTACAATTTATTTTTTAAATCAATCTTTATTCTCAAACATTGCTTACTTTGAGAAAATTTGAATGTTTTCTTATTTTGAAAATGTATTTGCTCGTTCATTTCACAATTTTAGCGAATTTCTTCAAATTCAGCTATTACAGCAGGTCGTGATGTGCGACTTTCACCCGGGACCATGATGGAAATTTGTTTTGGAGCCCCCAGAGTACAAAAATCATAGTGGCACAAAATGTTATATATGTAGATATATATATATATCTATATATATATATATATATATATATATATATATATATATATATATATATATATATATATATATATATATATCTATGTGTCTGATAGCACGATAACTTTTGAAGGAGATGTCCGATTTTCACCAAATTTGGTATACACTTTCCTCTTGTGAATAGCTTGGACAAGTTCGTTAGCCAAGAAAATCCAAAAAGGTTAACCCCCTTTTCGGGGGTATTTTCCCGCCAAAATTAGGGGTTTTCAAGAAAAAAAGGGTTGTATTTGAAAATTTTAGTTCTATTGTTAGACTTTAACATAGAGCTCATGGAGTCAAAAATTTTAAGGTATTGCACTGCCTTCTAGCTCAACAAATTTTCAAGATATCAAGAAAAAACCATTGTTGTCAAAAGCTGTATCTTGCCCTATGGAGTTAGTTATTTGGTGCTAAAAAAGTGTTTCAGGAAAAAACTTTAACCTTTTTTTTTCTTGACTGCTCCTTATGGTTTTTGAGGCGCTGAATCCGAATTTCAACTCATCCACCTCGAAAAACCAGTGCGTTTTGAGAAAAGCAGCCATTTTCAAAATGGCGTCGAAAATTTTTTAATTTGTCAATTTCTGTGCAATATAAAAAAAGTGATTAGTTATCAGTATTTTTTGGTGATAAAAGCGAATATGGAGCTAATTTTTTTTAATTTCAAATTATTTTAATTTCGTGGGGGGAGGGTTTGAGCGAATTTCTTGAAATGCAGATATTACAGTGGGTCGTGATGTGCTACTTCACCCTGGACCACGATGGAAACTTGTTTTGATGTGCTACTTTCACCCTGAACCTCGATATAAACTTGTTTTGGGGTCCCTAGAGTACAGAACGCTTTGTGTTTTTTTCCAGAAATTAAAAAAATATATAGCCTATAGATATTCATAAATATTTGAAAAAATACAGAAATTCGCTAAGTTTTGCAGGTCCTGCGAAAGGAGTATTTATATTTAATCTAGACATATGATAGACTCCATATATCAAGGAACTTAGCATTACACAATACGTCAAAGAATCACTCAAATCTAGCATACATTCAAAATCATTCTCATCAGTAATGCCGGTATTCTTCTATTATTTTTGCTCGTCAGTATTATCAATAATAGAATGAAAGTTATATTCACTGTATTATTATATAGTATTTTCAAGTACAGTATATGTTAATGTGCTCAGTTTCCTTGTTCATCTATACTGGGAGTTTCGATATCCATTGACAATTTGCTACTTGCCATGGAACAGGAGAAATATAATAAATGTAATAGCATCATACCAGTATTGATAAAAAAATAATAATAAAACCCAGAACAATCAAATATTAAAACTGACACTGTATTTCACTTTTAAATAATGTATTACTCACATATATTGGAGATGCTTGAGGAATGCATTTCACTTCTGAAAAGAAGCTTCGTCAGCTTGAGGAAACTTTTCAGAAGTGAAATGCATTCCTCAAGCATCTCCAATATATGTGAGTAAAACATTATTTAAAAGTGAAATACAGTGTCAGTTTTAATATCAGATTGTTCATTAAGTATTTCGTCATGGAAAACATCACAGAAAACCCAGAACATGTGAATAAATAATGGAGAATGCACATGTAATGGAGTGTAGAAAAATACTACCTGTAATTTATTTTCGAACGGTTTTATCCATGAACCGAACCTACCTTGATGCTTCTCCAACTCAAAAGAGGCTTGCAAAGTCTCCTTTGAGGTAAAAAAAGTAAAGGTAGATTCATAGATACGGGCCTCAGCCTAAGGACATTAACTAACAAACTTGAACGACAAAGAGCAAATAGAGAGCAGAAAGCATAGCGACAAAATTTAATAAGTACATGCTTTCAGAAATTGTCAAGTTAATGAATTCCAAGTTATCCGAAAGCATCCTCCAGTCAAGTGTAATTTATAATTTCTCATGTGAACAATACTGTCAAGTCGTTTGAGTAGGCTATATGTTTAGTATCCAGTCTTTGATAACTCCTCCACTGTCTCTACCTGGCACCATTCCACAGCACGCGTTTTATCTCATCGCTATCCTCTCTGCTAGCTGCTATTCCTAATTGTCGCTCGTTCCGAAAGTACCGTACCCTAATAATAAGTATTTTTGCAGCATGCTATATTATTTTATGCGGCAACCGGTAATTGAGATGAAAATATTCCGTACTATCTTAGACTTCAACTGTTGATGGATGAATGGATACAGGATCTTGAAATTCTTGATCTATCATGAACTGGTATGTTGACGTATCTTAAATTTTTTATATTAAAATCAACTAATCTACGACTTGCAAACATTCTTTAAATATGAGAAATCATTAATTTACTCACTCGACTGGAGCATGTTTTCGTATTATGCCGAATGATGACATGGAATGGATTCAAAGTAATCTGGAAGCATGCTAAAAATCAAGTGGGTAGTCTGAATTTATAATATCTAAACAATGTCTGCAAAACATTGATTTCAATATAAAAAGGTCAAGTTACGTCAAAATAGCATATCAAGTGCCTTGAATAGTTTGAAAAAGTAAACTTGTTTAATTATAGAAAATAATAAGTTTTTAATTAACTACATGAATAAGTTCTAACAAATTCAATAGTTTTAAAATAGCAGCTTCCTTATAGCCTACATACATTTTTAAACTAGATTTGAAACCTTTGCATTTTTTATTAATAGTAGAATGTTCCATTTTAGCTTTAGTTTTAAAGTAGGGAGATTCGATTTCTTCAAATGAAGTCGATGTAGTTTCACTTAACTAAATTAGGTGAAACAAGAATGTAGTCTACTAATGGAACAGAAATGATAGTATGTCCACTCATCCATTAATAATAATAGTTGAGGCTAGTGTCATTAATTTTAATGAAAAAAGCATATACGATATAATACCAATTATCCGAACTCTAATTATCCAAATCGCTGACTGTCTTTCTTTCGGAGGATGAAGCCCACATAGGTCTGAGACCTGTGCGTGGGTAATGAATTGGATGATGGTGATTGATGAGTTGGATTTACAGTTTAGGGTGGGTTCCGATCCACCGGGAAGTGATTTTACAGCAGAGAAAACAGACTCCTTTTGCTGGCCAATCCCATCGGTCACCTTTACAAAGAGCGCCCAGGAGTTTTGTAATCTAAATCACTTTGGAAAAAATAAGTCAGAAACGTTACATTGTGAGATGCTTAGCAAATAACGACTTTCATTTATATAAAATACAATTTATGTACAGCACTTGTAAGTTAACCTAATTATGCTAGATAACTTGCAAAAGTTTTGTCTTCTCGCGTAATTAACAAAAAATGCAGTACCATTAATAAGCTCTTTTTCTACTAAATATTCCTTTGTTCTTTAAAAAAATCCAATCATCCGAACTTTTTCTCATCCGAATGGAATCAGGTTCCAATTGATTTTGATAAATGGAGTTTTACTGAATTCAATATCCTTTCTATTATTAATATTGATGACACCAGCTTTGACTCTAATTATTGATGATGAATGAACGGAAATACTATAATTTTTCATGCATTAGTACATTTTATTTTTCCTAATTATGTTTATCCATACTTTAACTAGAGCTAATAAATGTTTATACTCAAATTAGAGCCAAAGTTGGTGTCATTTATTTTAATATAAAAAAGTATACTGTACTTAGCGGCTTTTTAATTGTTGCAATGCTTTTTCAGATAATTCACCGTGATCTGGCAGCTCGTAATGTGCTAGTAGACGAAAACCATATCTGCAAGGTGGCCGATTTTGGCTTTGCACGCGACCTTATGTCCAGCTACGTGTATGAGCGTAAGTCTGAGGGCCGACTGCCAATCAGGTGGATGGCACCTGAGTCTCTCTATGACAACATTTTCTCGGTCAAGTCGGACATCTGGAGTTTTGGTGTCCTGATCTGGGAGATTGTGACACTGGGCTCGACGCCTTACCCGGGAATGGCCGCTGCGGAGGTGATGCGCAAGGTCCGGGATGGCTACCGACTAGATAAGCCCGAGCACTGTCGACGAGAGCTCTACAACATAATGTTCTACTGCTGGGATAAGGACGCGAAGGAGCGGCCCGATTTCAAAGAGCTTGTGCAGCTTCTTGAACAGCTACTGCTTACTGAGACTGAGTACATAGAGTTGGACCGATTTCCTGATCACTCCTACTACAACATGTCCTCTTTGAGCGGCGAAAAGCTGTGATTTGCCACTCTTTTTCAAAATTGATGCTCACGTTCTATAAGAGTAGTGGGCGGACCTTTAGAGCTTCATTAATAAAACTTTCCAAAAGAGTAACCTTGTGACATAAGAAATATATCTCACTTAGAAACAATAATGCTAAGCTTTTGGACTTCAATTTTGACCAACAGTAGTAATTATTCAAGTCCATCAGCCATATTCAGGAAACTAAAATAATGTATACATGTTATACCAACAAATAAAATATATTCAGTGCATTTCAATATCAGTCAATAGGGAAAATTGATATTGACATTGATAGAATGACAAATACTGTACATGGACTATATATATATATTTTTTTTTGGAAGCATGAATCTTATGCAACGTAGAGTACATTTTGAATCCTTTCTATTCCTTATTGGGAATAATTTTTTGTCTATGTTCACAATTTAAGTGGTTACTTAGTCCTGCCCTTATGAACAATTCTTATTAGATACAATAATTCTATAGAGAAAATTGAGATTAAGCTTATTCTATAACGGAATTGAGTTCCATCTAAGACTGTTCCTAAGATATTATTTTTCTTATATTATTTCACGTGTATTGCAGTGTGCACAATGTGAATATTATACTGCATAATACAAAAAACCTGCTTCAGAAAAAATGATTTGGATAACCTCTATCATACTAGAATTTGATGATGGAGGTTATCATTTGGGATATTTTTTGAGTTTTGATACTAATCACTCATATGAAAAATATCGCATAAAAGTCTGCGAGAAAATACTTCCAACACAAACCAAGACAGCAGATAGATAGGTCCGGTGCTCTATCCCTTACAATTCACCCCCACCACAGAGCAGCATTCACTCCGTTTCTCACAATGACAAGAGAAAAGTGACAATGCGCATTCTACTGTGCGCAGGCCCGACTCTCCTCTCTTCCTCCAATCCTCCTGACTACGATACAGAGCATCTGAGGTGGTGGAAGATTGCTTCCTCTTTTCCATGTTGGAAGTATTTTCTCGCAGACTTTAATGATTCAAATTGAAATGGCTATATAAATTCTTGAGGCACAAGCCAGCAGATCTCATGCATTGAGTATTTATCGGTAGAGTTCGATATGAGTCAATATTGATATTCATGAAGTCTTGATTACCGTACATGAAATAACAGGTTGAATATAAAAATTGGGTTTTGTCCAAACTCTATGGAATAGCATAAGAGAATACGAACTTGAATGACCAGTCCAATCATAGACTTGCTCTCATCAACAGAGAATATTGTCAATAAATCAAATGTTCAGATAAAGAACCGTTCACACATTATGTCAAAAACAAACTAAATTAGTATCCTCAATCATTATCAACAAACAGTTTAGCGGAGTTTGCTATTCAAATAAAATCGGTCCCAATAATACAGTAGTGATAATAAAATTCTACCTAATAAATAATTAAAATACGGAATTTATTTCTGTAGCTGTACTCTTACTGATAATTAAAGCTTGTAATTATGAGTATCATCAGTGATAAGCTTTGTACATTTTTTTCGGAGGATGAAGCCCACATAGGTCTGAGACCTGTTCATGGGTAATGAACATGGGGAATGAATTGGACGATGGTGATTGATGAGTTATATCAGTTATCAGTTTAAAAGCTGCTATAATTCAAATTCTATATTTAAAAAGCTGATGCGTGTATATGATCAAACCGATTCCCACTTTATTAATTAGTATTCAGACATGAGTCACTTTATAAATAAAAGTGAATAAATGAATACTCATGAGTTGGAGTGAAAAAAAAGTACAGTTATGAGAGTAATCATGTGACTTACCGAAATTCTTCGTCATGCAGACTGATTGGAGCTTTGATAAAATGAGAGAATGGTATTGTATTAAAAGAAATAAAGTGAGATTGTTACAAACATCAACTATTCTATGATAAACTTGAACATAAAAATATATATAACAATTATTCATTTGAATCAAGCTCTTCAATTGTATTGTAAATATGATATTATTATTATACGATTTTAAATGTATATATTTTATTAATTTACATTATAGAAACAATAAATTATCGGGTATATTGATTTGAATGATGCCAAATCTAATTGTTGATTAATATTATGCTTACTTGTTATGTTTATTGTGTAAACCATTGTAAATAATTAAGCAGACAAATTTTGTGAAAGCCCCAAAATAATATTTTTATCAATTTGATAATACTGATGTTGGGACTACATGAAGAAACAATATGAAAGTAACTATTCTACTATGTTAATAAAGGTTTTTTTAGAAAAAAAAGACTTCTCAATCATACTCTCCTTATTGATGAAAATAATTGTGAATCCACATTGATTGACCAATCACAAATAAATTAAGCTTTTTGATTTGTTTTAGCATATTTTAATCATTGAAGCCTACAACCAATGATTATTGTCAATCTCCTTGTTGTAATAGTCAGTAATATTCGATTCAATTTCCATCTCTGGCAATGCTCGATTTTCGACTGGGTTTAGTAATTTTCTGTGATTGACTTATTCTGTTGCAATGAATAAGCTTCTACTTTATGTGGGATTCAGGGGCAATTCCACTTAAAATCTATGAGCACTATGATATTCTATGATATTGTATGTCTCAATGGGAAATATCATTCTACAAAAAGTTTCATAAATACAATCATTATCTGGAATAGACGTTTTAATGAGAATTTTCCAAGTTGTTTTGAATGTTATCATGCAAACAGCCCAACGAAATGACCTTCTGAACTTCAACAGAATAATTACAAATCAAAACTTCCTGCTTCATTTTCACTACAACCATACCTCAGCTTGACTCAGTTCACTGTAAGGTGACATCAGTGTCTAATGATGTTCTAACAGCAAAGTAAAACAATTGTTGCACATAGATGGTTTCCATATCGAAGTGTTTTTCCAATATATTTTTTATGGGAAGAAGATAGTCATATCAACGATTAAAAAAGAGACTTTCCTGAAGCGAAAGATGGTCATATCTAGTGGTGAAACTATGGGGGTTGATCAGGGGGATAATTCCCTCCACCACAGAGACCCAGAAGGAAAATAAACTTGAGAATTTCAACAATCTGTGAGAGACGGTTTTTGATAAAAGAGCGAGAGGACGATGTTTCAAGTCGCTGTAAATGTGTTTGTAGAGTACCAACTGAACCCTCCTTTTTAAATACATTTCAAAGTACGGTACTAATTACAACTACATTTTACAAATTACATATATTACATTTTACAATTACAAATACATTTCAAAGTCCGTATTAACGGATTTTAGTACCGTACCTACTCAACTGTACAGTACCCCCCAATCAAGTAGGATGGGAAATCATTAAAGTAGGCCTTCTTCAAAGTTTGTTTAATTGAACAATCAATTTTCAGCACAAAAGTCCGGATCTCTTATTGACAATGAAGCAAAGACGAGATAAAAATCACTTTGACACACAATGTCTAGAAATGCTCAATACGTGGCTTTAAAGGGATTATTTTTTTAAAACTTCTCAGGGGAGTACCCCCGAACCGCACTATTGAATAAATTATTGTTGGAGAACCCCTCCTTCTCCTAGCATTTAGGGTCTGGAGTTTCCCCCTCTTCACCAGAAACCCACATAAAATCAATGGTCATATACCCCTCTCCATATCCTTCTAGTTACGCTGCTGCTCAATTGTCTTCTCAGGAGTTTGATAGACTGAATTTTAACGATTCAGTGTCTCAGGATTGTAGTTTATTTTCAACTTTTGAGTCTTCCAAGTAGCTGTTGTTCTTAGTTCCATGAATTTTTCGTATGTGTTCTGTACCAATAACATCACCACCAATCTGGATGATGCGGTACGTTGAAAACAATATTGTACTGTCTTCGCCGTGTGGGTTGCTATACGAAAATAACTTGAGTTGAAGAAGAACCTTCCGCTCCAAATAAAATCATGACAACCTCCCCGAGTTGAAGAGGATAGTCACAGCAAGCAGTATACCGTATTCCCCACGGCTTGATAAAATAAAGATTCTGTCGTATATGGAGCAGAGCGCATTGTGAATAAATAATGATATTCGAGTAGTCTGAATTCTTCATTCACGGATTGAAGTTTGCTGCTCTATTTTTCACGGTCGAATAGTTTGTTAGTGGGGTAGGAAAGTGTACCACCCTACAACTTTTTACAGCTCTTCAATTTCTAATGATCCATTTCGATTATATAGCCTTGTGCTAAAGCCTAAAGGCAATCTGGTTCACTCTTTCTACAAATAATGGTGAAAAGAAATAAATTTCAGAGCTCGGAATTGTATTACGTATAATACTTGTCAGGCGCGAACCGAGAGGTGGAAAAAAAAAGATGTATCACCTCGAAATTTTCAAACAACACTAAAAAAGCTGCAGAAAGAATTTCTGGACTCGCGCCTGACATTTCTATTCGAATTGCATTTTTATTCTGTTAAATTTATTTATGAATGTGAATGTATTATTTAAATAGATAAGATCAATGAGGAAACACTGTGATTCATGCATTCGGGGTTAACTTTATTCATGACAAAATATTTGATGAACAATCACCTGGCTGATGAAGCTTCTCCTTGGAAGCGAAATGCATCCCTCTAGTATAAGTGAATAAGAATCATAATTGAAATAGAAATACAATGTCAGTTTCCAATATTTTCCATCAAAATTGCATTTTTTAGCCCCCTTAGATATCATTATTTATTTATGTTTGTATTTAAGGTATTATTGTTCATCATTACCTTCTGTACTTTATATTCTTTAGATGAGCTGTTGGTTAATATCGACTACTGTTTAGGTGCCTATTTATACAAATTTGCAATTTATAGCAGAACTTATGTTTCAGAATGTCAGGGTTTGTTCAAGGACCTGTATCCTAGAGAAACTCATACTTCATACAAAAATATTAAACGAATTCGAGGCAGGCATTTAAATATCAGGACAAATATGAGCGTAGTTTTCAATGGAATTAGTATATCTATAGAGGATTTTCGATACTTGTATTGAAATGTCCGTATACAGTCGTTATTGGCTATTGACGCTTTAGGTATGTAGGCAAGTAGGTATGTATGGGTTTCTTTAGCCAATTTCGACTGTAGGTGACTGCAAACCTCAACAACGGTTGAGTTCAAAGGAGCCTTACCAGTAACCGGTAAAAGTTAATATTAGTGTTTGATTGGCCTATTAAAATTTCTCAACGTTTATGAATTTAAAAAGACCAATCAGACACCACCGGTAACTTCTACCGGTTACCGGTAAGGCTCCCATGAACTCAATCATTGTCTTTTGGGCAAAACAGCATAGGCCTACTATGCAAGCGGCAAACAAGGATAAGCAGTGAGGTAGATTGCCATTGCTTTTTCCACTGAGCTATCTCAAGTTATGCTATTTGAATTACTAAAGCAAGGTAACCCAGATTGTTCCTTGCTCATTAACCTTGATTAACACTGTAAATCGCACTTTGTAATAGGTGGATAGCGATGGTCAAAATCTTATAATTTAACCTAGGAACAACACTTTAAAAGGCAATTCGGAAATATTCCTGTGAATTTTGAATAGATGGCACACATTTCTATGTGTTCTCCATTTTCACAAAGCAGCTCAATGACAAATCTATGTTATTCAGATTCTGTTTCGATTAAATTCCCACCAACTGCAATTGAATAGAAAAGGTTTTCCATGGCAGGATTTACGCTAATTGAATACTGCAGTTGCCTATAATGGAGTCTCAAATAGAGTTGGAAAAATCTATAGAAAGTCAAACCTGAATAGAATGAGGGTGTTAAAAGTCTATTAACGAAATTATCAGATAGAACAGATCAACAACTTTACTGCAAATAATATGTAGGCCTATATTAGTTCTTATTAAACTGTAGAAGTTCTTTATTGAACATCTTTGGCTGTCAATAGATAACGCATCTTTTATAAAATAATTCTGAATATCTCTTCCAAATATTTTTTTCATGAATAATAGCATTCAATTGAAAAAGAATTCCATGTCCAGTAGAAGTGTAATGAATTTTGATTTTGATGTTATTTCTATGGTGAAGAATCACATCAATTTTCTTTGAAAATTGAGACGATGAGGCATATTTTTATGAAAGTTTTCAGAGTGTAATTATTATAATGAAATAATCTTATAGCTCAATCCTTCACATTTTTAGACATTATTCCCTATACTGCTCTATTAGTTCATACCTTAGAAATGAATTTGATTGAAATAAAATGGAAATTTTACTTGAATGAACAAAAATAATGTAGTTACTTGAGTGATCGGTACTCAAGTACATTACAATACTTATGTAGTAGAGTATTGTACTACATATTTCAGGTGCTTAAAACTAGGTGCTTAAAAATTATAATATTTAAACTGCTAAAGCAAGGCAACCCCGGTTGTTTCTTTATCATTATTTGAGCCCGGATGTTAGGCAGTAAAAACACGAAAGTAGGCAGGCAAAAAGGCAGTAAAAAACACGAAAATAGGCAGTAAAAAATTAAAAATAGGCATTTTGTAAAGAGTGTGAAAATACAAATATAATAATTGAATAACTTACATTTTACTGGATGCACATAATTACAATATATTTTTCAAGTTCTCTTTTAAACTTTTTCTTCTTTCCGAGAGGATATTTTTTATAATTGAAAACACTATCTTTCCACATCGACTGGTGTGATTGGAGCGTATTTGTAGCATGTGTAACATCGCACTCTGAGCAGTGGAAGAAAAGTTTTATATTTGCTAAAATTTTGATAACAAATAAGGTACTCACAACAAATCTTAAATTATTTATTCTAATTCGAATTTGGCCTAAATCGACTTTACAAGCCACTTAACCTTTCCTAAGACAGATTTGTTTATTTTTGTGGGAGTAGAAAGCCGGCAGCTGACTGATAAGGAAGCAAGGGTTGTTTGATCGGGTCTGCATAATCCCGACAAACAGTATTAATTAATTGTCAAATTAATTATTCAATGTAATTATGATCATCTCTTTGTTAATTTAAGCATTCTTTATGTGGTCAATAAATTCTCCTATTTGTTTCTGACTCAATGCTATCGAGTCTTTTACTCTATTCAATTAATTTATTTTCATTTTATTTTAGAGTGGTAACAGGTGTTTGACGTCACTTGTTTTTCACATTTTTGTGTGGAATCCCCCACTCAACAGACTTGCATAGATTTTCCTGAGGAGGAGACCTGTTTTAGTTACCTCCAAATAATTTAAAGTTCCTATTTCTGTTACTGTGATATTTTTGTATTTAATGTTGAAAGGGCTGTGAGTTAATGTTAAGTCAGTGTTTCTAAAAAAGATCCCCTGCAAGTATGAAATGAAAAGTATAAAAATAAAAGTCGCGAAAAACCGTGGACACGAGACGACCGCTTCCAGGAAGGCAACAACCATTTCATCCTGGCCCATCCAGCCACATCAGCGCCGTATAAGTATCCGTGAGTGACAAAAAATATATAATATATGAGCTCAAGTGCGTGCGTGAAAAATTTCAACGAAACCATAGAAAAATTTAAAATTTGAAAAAATCAGCACGTGCATCAGATAGAGGGGTGTCGGTTGTACAGACACGCTGACTTATCATTTTATGTTATTAAAAAAGGGTCAAAGAGTGCGATTTATTGGGGAAAATTTCATAGAGGACAGAGATATTATTCTTGAAATATATTTTAAAGGAGACCGAACTCTATTGAGGTCAAATCTGGCATTATTTAAAAATTATTAATCTATATCTCCTCTGTGAAGGAGCCTATTTTTCATTTTTTATTATTGAAATAAACCTCCAACTTTGTTTCTAAAATTGGCTTCATCATTTCCGTCAGTTCAGTCCAGGCTCTAGATTGTAGTATCTTAGATTTTAATTATATTCCAACTGGATTGTTCTCATATCACCATAAGTGTCTGGTCAAATAAGAGTGTGGCAGGATATAAAGCATCCAATTTGTGAGATATTGTGGTCCCACAATTTGGGGGACGATATCCTGTCGTACTTTTATTCAAAGTTCACTTCTACTCCGAGGAATTCAACCGACTGCTGTACCTTGAGCTATCCGGCGCATTTATTAATGGTTCATAGAGTAAGTAAACTTATTTTTAAATAAGTTTCTATCCATTAGGTAAGCCCTTGCGAGAGTAGAGGTTGACACATGCTACTGAATTTGGGCTCATTTCAAGTTCAATAGATGAGTCACCTTTAATTATTTTACATATTTGTTTTATTTTGTCTAAACCTCACAGTTCGAGAGGGAGCATTAAGGAAAACTTTCTTTGTATTTGAAATCAACTTATCTACATCAGGAAACGAACTGCGTTCGTCTTTATTGTATTGAGAATATTCTCGATGCAGTCGTATTTGAATTCGATGTAAATGTATCTATATATGTCTATATGCATCATATTAGCTAAATTTATGTGCCCACTCTATGCTATATAGTTGAAAACCTTCAATCTTCACTATTATATTATCATTTTTATTCCTAGAAGTCGTTGAAAATTTCTTTTAAACCAGCGTTTAAGGCATAAAAGGGCAGCTTATCGTAGAATAGGCAAAAATATCCAAAAACTAACAAAATAGGCATTATGCCTAAAATCAAGGCATTTTGCCTAACATCCGGCCTCTGCTCATTATCTTTGATTAACACTGTGAATCAGGCAAAAGACTCTTCAAGATTCTGCTCAAATAAGAATTAGCTACCAGAGGATCTCTCAGTATGTACTCTTCATTCATTCTGTTGGTATGAATGGGGCTTTGTGAGTTCAGGAGAGGGGTGACTTGCTGATGATTTGACGTCACCGCTTGTCTCACCATCAATCTTGAAACATCTGGAAGGGATTGATCTTTGGTGATTTGAGCAAAGGGCAAATTACAATCATTGTTTGACAGTGAGAATCTTCCCAGTCCATTGTTGTGAAGTCCTCTTTGAATAATGACTATCTGACAATATAACGATGATGACAGTTGAATTCTGCGATACGGGTTTAGTGGGTAGTGTAAAAGGGGTACGGGTAAGGAAGGAGGTTGGTAAAGGTGGTGGTGGTAAAGAGTGTCTGGGGGTAAAAAGTCAGGGGTTGGTTATTGCACATGCGCATAGAAATTCTGGGGGGAACTCCTGATCAAGTAGCACAGTTTCCGTACGAACGCGCTACGTGGTGTATGAGTGCTCTTACAAAACGATTAAAACGGGCTTCAAAACGCGAAAAACGAAATAATGATCATGTCTCGTCATCTCGGATTGAACTGAATTGAAAACTTCAAGAGTGCTTTTGAATAATGACTTCCATGTTTCCATTTATCTCTCACACGTACAAAGCACATGCATATCGCCCCCAATAATAATTATTCTAAAAAACGTAAAATTTCCTGGAGAAAAGTTATTTTTCCACAGAAAAATAGCTACAAGACGGTGCTTTTCTTAATCATAATTTATTGGAAACATTTATTTATTTCTAACTCAAGATCTTAAAATTTTCAATGTTCAGAGATCTATAGCAAAAGTAAATGCTGCCAAATTTTAAAAAGCCGCAGCTTGGAATTAATTTTTCAGCGAAGACCACTTAATTCAATCAAAATTCATTAAACTGGACGAGATTTGTATAATTTTTGTAAATGCAAATTCACGAAAACTTTAGTATTGAACTAGCTATTGTACCCGTCCTTCGTATGTCTGATTATGTTCAGAAATAAGACTAGCCTCATGTTCCGGCTTTTTTTATAGCAACGAAGTATGTTGTTAGCAGCTTAGTAAACAACTTAGAACGTAAACAATTCAGTGACAGTTATCAGAGAGAATATTTGCGAACAGCTGATTGATATATCATGATAAATTACGTGATTTGTTCTTATGTGGTAAAAAAACTTAGAAGATATGTATCCAAAATCGCACAATACTTGGTTTTTAAACGTTTATTATTCTGTAGAAAAAAGTTAATTTAGTTTTTTATAGCTAAAGACATTGTCAAGAAGGTCTTCAATACTGATAAATTACTTTAATCCCGATCGATGCTCTCGTTTTTCAGGAGAAGGCCGCGTAAAATACCTTTGGGACCGTGACAGACAGACAGACAGAAAATGAGATAAGACTTGTTTCGGCTTCTTTAATGTATAAAACGTAAAAATAACCAAAAAATATATAATTCTGATAAATGTACAGACAAAACTCTAATTTTATTTATATAGATTATCATCCATTGTCACTATAAGATTTTCACCAGTTTTGTGTTAAATATGAGCGTTAAAATTTTTTGTTAATTTTTTTCATTGGAAATGAGAGTGCAGTGGAATTTTTGTATTCTAATCACAGAATTCGTTCCATTTTATCAACCATCTGTCTGGCTTCAAATTTTTTTCAAGTCAGGACCAAGAAGAATATCATTTTAAGAATGCTTTGACTAAATTGTAGTAGTATGGAGAATTTGACAATGAAAAATAAGACATCAGTTCCCTCAATTTCTCAATTGAACTGTATGGTAATCACATGTCTTTTAATAGTTTATTTCAGTGGTGGACGACTCTATGTCTATTCATTGTAATACAAAAACTCAAATTGTAATACAAAAGGAAGAATTCTTGAGTTCTGTACTGTTTTCTCCAAGAATTCTTGATTTTTACTACAATACTGTGCAGGCTATACTGTTAAACACAATGAACAACTGTAGTATGTTCATCCTACCATCTGTCGTAACTTCTTTCCATTTGGTAGTGTATGAAATTAAAATAAACTAATATAATTGATTAATATAATTATATCTATAAGGAGAGTGATAAATGCGAGTCGTACCAGGTATCGTTTAAGTCATATACGATAATAAGACACGAGCGCTCGCACCAAAAACGGAAAGGTGACGGCTTAATTTTGACAGCAAAAAAGACTGTTCTCTGCTGTAAAATCACTTCACGTTGGTTTTGAGCCCACCAAAAACTGCAGGTCCAACTCATTACTAGTACTTTTAGGTTTCTAAAATTAGGTTGCTAGATTGAGGCCAGTTCAATTATATTTAAATCATCAACTACTAATTCCATGATTCTTACAAACATCAATATTTATCCACTTTGAACATTTATAGGAAATCATCAAAAAACTTTCCTACTTTCAGTTTGCAAATCTCGAAAAGTCACGAAGACTATATAATAATTGTGCACAAGTTGAGTTTCCTTCAGTTGGATTTCAACAAGCTAACACCATTCCACCCCACATTTTGATTAAATGAAACAACAATGAACTCATGTATGCGATTTTTACGTTTTTAAAGCAAATAAAGTACTCTGAAACATTAGGCTATTCTCAGTCTAGTCATGACAGCTCAGGTGCTCCACAAACATGCTTTAGCACTGTTGTCCCCCCAAGTTTATCACATATTATAACAGTATAACAGGATTTTAGAACGGGATTATTACTATTACGGGAGAATAGCGCTATTCCATTATTAAAAAAATAGCTCCCCATATGAAAGTAAACAGTCCCTTATTGAAAATTCACTCTCAACTTGAAAGTACAGTAAACTTGATTTTCGCTCGCCGAAAAATAAACATCAACTTGTTTGCTTGGATGGTTCAACTTGAGTTATTTGTCATATAGGCTATGTTTTGTTCGGGGGAAGTTTTGTTGTAAACGCCATTACTTTGTTATCATACTCAAAATATTGCCTCTATACCGTTCTTGTCACTGACAAACTCTCCAAAGTAGAAATTTATATTTATTCAACGGCTTCTGGGCTTTGAAATTGGCTTACTCCATTGAAATTCCTTTGCTTGTCATACACAATTGTTGTTGTCGCAGCTGAAGAGTATAAAAGCGTTAGAAACTTAATCGAATCTAATCTTTATTAGGATGATTCTATTGAAAAATAATCAATAATCAAGTATGAGAGTATATCACACTCAAGAGTAGGCCAATAATATTATTGAATAGCATGTGAAGAGGGAATAGTGTAAAGAAAAGGTCATGTGGAGTGTAGCACTCACACAGCATGTAAAACGACAAATATAATCAAGTAAATTAGAAACCCACCTCTTGTTTGACCGTTGACCGTTGCTGGATTCCATAAATAGTATTTTTGCTTCATAAAAGCTAATTCATGAAGAATAAACTTAGTCTCATTTGATTCAGCTACTCATGGGAGAGTGGAAGAGAGGGCCATGAGTCCTAACTCCGCCCTTAATAAAGGCAATCTATCTTTCTATCAAAGTAGGTAAATTAATATTTGCCTACTAAAAAATGCCTTAATTCTTCTTCTTAAAAAAATAGATGAATAAATAAATACGGTATGTTGTTTCTGACAGCGTTATAGGAAAAGGAATGAGGAATATCAAAACATCAGCACCTTATTTCCAAGAACCTTTTTGGCCTGTTTAATTTGGAATGCGTAATCTAGATTTATTTTTATAGTTTTAGAGTTATTACAACGTCGTGGAATCTTTGAGAATTACCGTGGTTCCCTCAATTTTAAACTTAAAAAAACAGGTCGAATATAGAACCTTGTTCTTTTTGGAAGTCTGTTGATAAATGCCTCAAAATGTTAGCAATGCGTTTTTCTGGATATTGGAAATTATCTGGTGTTCAAATCATACATCAATTATCACCCAATTCGGCGACTGAAAAATTGCGGTGTTGTCAGATATAGGACAATGCCAGCAGTTGATAATAAAGAATCACCAACATCAGTGCATGAATTGACAAGTTGTAGCTGTACCCTGTTGCCTAGTCTACAAGTCTGACACGAACAGTCATATAGCTTATCACCGCTGTCGGTCGATTTCCCCCCTTTTTTTTCTACACCGCAGTTCGTCAGAGCCGCCTAGTTTGGTAACGCGTACAGCTGTAGTTAACAGAATGAATTTAAATCAGCATATTGATAAATGATGATGTGTTCCAGTACGGTAGCTCACCTGTATCATACTATGATACCTGACAAAAGATAGATAGACAAAATGCCTTTATTTGGGCAAAGTTAAAGTTATTAGAACTCGCAGGTCCTCTCTTGCACTTACTCTTAAGAGAGAGAGTGAGAGAGTAAAACTCGATCCAATTGTTGCAGTATTCTGAGAACGAACTCGACTAACCTATTTTATGAACCTGCTCTATGCTATCAACTCTCGTACTTGATATTTTTTAAATAATTTTATCCTAATTATTATAATACAAATCAGATTAGGTTTCTGGCAAATAAAATGAAAACCGGATCTTTATCACTCATAGAAATTATGTATCAGAATAGCAGATTATTTCGGTAATCCTGGATGAATAAATGCACGAGGGTATTAGATTATTTAGGGTAGTAGGCCATTAAAACTGAATAGCCATCAAATTAAAAATTTTATCCACTCTCGAGCTTGATAATTATTTTTCATCCCAATTATAATATTGAACAGATTGGGTTTCGGAGAAAGAAAATGAATACTAGAACTCTATCAAGCATAGAAATGATGTACTGTAGGCTACCAGGATAGTGGATTATTTCCATTGCAGCTAAATTGAGCTCTAGTGGGTGATAAACAGAATATTAATGTGTTTGTTGCTTACGAAGATGAGTGGTCACAACTGTAACACAAGCCGAAATCGGCATATTAAGCCTGTAATCATATTTCATACAAGAATGCATTTGCCAATGTCTACGTTGTTTGTGTATGGTAATAATGTATTGTTCGCCCATTTATCATGTTTTGGATCAATTAAATTGGACTATGAAGAGAAACTTTTGCGTTCTTCCAAGAAAAAATATATCCAGTTAATATTGTGCCAACTACTGTCACTGTGAGACAACATTTCCAAATAATTAGAAGGTTTCATTTTTAAATAACAGTCTGCCCCTATTAGCATGCTGCTGGATCAATATTGAATGTTATTCATTTTGGAGTCAACCAAACACTATCAGACATTTCTCTGTTGTTTTCTCGCTAATCAGCAAAAGTCTGAGAAAAGGAAAGGGAAATTTCAATTGCGTTAATAAGACTGTATTCAAAAAAACTAGCGAAAATGTCTTGCATTCAAACCGTTGAAATCCTATTTTCAGAGGCTAATTTACGCTTTTATGTTTCAATTATGCGACTACGCGATTAGTTATTATTATTTCCACCGTCCTCCTCTCCCCTGCTGACATTTTCAACCATTAATAAACCGTGTATAATTCATTTTTCATTTTGTTTGCCTGTTATCTTAAGCTTCTTGTTGGAAAATGACAATGAAATCGAATAATAATGAATTTGAATGTGAAAAGAATGATTGTAATGATTGAATCAGTAATATTAAGTGTCATTCAGGATAGGTTATAAGCAAAATATAGTCTATCACTCTCTAAAATATCTTGATTGATGATCATCAGAGTTCTACTGCCCAAAATCACTTAGAGGTAAGCTACGAACTCCTGGGCCCTGTTTGTGGGTGACCTATTGGACTGACCAGCAAAAAATACTCTGTTCTGTGCTGTAAAATCACTTCCCGGTGTTTCGGAATCCATCTAAAATTGTAGGTCTAACTCATCAATCACCATCATCCAATTCATTGCTCATGCACAGGCATCAGGCTCATGTGAGCTTCACACTAAAATAAATTCCAGCTTTTGATGAAAATAATGTTTTATAACATATATAAAAACATAATAGTATTTACCTTTAGGTGAAACATAGTAGCCTATAATCTTTAGGTCATAGGCTTTCAATTGACAATAGTTGCGTTATAAGATATAGGGATGATGAGTTTTGACTAGTAATGAATATAGGCCCACAATATATCACGGATGTTAATCTCCCAATCAATAAATTTTATAGGATACACAAGCTTGGACTCGATTCTAAAATTCTTCCACTGATCAATGTGCATCGATGAAAAATCTACATTCTAACACGTGAAGTGATATTCAACCACAATATGGATTCATTCAGTATGGCAGACAATGTCACTAGTGATAGTTTATCCTGTTTATGGGAGAAACGTAGAGCCAATACCAGTATTTGGATAGATGGAAGAAGCAACCTCAACATTAGCTTGACGGTAAGATGTTATCCACTGTTATCAATGTAATTCATTCATTTATTCTCTCACGAAAAGTACCTATTTTCAAATTGCAACAAGCATTGAATTTTGTTCAATTCAAGATTATAATAACTTGATTGATATACATAAATTATTGATGATAAGACAAAACACTACATTATTATTGCAGTTAGCTCAGTAAAAATTCCACGTAAATGTTAACATATAACTATTCTAATACATTGTGTTAAATAACTTTGTGATAGCAGAGATGAAACTGAATTCACACTCATAATAACTGTCACAAATGTAGCCTACCAACAATATATTTATTATGTAACAATGGGTCGAGTTTTTTTTAAGAACAGCATCTACAACACGAACGGCGGTTAGTGATGGACTGAGACGGCTGCTTCCCCCTCCACTGCCATTGTCACCGGTGCTAGTGCGCAACTCAAGGTCACAGCTCATGATAAACCTGACGAACAGTAGCATTCAGCGTCCTTCTTCTTAAAGCTCATGAGTTATAAGTTCAACAATTTATTGATAGAATAAAAATTTTGTCAATTTTTCTTAGCAAGTTAAACAAAAAAAAAAAAGGGGGTACAAAGCTGGAACTTTTTTAATCCCCTCTAAGCATCCTAAAAAAGTCCCAGCAGTTTGCGAAAGTGCCTGGGCTGTGCTTAACTTTTTGGGGGCTTAGAACCCCTCAAATTTGCCTCTTTTTCAGTTTTACGCAAATAATCAAAAACAATCTACCGCATTGAATCATTGATCTATTCGAAATTGAAGAATATAAAAGTATTTGTCAATTGATGTATAACAATACCAAATGGGTTCAGTTGTTCAATCAATTATAAAAAATCAGTTATTTCTACCCCTTTGTGAAAAATGATTAATCTCCAGGTTTCAATGCATTTATCTTGTATATGCTCACTCCAACACATAAAATTTATATGAAAAATGTTTTAAAGTTGTTTTCTTCCAAAAAAACCTCATTTTGAAAATTTTTCCAATTTTTTCCAAGATATGCAAAGAACCTGAAGTACTGTATAGCGCTATTATGCCAGTAAACAATTTTCATGAGTAAGTGATACCAGGAAAAGCAGTTTTCTCAACGGATTCTCATGTATTTTTAGGGCGCTGAGTCTGAATCTGAACTTTGGAACTCGAAAATGTTGTCAGTAGGTGGGGAGGTGAAGACATCTTGGATTCAAAAAGTCACAAACACAGAGGTTTTGCGAAGAATCAGGAAGGAGCCAGAACTGATGGACACTATAAAATGCCGAAAGCTTCAGTACCTTGGCCATATTGTGAGAAACCCTGACAAATATGGGCTACTTCAAGAAATTCTCCAAGGTAAGATCAACAGCAAGAGAAAACCGGGTCGAAGAAGAACATCTTGGTTGGCAAATCTGAGAATGTGGTTTGAAAGAACGTCAGCTGAACTATTTCGAATTGCCAACAACAAAATCAAGATAGCCAACATCCGGAACAGATAGCCACTCACTGAAGAAGAAGGTGTGGAGGGGCTTCTTCGCCGCAACGTTGACCCAAAATTGGAAATTTCCATTATTAAGAAATTAAGAATTCAATGCCCTTGTAATCATGAAAAAAAGACAAAATTGTCACAACCACATTTATTAAAACTTAGAGAAACTAGTTTCGGTTGTTACACCATTATCAATCTCTATCAAAATCCCTTGTAATCATCCTCAGCTGATTACCAATTTGAGTCAACAAAGTTTTGATCACTCAACAAGTTCTTAAGTTCAAGTATCATGAGATTACAGATTCAAGTTATAGTTAGTAATTTAAAAACTTCAGAATCGGTCATATTTTTTCTCGATTATTACATTATGTAACTATTTAGAATCTCTAAGTGTTAGAAATATATTGAGTTGAGTCTAACACATTTTCTACAAGACATGCATTTGAGTGTTTATTATCGATCTCATATCATCAATATTAAAGTGACATGAACCTGATGGTTCCCAGAAGCTCAAGTGCAACTTAGTGGAGTAGCAGTTGTCTGACATGCCTCATCAATCACCACTAAGTGTAACTCAGTGAACATACTGATGGAAGTAAATGGATTTGGAAGTCACTTCAGATTGAAGCAGTATCATCAGGCTGATGATTGAATCCAGATAAAGGTTGAATCTAAATGATGATGATTGGATGATTGTGATAGTGATAAGTTGATGATGATGATGATGACAGTAATGAAGAAGAAGAAGAAGAAGAAGAAGAAGAAGAAGAAGAAGAAGAAGAAGAAGAAGAAGAAGAAGAAGAAGAAGCTGATGATGACAGTGTGTTGAGTTTGAGTGGTTAATATCTCAAGCTCTGACTAATCTGTTACCTGCAGCTAGAGGAGTGATTTGAAGATGCCACTTATTAAGCCTCTAGACCGACAAGACACTTTGACGTTCCATGACGTTGAAGCACACCTCTCTCCTGCTTCTTGATATAACCACATAGATGATAACCTATGATACAAACCCAAGTTGATTATGAGCCGTAATTGAACAATATTAAGCAGTCTTCGACACAGTCTTGTAACAGAGCAGTTAGATTGTTATCATATTAACATTCAATGATGTGTAAATGCATCACTACATCCTAGTGATCGCTTCTTCTAAGAGAATGTTGAGCCCCACATAAGAAGTTAAATGATCCCATGAGAGTCGAAGCTAAACAATGCTAAATACATTCTCGTTAATCTATATTATGGGACCGTGTTTCGGAGGACACGTTAAGCTGTCGGTCCTGGCTGCCTAAAAACAGTCGTTAAGTCACGTCAGAGGCCCTGAACTTATTCAGGTGCGACCTGATAACTCTGACACCAGACCTGAGCCAGCCAGGTCACACGATATTATTATTATTTTATATTATGGGAAATGAATGCTGAAATCTGTTTTGGTCAGAGCTAATCTCATATTAGATTAGGCTATTTTCTTCATAGACATTTTTTTTAAAGTTCAAGGAAGGCTCATGATGTTAAAAGTTTTGAAAGAATCACTTATTTAAAATACTGTTACAGGTTCTAAGTCTAAAATAACGCTGGCAACACTTAAATTTATCACTTGCACTTTATTAACACAAATAATCAACAACTCACACTGTTCAGTAACTTCTTACAGAAAAATAAGCAATTAGAAACAGATAAAACGATATTGTTCAACTGATAATGAGTTTCCTATAAACTGAACGAAAATCAATCACTAAATGTCAAATAGGCCGATCTAATATTAGATAATAACTGTACAATAAACTGTCCAATAATATTCGAAAATAATCATCAAGGAAGAAAATTGAATTACGTAGCACAAGTCCGTCAATACAGTAATAGATAAAAGAATTATCACTTTTGAGCTGTCAAGACAATTATCACTACAGACAACGGAAGGTCATTGCATGGTTTGTAATAGCGCCAACGGGATTTCACTGTCTGTATTTATGTGAACTGTCACTACTGCCACTCATCAACATAGAACAATAACTGAATTACTTAACTGTCACCCTTGTTTATCATGACGAATTTCAAACAAAACTGAAGAGACTCCCTCTATTTATATTATTTTCCAAAATTGAGGTATCTCTGGATTTTTCTATCATCTTCTAAATAAATAAATAAAGAAACTAGCACTTTCTACAATATTCGAAAAGAATCCATTAATGTCTAATCAAACAACTAGAACATTCTACAAATTACCAAGTAAACAATATAAAAGTGTCAAAAGCAGAGTAATTAATAGCTTAGAAGTAAACATTTACATAGCAGATAACGCCAAGAACCACTGTGCCTTCTTTCTCTCTATTCACTCCAATTTCATATTCGCTACAACACATACGTCTTGATGCTGTCCCCTGTCGAAACTCTAGCACTTAGTGTGACAAAAAATGGCTAGACTCATTGAAGAAGGGATTGAAGGAAGAGAGGAAGAAAAAGAAGAAGTAAGAAAAGAGGAAGAGGAAGAGAAAGAAAAATAAAATAAAAGGAGAAAGAAGAAAGAAGAAAAAGAAAAAGATGAAAGAAAGAAAAAGAAGAAGATGAGAAAAAATACGAAGTTAAATTTCATAATTTTTACATAGTTTACCATTTTACAGTATTGTATTGCGTTCTAAAATCAATTTTAAATTGAATCAGGCAAGCTGTTAGTAATATAATATTTTTTTATTGACAGTCAATGACAGAGACAATGGCTAGAGTTTAGATATTGTGTAGAGTGTAGAGTCTCAATTGGTACTTAATATAATATAAAATAGTTACATCAAAAGTAAAAAAAACAACAGATGCAATCTCTATGACTTATACATCAATATTTCTGTACTATAGGCCTATTTCATAAGGTATGTGACCCTATATTTCAGCAGGTATGTGACCCAGGTATATGAAATTTGATCTAAGAGTCGTTGGAATGATTGCATAGTAGGGCTTGATTGTTTCCATTTAATTCATAAAAAGAACTTGAGCTTGAAATCATTGGCTTCTCTGAAAGGATTCCTCTCAGGCTCTAAGCAATATCTTTATGTTGATTCTCTTGTAGATAAGTTCAGGAAGAAAATGAAGCAATTTTATTAGTAGGATATCAAATAGAGGACTGACTTGGCATTCGTGATGGTCTGCACCAAGATTTCTCCTGGGGTTTTCGCATCTCCTTATGCCCAGTAATTGGAAATTGCAGCAATTCTGAATTTGATGAAATGCTTAAGCATAGTCTACTTTGAGACAAGTTTGAATTAGAAAATATTTTTACTAAAATATTTTTATCGGAACCCACCTAAAATAGTAGGTCCAACATGTTCCCCGTAACATGGCTCAAACGGCGAGGTGGAACTACCCGTAAGGGTCTCCCCACCATTAAAAGCCATACGCTTATTATTATTATTATTATTATTCTTACTACCTTCCAATATCATCATATAGAATAATCCATATACAGAGTGGCGCAAAAGTCACTGGACAGTTGGTTAAAATAGAAAAATAAGTAACAAAATGTAATACAATAGTTATAGCCCATAATCTTGGTATTAGAAAATGTTGATAATTACGCCTCATCAAGTTGCCAATACAATGACAAACACAGCAGTTGAACTAGTGAAGGAGTATGAAAAGTATTCAATAGACTAGTTATTACAGTATTTACCGTAAAACGTAAAATTTCTTTTTCCTCCACCTACTATCAAAAGTCGCATTTTACTCCCTGGAATCGAATACTAAAGTACTACTTTTTCTCCCTAGGGACTAAAAGTGATTCTAGCGGGACTAAAAGTAATCACTTTTACTTCCTAGGGAGTAAAAGTGATTCCATAAGAATAACCTGGGAAGAAGTCCGACAACGCCGCGATTGAAGAGAAAGGAATGTGGCAACACTGTCGTGGTCGGTAGAGGAAAATTCAAGAGAGCTGTATTTCGATCTTTGGAATATTTAGATCTAGGAAATAAGTAGCTGTATTTCGATTGTGAGGTTATGTTCAACCGTTGGAGGATATGAAAAAGTACTCACCTCTAACGTCATCGGCAGGTTATAGGTATTGGTGTAGGTGGAGGAAAAATGTTGTGTGCATCACGGGACTAACGTACTTTTTCTCCCTCAGGGAAATTGTCGCCCTCGGCTACGCCATCGGGCGACAACAGTTTCCCTCAGGGAGAAAAAGTTGCACTTTAGTCCCTAGATGCACAAATAACTATTTTTACAGCTGTTTGAAACAGTTCTTGCTATCATTCTCTGAGGCTTAAATTTTCTCAATGAATGGTTGCGATTGGAGTTCAATTCACGTAATTTCATGGAATTAAAATTTAAACAATGTTTTTAAACAAAAACTCATCGGCATTTTGTTCCTGCACTCTTACACTATCTAATTATTCCCTATCCGCTAAATTTTGTGACATCCTTTTCCTCAGATTATTGCTATCTACGTAATTGAAATTGCATATTTCTAAGCATCAAAATTGTGACTGTATCTATCGTGAACCGTGCATATTTTTCAATCATGGTTGTGTTGAAAATGAAATAAATCTTCTCCTCCTTATTCAATAATTCAACTCCTACTGGCTTATATTGTTTTCCTCCTTTATTCTTCACCATCTTCTTTTCACTTTTTGTTATCAAATCATCAGCCAATTTAAGTACTTCTCAAGTGAGCAATTCATTCAAAGAGAAGCTTCAAATAAGCTTGTTCAATTTCAGAGACTTTATAATATAATCTTCTGTTAATTAGGAAATATGAAGACGATTTACATTGACTATAGCTGAGCTCCGACTAGTCTTTTGAAGCAGCATTGAATTCGAGAATGCTAAGAACCTAAGAACGTAGGAATTTAATCTGATCTGGCGTCGTCTTCCTGTCTCGGGTAGAAAATCTCTAGCCTATCCAATCTTATTAAAGGACACTCCAATTTTTTAGATGGCATGAAGCACTATTCATTGCTCTCTTCTTTTGAAAACGATTCAGGCCTAGGCTATTCCTGAGGGTCAATGAGAAAATGCGATCTCCGTACGATTCTAAGTCACGAGCGATCGGGCCTACGCATAGATAGATACATACTATTTCGATGCGTATGTGTAGATAGCTTTATAATATATCACATTATGTAGATAGATAGACGGCCTTTATTAGAGATGGAGTTAGAATACAAGCATATCGAGGTAGAGAATCGAGGAGAATAGAAGAGAGAATCGAGGTAGCAGTGATACTGTGCATACATTGTCAGAACAGGCTCTTCGAATTTTGAAGAATAGAATATCAATTCGAACAAATAAGTAGTAATTTTGCTCATTATTATGAGTATTTATAATATCTCAATAATTTCCATTGTTAATTTGTCTATTATAAATCAAAGTATCTTAATAAAAAGTCAAATTCTATTTTCGAGGTTAGGTGTACCAATATTGATAAATTTTCTTGTAATTAAATAGTCTCAAGTTGACAATTAATATAATGAATCAAGTAATATTTCATTAAACATTTAACTTAAATCAATTGAAAACAATTTTTAGCTAGGAAAATGAGTCCAAGCAAGTCATCTGAATCTAATTGTTTAACTAAAACGCAGGTATAATAGATGGCATGAACACTACGTGTTCTCAAGTTTTAATAAATAAAATCTCCATCAGCTCTTAAAGCTACTGTAGATGTAGAAGAAAAGGTTGCTAAACTATTGAGTGATCACATCGAATTAAAAACAAAATTAGAATCATCACTAAAAATTCTGAGGAAGAACGAATAGGGTTGGTGGATCCCATAAAATCTCTGGACGTTATTGTAAAATTGCAACAGGAAGACCATAAAACTGAAATACTAAATCTCACGAGTCAATGTAGGTGTATGTCAGAAGAAATCGAAATATTAAAATCAAAAATAAACTTAGCTAATGAAGGCATTTGATATCTTGTTATCCAGATTGTATAATGCAGGAATTAGAGGCGTAGCTCACAAATGGTTTTCCTCCTACCTCTCTGATCGATCGCAACGTACAAGAGTTGGAACAGAACTAATAAGCCAATCCAAAAATGTAGTACAGAGAATTCCACAAGGATCAGTGTTATCTGGGCCCCTATTTTTAATCTATACATTAACAACCTATGTAATGGAGTGTTTAAGGGTGAATTGTCATCATTTGCCAATGATACAGCCCTGTTTTACAAGGCCAAGTCACTGAATGAGTTGAGAGAGAAAATGCAATCTGTCATTAAACTTCCAAGAGATTGGTTCTCCTTAAATTGGATGGTAATGAGTCTAAAATCGAAATATATCATTTTTAATGCAAGGAAAAACCGCAGTTTTTGTACACCTTTGAAATACCATGAAGTTTCATGTGGGGAAATTGGTTGTGATTGTCCTACAATTGAACAAGTAAATGAGATTAAATACCTAGGACTATTGTTGGACTGTAACTTAAATTGGAAAGTGCATGTTATGCATTCGAAAAAGAAGTTGACTAAATGTATTCGAATTATTATCCATATGCTCAAATCTTTATGTCCTCCTGACGTTATGAGAATGCTATACTTTGCATTTGTTGATTCTAAACTGCAATATGGATTATCTGTTTGGGGTGGTGCATACTTCACTGTTAACAAACCATTGGTTTTGTTGCAGAAGTCCTTTATTCGCATAACTTTTAATGCTGGCTACTTGGATCATGCACGTCCACTATTTAGAGCCCTAAGAGTATTGCCACTACAAAATTTATATATTTATAAAGTTTTAAAAATATTTTTGAATAGAGCTTGCACAGAACGAAGATGTGAACGATTGGGGCCAACTTATTCGCTGAGAAATAGACATGATTTCACAATTCCCAAACCTAATTTAACTATGTTTAAAAAGTTTTATGCCTTCTTGGCACCAAAATTCTATAATTGTCAGCCTGTTGCCATAAAGGAAATAAATGAAAAGAAATTGTTTATGAAATCCGTTAAGGAATATCTCATGCAACTGGACAATACCAACCCTTTCTTTCAATCCTTAATATAAAATAGATAACGAAAAATGTGCATTCTTCCACATAAATTTCACGAAGAATTTTTACGTAAATTCTTTTTCTTCTTTTATATTTATTGTACAATAATGATACCGTCTCTACAGTCTCTTTCCTGTTATCCATTAAAATTAAAATTAAATCACTGATACCCATCTCTCGCAGGCCAGGCCTCTGGATGTCTTTACTTTGTTTTATTCACAATAACAGTATTCAATATTATAAATCGACTATTTCGAATTAATGTTATGATTAAGACTGATATAGTTTAAAAATTGTGTATACATTTTTTCTTTATAATTTTGCGAATAATTTTTTTTTCATTTCATTTGATTTCAAACTGAAAATGAGACTAGGCATCCATTATGAAACATTCAAGTATGCCTATTTCATCTTATTTGACTATTTGAGGGATCTGCTACGCCTTCTAAAGGCCTTAAGTCTGGATCTCTTAAATATTTCAGTGATAAACTGTAGTGCCTTGATTGTTAGGTTAGGTTGATTGTTAGAGAATTACTCATCATTGATTTATTCATATGTGAGAGATAAGGTTTCATGCACCATAGAGAATTTGAATGAACCTCTGTATGGAATTTCATCTCTCTCTTTGTAGTGGCGAAGGTGATAAATTGTCGAATATATCCATAATGAATAATAAGACGAAGTTGTCACAAACTCATTTATTGGAAATAGTTAGATGCTAGTTTCGGTTGTTACACCATTATTAGTCTCAAACAAACTCTTTATTTGAGATTGATAAACAACCGAAACTAGTATCTCACTATTTTTAATAAATGTGGTTGTGACAACTTTGTCTTATTATACATCAACTTCATCTCTTACACATTGATGGAAATTGAGTAATTAATTACTAGAAAAATTAGTTTCACGATAAATTAGGGGAGGCTAAGATGGGTGAGTCATTCAGCTTCCTCCACTGAAAGGCATTGAATTCGGAGCACCACCAGAGAGGAAATTTCAGAACATGAAATATATCCTTCAGGATGCTGTCCAAGTTTTTTGCTGAAAAGAACAGATGATAGCATTTTTTAATACAGTATAAGAGATTCAATATCTTATTCCGAGTATCCCAAGAAATATAATCCTCCATACTCTAGCTGGGAGCTTTTTTCGTTAATATCTCATGAGAGATAAAAATGGTTTTAAGAATCTCTCTTTTAAGTAAGCTCTATTGCAACATGCTGTAACTTCAATCCAACCGGCTAGTTCAGCTCTCCATAGCCTAATTGACACGTTATTTCCACCACAATCGCTAGCCTGCCTTTATCACTGTGGATAAATAAAACACTACGTACCTACAAGCCACTTTCTGTGTCCAAACTAAGATTTATCACACGATTGATTCCCAATCTTTTCCTAGGTGGTTACAAAAGTGTAGCCTTCCAACCCTCTACCTGCTCTTCTTTCCTATTGGCTACTTAATATTTATGGCTGAGTGTGTATCGGAGCTACTATCCATAGTTCAAAATTAATTGCACAATGATAAATATCTGTGTCTGTAGATGGAAGTTTTGAGTTATTTGTTGTTTCAATCAGTCTCTGCAACAAATCGTATTTGCATTGATCTAAATTGGGGAATTGAGTAGTATGACAAAGGAATGAATTCAATAATAATTGTGTGAGAAAAAGCTGCGTGAAAATGTGTATCAATTGTGAATTGCAAGAATGTCGTGCACGTGTGAAAGCGGCAATATTTTGTTGGTCCTACTTATTTTTATATATTCGAACCATTTTGATGTTATCCTTCTCAAGAATTGAGTGTTAGAGAGGAGTAAGAGTTCTCACTTCGCCCTTAATAAAGGCAATTGATAAATTCTATGATAACTCTATATGTAATAAGAGATAGACTTAGAAAGTAATAATAATATCATAAGTAGGTCTAATGGACAATAAGAAAAGAGTGTTAGAGAACATGTTAATAAAAAATTCAGAGTAATTGGGTCATTTTCAAATGATTTCCAGTCACCCATTGCCTGATTGATTGATTTATTGAGGGTTTCACGTATAATTCTTTCCAATTTCTTAGTTCGATTTACATGAAGTTTTCCTAACTCACATTGGAGTAACTTTAGTACTGGGTGGCTCAAACAATATAAATGAACCTAATCTAAAACATCTTCCTGAAATAAATGAAAAAATTAAAGAGATTGTGCCACTCAGCCAAAAAACTAATGTAATAATAAGTACAATTCCGTATAGGTTTGATAGGCCAAAGCTAAATGAAGCCATTAAGTCAACAAATGAATCAATTCATAACACAATCAACAACCTAAAAAATAAGAATTCTAAGCAGTTGGGGATTTTTTTTCTAAATGAAAGGCTGAAAAAACAAAACTTCACTAATCATGGTCTACATCTAAATCAATCTGGCAAAGTAATATTTTGTAATAGGCTGGCAGAGCTGATTGAAAGTCGTTTGCAATCTACTGTCAATAATTCTCCTAAACAATCATCTAACGAACCTTTTTTAGTAAAGTGGCTCAAAACCGGGAAGGGAAACTAGTTTCAAATGATAAATTCATATCTTCAATTGTATTAAAAGACGTTAATCGATCAAAAAATCAGGATAGCATTAGTGGAAGGAACTCCAATCTGATAGGCTCTAAAGATTCTAAAAGATTAAGTAAATCTACTTCAATATGCAAAAGCAACGATAAAGTAATAAAGGATGATAGGGGAGTACCGGTACTCACTGTGTTTTTATCAGAATATTCAATACATTCGTAACAAAATAGATAGAATCGAAGTATTTTTTAAAGAAGAGGCTCCTGATATAGCTATTTTCACAGAGCATGGTTTAAAAGAAGATGAATTGTCACAACTTAATATTCCAAACTATTCATTGAAAACTTCGTATTGCAGGACATCTCATCGAAGTGGGGGAGTAGCTATCTTCACTAAAAATGCTAAGAATATGCAAACATTTAATTTAGAATATGTAGAGAAATTTGCTGTGGAAATGGATTTAGAAGTTTCTGGGTTAAGAGTAAAAATCGACGATAATTTCGAAGTAGCGGTGTTAGGTCACCAAATGGGGAATGGAACAATTTTTGTGAACTATTCAATAGGATTTTAGAGATTACTACTACTCGTTTTACAAACGTTATTGTAGCGGGAGATTTCAATACAGACTTTGCAACACAGAATAAAATGACAGAAGATTTAAGGGATATTATATACATGAATAACTTGGAAATAAAAGTTCATGAATATACCAGAGTCACAAGAACATCACAAACAATAATTGATAACATCCTTACTAATATAGATTACTCTAAAACAAGATTAGGCGGCTCGGAACTATCTGATCATGACTATTAAATCTTAGAGGTGGGGTTGCAAGGTTATAAATCAATTAAAAAGGGTAGAGTAGAAAGAAATTCAACAATGTGAACAGGGGAATATCGATTGTTTGAAGCAGAATCTGCTACAAGAAAACTGGAGTAGGGTTTACAATAGCAATAGTTTGAATAACAAATATGATAATTTCATTAATATTTTAAGGTTTCATATTACTATGAGTTGTCCAGTTATAAAAGTCCCTGTAAAAAACAAATTAGACAAAATTGAAGAGTGGATAACAGATGATATCCTTGCAGAAAGAAATAGGGTTAAAGATGCATATGATGAATTCAAACTATCTAGAAATATGTTAAGTGAAGATAATTACAAAGCTCTGAAGAAAAACTATATGAAAGAAGTGAAAAGAGCGAAATGTAAGAAAACAGCTGAAATTTTGAATAATAGTGTGTACTTTAACACAGCAGTGTGGGATGTAATAAACAAAAATAGGCAAGTAGCTCATGTAGATGCTTATACTAGTGTCCCCAGAATAATTAACGAAAATGACAAATATATTGATGTCAGTGTAGACATTTGTAATTTCTTTCACAGATATTATCAACTGGTTGCTAAGAATCTTCAAACATCTCTTAATACAGGTATTAGTGACATGAGGAATACTGAGGGGATTCAGAACGAATTAAAATTCCACCCAGTATCCCAAGACGAGTTGTCAAATATCATTGATAGTTTAAATAATAAAAAAACTGTAGGAATGGATGGGGTATCCAGTAAAATTCTGAAAGAATGTAAAGATCAATAATTGTTAGACCCTTTGATTCATCTGATCAATCATTCATTAGAACAAGGTGTTTTTCCAGATAACTTAAAAGAGGGGAAGATCTTGCCAATCTTCAAAAGTGGTGGTAGAGAAAAGGTAGAAAACTATAGGACCATTGGTATTTTAAATGTAATAAGTAAATTTTTGAAAGAGTAGTTTTAAATAGGTTACTTCTGCACCTTCAAGAAGCTAACTTTATCTGTGATGAACAGCATGGCTTCCAGAAAGGGAGATCAACAAAGACAGCCATAGTTTCTCTAGTTGAAAAACTAATAGATATAATAGATTCAGGTGATAAAGCTACTGCAATCTTCTTAGATCTGTCAAAGGCATTTGATTGTGTTAATCATAGAACTTTATTGGAAATACTGCAAAATGTAGGTGTAAATGGGGTTGAACTGAAATGGTTTGAATCATATCTTATTGGGAGAAAACAATGTGTAGAACTAACTACAGTAGTTGGTAATAGTATAGTAAAGAATAAATCTAATAAATTATTGGTGCAAGCTGGAGTGCCTCAGGGGTCAATACTAGGTCCATTGCTTTTTTTGTTATATGTCAACCGTTTACCTAAAGAATTAATTAGTGGTAGAGCCCTCTTATTTGCTGACGATACATCACTCATTTTCAGCAATTCCATTCTAGATAATTTAGAAATAAGTGCCCATATAGGTGTGCAGTCTATTGTCCAATTTTTAAATCAGTTGAAAATATCTATAAATAGTAAAAAATGCCAATACCTTCAATTCAAAAACAAACATAATTTAAATGATGATAGGGCTATAAACGTGTTTGTAAACGATAATCAATTAGACCAGGAAGAAAAAATTGCATTTCTAGGAGTTATGTTGGATAGACGATTGACCTGGACTCCATACATTGAGAAAATATGTAGTAAAATTTCATCTGGGGTATTTGTCCTGCGACAGCTCGCGAGATTGAATGACAAAAAGTTACTTTTTACAGCTTACCATGGGCTCTTACTGTCACATATTAGGTATGCTATCTTAGTATGGGGTAATTCATCAAAATTAAATCTTGATAGGGCGTTTAAGATCCAAAAGAAAGCGGTTAGGTGTATAGAAAGAGTAAATAGATTAGATTCATGTAGGCCGTTGTTCAAGAGACTTGGTCTCCTAACTGTACCCTGCTTATATGTGTATTAAGCTACTCTATATGTAAAAACGAATGATATTAACCAAAATCTTGATGTACATGATTATAATACAAGAAGCCGAGGAGATTATCACTTGGTGAGTCACAATAGTAGCTTATTCAAACAAAAACCTAGTTATATTGGTAGGAAATTCTAGAACAAGCTACCGCAGTTTTTGAAGAGTCTTGAAAATATAGAAATATTTAAAAAACAATTGAAGAAATATTTAGTTGATAAAGCTTTTTATAGTGTACAAGAGTTCCTTTCACATCAAAATTAAGCCTCACCTCAACTAATTGAAGTAATTATGGTATCTAGTGTATAATATTGTTGATCTGACTTGTCTTATACTCCTCAACTGGAGTCTCCAAGACGTAATCTACAAAAAAAAAAAAAAATGTTTGAACAATGCGTTCTTGAATTTCTGTATAGAACTTGTAAGACTCTTGGCGCAATCAATTTTCCAATATTCGGTCTGCTGGTCTTATTGTATGGTAAGCAAGCTTAAAATTTAGAATAAGAAGAAAAAAAATTATAGCAAAAAGAGACGTATTGGATTGATTTTATAGATAGATTATATTATTATACATTCTAAAACTCCAAATTCAATTTTATTGGGCAACCTGCTAGTTTAATATATCGCAGCTTGATTGGGACCTTTACTGTCTTTTTTTATCCTGTGCAGCACAAGTATACCCGAACCGTCGATCTACCTCATAGCCTAGATGGTCAGTTAAATTGACCGCAACGATACATTCATTATATTTTGGTCTTAAATGAATTGCCATAAGTTATTGAAATGACAATGGATGACTACAAACTACAAAGTTATGTTTTGTTACAGCTGTTGGACGAATGTAACTTCGAGGTGCAACTGCCAACGTCAAGGATGTCACATCGCAACATGGCATGGTGGCTACAATTGGCCTGGTCGACTGTCTTCGGCATTATGCTGGCTGTTGCCATCGGAGGCAATTCCATTGTCATGTGGATTGTACTTGGTGAGTCTCAATTTTACTTCAACTTCCACTTTAAGATCTATAATTTTTTTATTACTGTTGGTAGAACAAAGTTTACTTGTCGTTTGTGAAATTTAAATATAAATCTGATATTAATAATTCAAAATAAACTGGCTCGTAAACGTAAAATGTAATTTTTAGTTCAGGCCTTACTTATCCTAACAGTCCTACCTTTTAGACCTTATCCTATAAGGCTCTACTTTGAGCATGTCTCGTTTAGGCCCTACTTGGGCCTATCATTTCCGTGAACTGCACTTCATTAATAAACTAATAATGTTGGAATATTAAATATTGATTCATTTCATCTTCGGAAATATTAGTATTTGTCATAAAACATTCATTCAATACTCTAGCCATACATCAATGAACTATATTCTATTTATTTAAACACATGTAAAATCTCACAGAATACTCCATGAAGACACTTATTGACATCAAAGACAATGTACTATTAGATTGTAATTATTAGATTGTCTTTGTTGACATACAATAATTGAAATGTAACAATATTTGAAAAACCAGAAAAAGATAAAAAATACAATACTTTCAAATAAAATGAAACAACGGTATCAGAAGAGACAAAATTAAGCCATAGGGAAACATAAAATATATATGAAAAACTACGTAAGGTAGATAATGAGCTCCAAAAAATTGAATGTACGGTAATGGAAATATTAAAATAGAAAAAAAACGCACAAAAAATAGAAAGTTCCAGAGGACATGAATTTTATTCTTCGTAATCTTCTCTTTCCTGTGTGAAATAACTTTACATATAATTGAACTGAGCTAAACTATTCAATTTTATAGAACGAAACTTTTCACACCCCAAGTGTCAGAGATTGAAGTTCAAAAGTGGAGCAGAGATGGAAAAAAATAGAAAAATGACTATTAAACTTAATAATAGTTCATTTAATGAAGTTTGCTAGTGAATTTGAATACTTGTGAAGCTTCCAAATGTACTGCTGGTAAACAAAGTCCAGTCTACTAAGTATCGGAGACATTGTAATATAATCTGGCAAGTAGGCCAACAAACTCATCAATCTCGGAATTTAGACAGTAGCCTGCAGTGTAATGTGATGACAAAACGGTAACGATTATTTAGACAGTAGCCTGATAAACAATCCAAACGTTTTTTACTCGTATTCTTCCACTCTTATATTCTTGTAAACTGTCTACGAATTCTGCTGTGTTTTTCGATTCAAAGCCTGAAATGCTGTTTGTAAGGCCTAATTATAATAATATGACTAATTAATTATGTAAGGTTCTGATGAACAAACTCCGAAATCATTATTATTCATTGTTCCAAATATTTTAGCCTGCTGATTTAATAAGCCTACTAATAGAAGAACGACACCAGTGAATAATTATAATAATAATTATTATGAAAGGAAATAATTGCCTCATGAAAGGAAGAATATAGGCCTTACTAACTTGTCTATGCTGCTCAACTATTTATAGAAACATTCCATGCTGCAATTTATATTCTACATGATGTATAATGAGCTACTCCATTTTGTAATTCTATGAGTTTATAAGCTACCCGACTTTAATTTCTAAATGAGCGTACCTTCAGGCTGCGAAAGATTTTCTAGCCTTACAGGTAGAATCCAAAGGCCTATTTGCAGTTCCGGTAGTTACGCAAAAGACAGCAGGTCATTTGCTAGGCTGTATTGTATGTAAATCACAGTCTTCTAGTTGACATCGGGTTCTGCCCACCTTTACTATCATCACAGTTGTCTTACAATTATCTAAATAATATTGTAGATCTAGTTATGTTCATCAATTTTGAAAAATCAATCTCTAAGTTTTATTCCAATGTAGCAAAAGCAACTTCAATAACAGTCTAGATTGAGTTTCTGTGCTTCGCATTCCACAAAGCATGTTTTTGATCGTGGATTTTCATATGGAACCCAGTTGGAGAAAATGATTGGTTTGGCTTCGATTGTATTGAGGATCAATGCAACAACAAATTCCCAGTTATCAAACAGAAAGAGCCAATCACTTTCATGGCCAAGATTCAAGATAAACAAGGTAAGTCAATAACGACTGTATGGCAGTGTGAGCATAGGGGACAGCTACCTACATTTATGTAGGGTGAATATTTGCTATCTTTGAAATCATTCATGTTCAAAATTCAAATAGGGCCTAACAGGGTTATGGTATCCGTCATACAAGTTTTATACAACTCTGTATAAACACTCTTTAATTCTCATTCTAAATATCACTCACTCTCATACTCATTTTGAATATTTTCATCAACACTTCACAAACCTAGTGTAATACTCAAGTACTGGCACGAACCGTGCTTTCCTTTATCCCATTAGAATTATTAATACTGTGAATATGTTCTAATTTAGATAACAAGTATTTTGGATGGGTATCAGATGCAAATAGTTGTAAAAATTTGTATAGAATTTATCATGTGATGCTGCTATTCTGATTGCTGACATGGATCTCTGAACCTGAACTTATACTCTCAGTCCTCAGAGTTTAGAGCAATTTTGAGCTCAGAAGCTTTAAAAGCATGTATATATCCAGTTATCAAAACGTTTTCATGACCCACATTATTTATTAAAAAATTTCAACTCAGAAAAAAAATAGTTCTGAATATTTATTTGTTGATACTCTGAAAAGTGTAGTATTCCAATTTGTTTCACACATATCTTACAGTTGAAATTGTATGCTCATCTTAAAATAGCAGCCTTCTAAAAAAATGGAGCATAAATATTTGAAACGATTTCCAACTGAATAATTACACTAATTAGAACAGATTTATACAAAACAATATTCTATTATTCTTATAGTCTCAACTTTTCAACATTCCAACTAAATAATATATTTCATAGTATTTTTTAAAAAGTCTTACAATAAATAGGCTATATAAAATATTGATTTTCGTCTATGTCTATATATCTAAAATGTACTGTAGGATATGAATTTGGAAAAGGTACCTCTGAACCAGTGTAGATTGATTGATCAAGACACGCACATTTCTCGGACTCATGCAGGCATCATCATCACAAAAAAGCTTACTGTTGATTGAAATATCATTGCTATAGTTTATCCATTAGTGTAGTCTACTCTCTCTTAATCCACTGGAATAAAGATATCTCATTGAAGTTACCCTCAATTGACCTGACAATAGGAATTTAATATTGGAATAGAGAAGTCCACCCATAGAGGATGTCAGTCTATTATTTGACACTTTAATAATCAAGGGTATGTGACCGGCAAACGGCTATAAGAGCTCTTTTATGTTTGAGCACTCCCACCCAATGTCCCATCTCTTTTCTCTCATTTTCTCTCCATGTCACGACATTCTAGAACCTTTTCCTCCCTTTTCTGAGTTAACCTGACACCTTTTCTATTATTTCGCCCAACACATGACAAGCAATCTCCCTATAGCCTGCCATCTATTTTCAATATACATATAAGGCAACTTTTCATTTCTCAAATAAACATTATATATAATATATGGTTCTGTTCACTCCAGTTTCTATCACAGTAAATATCCCAAACACTCCGGTACGCTGTTGCCGAATCACGAATAATTTGAGAATTATGAACTATAGTTGGAAAAATTATTTGAGAAATATTTATTGAAAATTTTTGAAAATAGTTTAATAATAAGTTGATAAAAAACCTTTTTCAAAATATTCCTAACATTTATAAAGAATGTAATAGCATCGTAGAATATATAAAACTTGAAGCAGAAAATTATAGTTAGTGTAGATCCCAAATCAGCTTACTTTAAAAAGATTCTAATCATACTCATGCCTGTCCTGTTCTGAAACATTTTTAGGTTTAAGATTAATATAAGAGTCTTTTCTATCTACCAAGGGTGGATTGATTGAATGAAAATGTTAAGAGTCAATTTAACCAATGTGATGAATCCAATACAAATGGAATGGAAAATTAGAGAAGAGCTCTTCTGAATCTTCTGGTAGTAGTCAAAATCATTTTAAAGGCCTCAGTGATTTAAAAAATTTGGAAATATAGTGGTACAGTACAGTCTCTATAATCCGGCCGTACGCCAGTACGGCACGACCAGTAATCCGGCACTGTGAGGGCGCCCAAAAAACCCGAAAACAATCAAAGACTTTTTCTTACCGTAATGAATAATCAGATTGTTCATTTTACTATCATTTTCAATCATACTGTATCCATTTTATTGTTACCTTTATAATTTCATAATTGTACAGAACTGTACTGTTCTACTAAGTTATATTTACTTTAACGTGTTTTTATTAAATTTCAACTTACATTTGTATGGGTTTTGAACGCTATTTACCAATACATCCACTAATCCGGAAATTTCGGTAATCCGACAACACCAATCCCGATATAGTGCCGGATTAGCGAGATTGCACTATAGTAGCTATTTTAGATGAGTGTTTCTGGGTTGTTAAAAAACGTTCAAAGACTAAAGCATGTGATTCTTAGATCGAAACGTTCAAAATTATTGATAGCACATAATATATAATATGATTAGTCAAATAATATCGACTGCAGAGCAATTTAACTTTCAAGCAATGAAAGAAGTTGATTCGAGCACTTGTACGTCGTAGTACAATGGTGTCTACTATTTCCGTTACCGCTTTTTTATGATATCCAGCTGTCTCAATCCATAAAGTGCGAATGATACATAGGAATCGTATTGAGATTACGGATCGAAAAGTTTAAAATGCCTTACTTGAATTTAAATGAACTCAAAATTTAGCGTTAATACTGCCTTGAAAGCGTAGTGAGCCTTAACTAAACTGAACATAACTGCCTCATTCTTCAGCAGTCATGCAATGAGAACTATCTAAGAAAACTAGTTTTACGTTCTTACAGAACAAAGCTCTATTTTGTTGAAAATGGACTGTGGAAGTAGGCTACTTTTCACTACAGAATATGAAATAGTCTCTCAGAATAATTCTACGTGACGTGAAATAATTTTACCTCAGCCTTTACAATGTAAATCTGAATCCTTTGTTTAAAGTATTATAGTGGATGCCTTTCAAGCTAGAGTTATGAATTCCAATTTAAAAATGAGTGTATGGTTGAGACCAGAATGACGAATGACATTTTTGCATTGTAAATTATGAAAATTAGTGAGAAATACAGCGCGAAACTTTGAAGCTGAGTAAAAATATGTTTACTATTTCTCTTTCAAGAGATTCAAGTACTAGTGATCACTAATGAGATGAGATTATTCTTTCGAAAGGATATCTTCAAGTTGTATTCCTAATACAGTATTCAGGGAAACCATTAGATTTCTAAGCCCAGTTCAAACTTTCTTATAAATTTTACTTTTTGATATTTCTGTCTTTCCAACCCACCTTATAGTAGATAATGTAAAACGTTATGCAATTTAAATGCATATAACATGTTAATATATTGTATATTCTTATTATGTATTACATACATGCACATATTAGATGTGTATGTTTATTGGAGTATACAAAGTACTCCCTTCAATTAACTTACTACCAACCCACCTCTACTTTATCAGTGGCACATTTGGACATCGAACTGTCGTATATTTTAAGAGCTGGCTACTATCAATTAGCAGTAATTAAAATAGTAAAGACCAGGCCAATAGTTTGGCTGGGGTAGCCCCAGGTACCGGACTTAATTGCCAAAAATTTTTAAATATTCATATTTTAAAAATATATCTGACTCATTACAGTTTTGTTTGATAAACTAACTACAGTTCATGGATTTCTATAAAGTTTGTGTGATAGTTTTTTCAAACATATTCCAAAAATTATGCTTTCGTGACCTGATCAGACTGGATCCTATTGTATTCATGAATTGATCTTTGAAGTGCATAGAATAGCCTAGTGCTAAACCAACCTACACGATGGATAACGTAGATTATCATCGTCTACAATGTGCATCTATGGAGATAAGGTGTGAGGGCGCATAGCTAGATAAAGCATTGATCTTCTTGTGAGTTGCGACCTGGGAGCCGAGTATTCAGGTTCCAGTTCCAGGCTGACGCTTTGATTAATGTACAGCACTAAGGACAATGTGGTTTGGTCACATGCTCCATGATTAGATTGTCGAGAGAGTCATACTAATTACTGATCAAGTGCTGAATGAAATAGTTATGCTAACTGTACAATGATATAACTAGTAGGCTGCAAATGTGGAAGGAGGGATGGCAAGTTACAGGCAGGTTATGACGTTGATTACGTGATTTAAGTTCTCAGTCTTTTAGGAAAACGATTATTCTCTTAGCTGATGCTAAAATGACAAGTAATTAGCTGCACCCCTCTCCCAGTCCTGGGAGTAATTTTCAGGTGTTCTCAGGTTCACCGTTAATTTAGATTCTTCCGTTGTTTGTTTTACCTTTTTCTCACTCCAGTTACTTTTCAAGTACATTGACACTAACTTGAAATAAGGGGAAATTGTTTTAGATGAAACACTGACACCGAACTTCCGTATACTTGCTCCACGTTCTTTATCGTTTTTCACGGTAGCTGGAAAGTTCATCTTGATCAATAATTATTTTCGAATACGATCAGTATTACTGATCACCGCTACAGATACAGTACCGATTACTGATACAGTATCACTGTAGTTATCACCTAAAAATGGAATAATACTAACTGATGAATGATAGACTAGCATGGTGACTTTTTCAGTCCAAAAATTGGGAAAACTATACTGGCTTATTGGGATTTATCAATTATTCTTTACCCCAAATTGCTCTCTATCAGTGGGCCTACTTTCTACTTTTATCAGTTCACGAAATAATATAGGTTACCCAACATTTTATTAAACATTTTCTATCAAACCGCAATGAACCCAGTAAAGTGATCTTTTTACAATCACAGTCCAAGGGGTGGGGAAGAAACCCTTTTCGTACAGAGGTGACTGAATTTTCAAAGTCCACCAGAATTCAGAACATTTTTTTACAAAACTTTAGACTAAATTGAAATTCTTTACTTCATTTCCTAGTAGTTACTAATTTAACTTTCATCATTTTGTTGATGTACTGATCTTCATTATTTATTCATATGTTCTATCTTTTGTATTTGTTTTATTAAAATTGGGTCTTACGAGTCCTGCTTTATTGTATGATTTATTCGAGTAGAAAACCTAGTATGAGATACCTCTTGAAGCCCTTTACAATGAATGCTAATTAACATTCAGTCCTACATTTAATCACAAATGTATCGCAATTTATTGAATGCCTAATAATATTATACTTCGCAAAATGGTAAAATACTATAAGAAAATTATTATAGTTTAGGCTATCAAAATCAATACTGGAATTCAACCGCAGGGACAATTATAATATTAGCAGTGTAATCAATTACACTAAAAGAAACAAGATACAGTTTTGGTTTCGCATATAAATGGAGCTTGGTGGATAATAATCTTTCAGCTTTGACTCTAGATATATGCATATGAACACGAATTTCTATTAATAGTGACATTAGAACCACTGAAGATAATTGCTCCATCTCATTTGTTATGACATTCCGTAGCAGAGTGAAAGAAAAGCTCTGGCATGCTTTTTATTTTCTAGGGGTTTACAATTTAACTGTTATCATATTTCTTCTTGGTATTGTTGATTAAATTATTGTGGTCAATATCCATAACGAATGAGACTGACGCTGTCACAACCATTTTTGTTATGAACACACGCGATACTACAGTTTTATGACTGTCATGTCATTTTCAATCTATTGAAATGGAATTAGAGTGTTGAGTGGCTTGAACGATAGAAGGCTAGCTTTCGTAGACGAATCCTATAATTGGTGTATATACTGGAAGCCTTCCATAGATCAAATTCGACGTTGCAGATGGACCTCTACGTTGGAGGCCTGTCATTGATTGAAACAAGACACGCCCATTAGTGACTAGAAACAGCCTACCAATACGGAACAACAATGATAAACGAGTAGAATACAGGTGACAAAACACAAATGAGCAATATAATAGGATGGAAAAGTACTGAAAGTCAATAACGCAGTCAATCTGTTATTTATTTTTCTGGTTGCTTGACCTTGATCGGGTTATTGGTATTCAATATTTTTCACGAATATTATGTTGTTGATTTGTGTTTGATCAAATGTTTCCACTTATTTATCGTGATATTTCGTACTGACAGGCTACTTCTTGTTACTAATAGAAAAAACGTTAAAATAGAAAAAACTAATAAGCAATGTATAGTTATATAACTATATATAGGTGTATAGTTAGTCAAAACCATGTAATAAACAACAACAATAATAATTAACAATAAATAATCATATACAATCATATAAATATGTCTATAGAAAAATTGTTAAATAAGAATATATGGAAAATATTAAAAAGTTCATTTTAACTTTGATTTCAAAACAAAATTATTCTAAATCACTCATTTTTTTCAATCAGGAACAGTTTTATATACTTTTTAACAATTGATAGCCTATCGAAAGCAATCAAATCAACTGGCATGATGATATAATAATAATAATAATAAAAGGGGGAAAAATTAAAGGAATAAAAGTAGTAAGAATCGTAATAGTAAAAGTAAAAATAGTAAAATTTTGAACATTGAAGCACCTCAGTCTTAGAGAACAAAAATTTCTTTGAAATATAGTAAATTCATACTTGGTCAATGACCTGTATGAATTACTTACTACCAGCCAATTAGGTTGTGATATTGGCTACATAGTCCTAAATAATAATAATAATAATTTCAATTTCAATTTATTTCTCTCAAATACAAAAAAACAATTTCATATACACACAGTGCAATCATTTCTCTTCTAGCTATAAGCTATTTGAAGAGAAATACAATATTATATGAAATAAAAATAAATACAACAATTTTAATTATGGTACATACAAATAATAATAATAATAATAATAATAATAACTTTGTAATAATAATAATAAGTGTTATCTGAAGCAGAGCTCCATCATCTGAAGCAAGAAATATCATTGGAGCTTGAAATTGAGCCTATACCAGAGGAAATTGAGCCTAGAGAGGAAGATCAGCCTGAGAACAGGAGAGCTCCTGAGTTGGTAATGAACACTGAAGAGAGGGCTGCAGTAACTGCTGAAGGAGAGGAGGATATTGAAATGCAGAGACTTCAAGAGTTTTACATTAAAAATAAGACACTGTATGGTGGAATTGGAATTCAAGACAGACCTCAAATCCCCAAATCATACTGTAGTGTCAAGTTCCACCAGGCATGCAGAAGAATGGACTTTATTCTGAAGGAGGAGGTATGTGATACCCTGGATTAGCTGTACAGATTGGAGCACTGTCTATCTGCATGGCATTGGGTCTAAAAGTTAGAAAGAAAGAAGCAAGAACTGCAACTCAACAGAGAAGAGCTGAGAATAAAGAACTGTGCCCCCCATGGAGAAGGAGGATTGAAGACAAAATCAATAAAGCAAAGAAAGGAATAAGTCACATTGCAAAATTTCTTTCCTTAGGAAAAGATTGTGGGAGGAAGGCAAAATCTGGTGTGAGAGGCATTGCAGAACGACTGGGACTGAGAATGAATGATAGAAACTTCCAACAGAGACTTAAAGAAGAAGATGAGCACATGAGACAGAGAATTGCAGCATTGGGTGCTAGAATCAGGAGATATAATGAGGCTGCAAGAAGGAGGAAAGATGAAGCAGATTTTGCAACAAGGCAAAGGGAACTGTACCGGCGGTTGGAGGGTGGCAGAACTCCCACACAGCAAATGTTCCCTGACAGGAACTCAATGGTGGAGTTCTGGAGTGATATATGGTCAGTGCCAGAAGGAAGAAGCAGCTAATCAGAATGTACCTCAGATGCCAGAGGTTGTGATCTCCATTGCAGATATAAAAACGGCTATTAGGAGAACACAGAACTGGAAAGCCCCTGGTATTGATGGTTTTCATAATGTATGGTGGAAATATCTGACATGCACTCATCATGTCTTGGCAAATCTCTTCCAGAAGGCAATCCAACAGCCTGATATGTTGAAAGAATGGCTAACAATGGGAATTACATATATGCTGCCCAAAAAGGGAAATTCACTAGATCCCAAAGATTATTGCCCAATCACATGTCTGCCAACAGTGTACAAGCTGCTAATGTCAGTCCTCGCAACAAAAATTCATTAACACCTAGCTCATAATAATCTCCTAGCACCTGAACAGAATGGCTGTCAAAAGGGGGCTCAAGGCTGCAAAGAGCTGCTGGTGATAGATGGCATCATTGCTCAATGAGTGAGGAAGAGCTCTCACAATATTTCTGTTGGATGGGTGGATTACTGGAAAGCATTTGACTCAGTTCCTCATTCCTGGCTGAGAGATGTTTTGGAATTATATAAGATAAACCCATGTCTTATCACCTTTCTGGCTAGTGTGATGATGCAGTGGAAGACTAAACTGCAGATTGGAAGGGGGAGAGAATCATATAGGACACAAGAGATTCCAATAAAATGGGGTATCTTTCAGGGAGACAGTTTGAGCTCCTTGTGGTTCTGTATGGCATTAAACCCACTAAGTAGTATGATTCGTGACTCAGGTTATGGGTATGTAGTTAGAAGGAATCCTGAGGTTAGAGTGTCACACTTCTTATACATGGATGACCTCAAGGTCTATGCAGCTAATCCATACCAGTTGAGGAGCATGTTTGAGTTGATCAAGAGCTTTAGTGACTCAATTTGTATGGACTTTGGACTGGAGAAGTGTGCAGTGCTGCATGTAAGAAGAGGTCAAATAAGGAGTGATGCTGAAGAGTCTCTGCAGCTGAGTGAGGAGAGGCTGATACAGAGCCTAGGTAGAACAGAGGAGTATAAATACTTGGGTCTTTCCCAGCTCCTTTGCAGAGCTGACACTGTAATTAGGAAGGAGATACTGAGAAAAATGTGCAAAGAGTTGAGAAGGTCTGCAGAACAGCACTCAGCTCAAGGAGTAAAATAGTTGCAATAAATACTTGGGCAGTGCCTATGGCCATGTATACATTTGGTATAGTTAAGTGGACAGACACATCTCTTCAAGACTTTGACAGGAAGCTTAGAACGACTCTAACAAAGCACAGAATTCACCATCCACGTAGCTCTACTCAGCGGCTTTACCTGCCAAGAAATGTTGGTGGAAGGGGTCTCCTAAGCCTTGATACCATGTGTCGCCAACAAGAAGCAAAGCTACAAAAGTATTTCTTGAAAGCAAACAGTGATCTGCTCAAGTCCATCTGCCTGCTGGACAAAGAATACAGCCCAACACAACTGGCCCATGGAGTCCAGCCACTCCATATCAACGCAATGGAGGAGAGAATGGAGACGTGGAAGCAAAAGGAGTTGCATGGAAGATTTGCAGCACAGCTCAACTCAGAATTTATTGATATGAAAGGCTCTGTGGAATGGTTGCAGACAGGCAGTCTGTTTGGTGGACAGAGGGATTCATGTTTGCCATTCAGGACCAAGTTATAAATACCAGGGCTTACAAAAGATATGTTTTGGGGCAAGTAGTGGACAGCAGCTGTCGCCTCTGCAAAAAGGCTGTAGAGTCTATTCAGCATATCTGTGGTGGCTGCTCTATGCTGTCCCAAAGTGAGTACTTGCAATGCCACAATAATGTAGCCAAAGTCATTCACCAGGCTTTGGCAAGGAGGTTGGAACTGGTATCAAATGAAACGCCTTATTACAAATGTAGGCCAGAACAGGTTCTGAGTGGTGAAAAAGGAAGATTACTGTGGGACTGCAGCATTACAACAGACCGAGCAGTGGAGGCAAACAGGCCCGATATTGTCCTGTTTGATAAAAAGAAAAAAGAAGCTTTTATCATTGACGTGGCAGTGCCCCTTGATGAAAATCTTGTGGGTACAATTGCTGAAAAGAAAAGAAAATACCAGCCTCTATCTGTTGAATTGAAGGATATGTATATATGCTAAAGAAAGTTGAAGTTATTCCGGTTGTTGTATCTGCAAATGGACTGATATCAAAAGAATGGCTGTATGCAAAAGAAAGGCTAGCTCTGGAAAACTGGCACCTTAGAACTATGCAAAAAGCTGCAGTGCTTAGTACAGCAAATATTGTACGAAAATTTCTCTCACTATAATATAGCAGGGTAAGAGGACCCTCATAGACCTGTCTCTACTTTGCGATGCAGCTTTGTAGCCTTGGGATCAATATCCCCGGCCGCAAAGTGAAAAATTCAAAAAACAAAAGTGGAATAATAATAATAATAATAATAATAATAACAATAAAAATATTAATAATAATAATAATAATAATAATAATAATAATAATTTATGTAATTGAGTTTTCAGCACCTGCTGAATGCAACATAGCTGCAAAGTATTATCTCTTATCCACATAATTATGCAGCTGCTACCATTTTGCATCTAGATGTCAATCCAAGAGTTTAAATCCAAGATTTATTTGTATTGCTACGTGAGATTCAATTTTAATTTCCTTTTAAAAATGATGAAACCTTATTAACATAATTTTTTAATGTTAATAATAATAATGAAACAGCGGCTGTGAAAATATCAGTCTTATTCATTATTATTCTTCGCACTTAGTTTCCACCAATTTCTCCTGTATTAAGGGGTCTCACCACAGATCATAGAACAAGAAAGACTTAATTCTATTCACTGTGTGCAAACTTTGTTGAGGAGGAATGCTAATTCGTGCTCCATATGATTTTTGTTCATCATTCAGGAACGTCCAAGCTCAAAGCTGTCATATTTTCCTGGAGCCCAAATGCTTTCTGAAGATCGATCGATTATTTCCATAACATGAAAACAAATAATTCTTCTAAAACCTTCAACAGTTGGCGTTGATTTATGTGAAGTGAGATGAAAAACAATCGCTTGGCTATATTTTAAACTTCTGATGATTATTTACATGTGTATTTTATTTAAAAAAGAGGAAAATCTCCGTTTTGTAAGTCTTATTTAAAAAGTCTTACGTTTTTAGAAATCTCTAATCAAAATCTGAATTTCATTAACCATTTGTGAACTAGACTAGATCTGTTTATTCTTTACTACCTATCCTGCACTATCTATCCTGTCAACCAGAATCTAGAGAATTTAATATATTTTCTAGTCACCTCAAGGTGACAACGTAGCTTCTTTTCTAAGAAGCTTTCTATGTTTCTGACAGCTGTTGGATTTTGCTTTTTGAACACAGCTTCATTCTTGGAAACCAATACAGATGAGAATATCAGCATCCACTGGAGATTGCTGATAAGTGGTCTCCACTACTTACAGACTGTCCTGTCCGTTGCACATATTGTATGTTGAGAGAAAAAAGGCTTCCCAAATGTCAAGAGTAAAGTACTGAACAGATGGCAAATACAGGGAGCTGCATACATCGATGTTTGTTTTTCTCAGAGAAGAGATAGAGTGCTGAAAATTAAAAATTCTTTCTCTATTCTCTGTTTAACGTTACCATATTGAATAGTCCGGCTTTCAACGGTCGACTGAAACGTTTTCCCAATATATAAAGATGAAAAAGAAATCTATCGGCTCTATACTTCTCCAGATTCATACTGCATCTGAAATTACAGTTGGAGTTTAATCAATCCAAGAAAAGCAAAGTGTGAAATTCGATATTAAACGATGGTTAAACAAATTTTGCACGTCGTTGCATTGAGTCAAAAAATAATATACATGAACAAAACTTTTTCGAAAGTTTATCTTTTACAGAATCTTTTCTTTATAATTTCTTCCATCTTTAATACACAATATTCCAGCCTTGAAGTTATTTTTCTATCCGTTTCCAAAGAAAGAAGTCGGTCGGATATTTAACCACTATTACAATAATATTTCTGTTTGAATTACGATTCTTCACACTTAATTTCCACCAGTTTCTCCTGCATTAAGGGGTCTCACCACAGATCATAGAACAAGAAAGACTCAATTCTATTCACTGTGTGCTAACTTTGTTGAGAAGGAATGCTAATTCGTGCTCCATGTGATTTTTGTTCATCATTCAGGAACGTTCGAGCGCAAAGCTCTCATATTTTCCCAGAGCCCAAATGATGATTGATCGAATATAACATGAAAACAAATAATTCTTCTAAAACCGATCCCATTTCATGAGCCCGTGTACGTGTAGAATGCTTTTATTAGTCACAGATTCTTGACCTTCCTTGGATTTGCTACCCCAAAATTTCAATCTAGAGTATGAAAGCAAGGTCGGTCCCAGGGGAAGTGACGGAACTTTACTACTTTACTCTTTACTAAGGTAAGAATAGGGTGGAGTAGTGCAATTTTACAACAGAAAAAGGCCAGCAACCCCCCACCCAGAACCACCCATCCTACAAGATGGGACCTCCGTTGTATGATAGAGTTTCTTTAGTGAGCTGGGTACATGAAGTATGTGAGGCTTAGTGAGTTTGGAGTAAATTTGGGCTGCTTTCATGTTTTCACAGGCAAGGACCTTCATGTATAATGACTTAAGCAAAATAGACGAGCATCTTATTACTGTAGTCATTACTCATCGTAATAACTGCCAACATAAGCACTGTACAACACAAATAATGTGGTCAGTTTACTCTAGATAGGCTATTCCGATTCAACTGAAGATCTTCAATCACATGTAAATATTTTTCTCGCTCTCAGCCATTGAATGTTTGTTCAATCAAACAATTTATTTACAAAATCATTACAAGGGCCTTTTTAAGGATATCAGGAAGTGCCCATACAAAATTAACAAGTAAATAAAAATAGAAATCAGGCCTACACGTATAATAAAACATGTATAAGATGAAATTACATCAGAAGTAAATCAGAAGAATAAGACTATTTTAATTTATTCATATTGATTTAATGAATCCACATAAAAAGCTTAAAAAAATCAAAACAGATAGTTTTGGTTTTCACTCTACGTTTTAAGATCCTAAATCATAATGGAAAAAATTTTTATGCTTGAAGCCACTGGAGGCTCCTCATTTATATTAATTTAATCCACACACGTGAAAATTATTCAAAGCAGTAGCCTATTTCTTGACAAAAACACAACTATCAGGGTTTGTAGAAAACTCTGATCAGTCAGTCAATCTTACTCACAATATTCAACTGAATAGGCAATGAAAAAGGATTTTTTTGGCCCAATAGGGTGACCGGCTGCGATGTCATTGCGTTATCACTTTTATTACTCCATCTACACCAGATACTCACTGTATTACGCATTTATACGCTAGTCACACCACTCCCTGGTTAAGTGTCAAGAATGGACGAATCTTTGTCCAAACTTCGCCATTTTATGTTATTGCATCACTTGGATTGTCAATATCATCAAGATCATACAAATGAGATCATTGTACTACATCTTGCACTATAAAATAGCATTTTCTGAATTTACTATAGTATCTATGTGATATTGATAATTTTGTTTTCTAACTACTTATATGCAATATTTGTAAACTTACATGAATAAAGATATCCTAATATAATCTCAACCCTAAACAAGCTTAAACTGAAAACAGAGCAGCTCAACTTTTCATACAGGTCACACAGAATCCAGCCTCAGCTACCACTCATCAACCATGAACTAGGCCTATATACCGAAAGTCGATTGTACAGGACCAGTATTCGGCCAAAACGTATCAAATTTCTTTCACGTAGCCCATATGGAAGACATTTTGTACTAAACTATGAGTTTTAGCAGTGAATGTGCTTCGATAAGATCTCTTTTTTGTATATGTAGATCTTGTTGTAAGGAAGCATTAGTTTGATACTTTCTTTAAGTCGTAGAGAGAGCAGAGCACCTATTTGCCAAACATTGGTTTGCACTTGGAATATATTGGAAGAAGAACGCGAGTGCATTCGCAGTATTTGTAAGAAAAAGCACTCGATTGTGAATTTTTCATGTGAGCTGCTTCTTATTCGTCGATCGAGTACCCACTTTTCTTCTCTTCTCCCTCTACAGTTCCTTCATCACTGTGAAGTACATTCTTAATGCAAGTCATGCGAAAGCTCTTCACAAAAGAATATGGAAAGAGGTAAAGCAAATTGATGTCTGATGATTACTCGTAGAGCCTGATATTGTACAACATAGGTCCAGGAAATTGAATTATTGATGCTATGACTCGGAAAGCTCGCTTTTTATGGAGTGGTTGAGTGGTTCCTTTTAAAATTGAAAATGACAAGCCAATAAACCATTATAGATTCACCTGATCCATTTATCCTATCTCTAGAATATCTCCTATTTCCATCAAGAATGAAAAAAGGTAAACAATAGAGAAAAATTAAATTGAACTGATTAATATTATCATTATATTATCACAAAATCGAATGGAATAATTACAAAATTGACAAAATCTCTTGTAATTTAACGTCAGTGACATGTTATGAGTGATTGATTTCTATCTGGAGGATAATAATTAAAAAAAATTTCTTGAAAATAATAATTGATAGCAAAAATCGACAAAACTGATTACATAGATAAAATGAAATCATTGTCGATAAGAAACGGGACGCTTGGCGCAGTTGGTTGGGGCGTCACAACTTCAGCTTGCTGTCGTTTAAGTGGTCGTGGGTTCGAATCCCGCTCCACCGTCTGGCATTTATATGTAATCATTCACCTCATTCACCTCATGCATCATTCACCTCATTTCCCACGCACAAGTCTCGGACTCATGTGGGCATCATCAGCAATAAAAAAAAATAATAAATAAAAAAAAAAGGGCAATATCATCAATGGAGTTTCTCACAGATATTTGTATGGATGTTTGGCACACCATTCATATGGAATATGATTCTAGCATCTCCTCTTCCTTTTATGAAATTTAATAATAATTATCATTGCTAAGCGGTCATAGTTCTCCATGTTTCTGTTCTTTATCACAAGATTAAGTATTTAATTGGAAAATTCATCCTGATGAATCCACGGAGGAATGAGACTTCAGGAGATTTGAATGTAATTTTCACTTTGTCAATTAAATTTTCCTCTGTCAAACTTCTTACACTCTGTCAAACTTAAATTTTGTTAATTAAATTAAGTAATTCATACCTACTCTTCGAATTATTTTTGATCATTCTAATCGCTAATTGAATGTAAAAGTTGTGGTTTACATATTATATGATCTCTATAAACAATTCCAATATTTCCAACTTTAACTGCAATCAAACTCATATTCAAGTTTAGTTATTCGAGCAAGCATGGTTTTAAACATTTTTTTGTATTTATTTTTTTAGTACAATGCTTTATCACTTGATTCAAAACGGGTGACCAACTTTAAAATTGTTATTATTAGCTATTACTCAAGCCTTGCTCAATTGAGCCAAGTGAGCGTTTCGAAGGCAGAAATTATAATTCACCTGAGTTGAAATCAGAACAAATTATCATTGCACGTCATATTTCGGAAACGTCACAGCAGAAAGCGCAAGATTTTGACATAATCAGAACTGGTTCTATTACTATAAATACTAAGCTCACTCACAAACTAGATCCAACTATACATATCTCAACAGTTTTTGGCCTGGAGGTACTAGATAGCCTATTATTTTTATGTAAATAAATCATTATTGCTTAACAATTCACAGATACATCAAACAAGAAGACATCATTAGTAGTCATTGTCACCACACTAGGCTATTACGTGTTCGTTCCAGATAACAGTCATTATGCAATACTCGTAAATAAACACGAAAAGAGCTTTCTGCTCTGATCACTGATTTGCATTCGATACAGAATGACACTACAATACTGGAATTATACATCTATTTATATACAGATATATAAATATAAAATAAATCTCCATTTTATTATTTCGGAATTTGCTGACAATTGATATAAACTTTTTCATTTATTCTCTTGTAGGCGTTCAAATGATATTATTATGAAAAAAGAAAGCTCACAATAAAATTTTCTTGCCAGTGCATGCAAGACCGCTTATAAAGATATTTGGAGTAATGCTGATGGTGGGTGGGGGAACTTAGCAAGGAATTTTGGATAGGGTTTGCCCAAACTCAACGTCGTTGGTGGAGGAGTGGTGAAGGATTGAAACGGGTTGGAAGAAAAAGAGCGGGGATGGGAAGGAAATATTTGATAGAACTGTTTTCAGAACACTTTCCATGTAATTCAATTGGCAATTGAATTGAAAGATTGAATGATCTTCAACTTTATAGAACGTTACTTTTTATTTTATGATCTGATAAAATATCTTGTTTCAAAACCCGGATTTTGTTAGAGTGGGTAGAATTAATCGAAGAGGAAACTTATCAAACGTATATTCAGATTCAGATGACTTTATTTGTGTAAATTTACATTGTTCATGAATGACAAAAGTATCAGTAATGATAAAGTATTAGTAATTAAAAGTGTATTAAAAAGTGTAATTAAAAGTATATATATAAAAGTGTTAATGATATAAGAGATAAGAGAAAATAATTTATTTCTAGAACACATAAGTTTGAAACAAACAAAAAACTATTATTATTTTTACACAGAAATTATCATATTATGAGAGCATTATTCAATATTTTTCTGCTCTCCATCAACATTTTAAAATAAACTGAAAACTTTTATTTCAGTATAATCACTTTATTTTTTTTCAATTTCTGCGTATAACTCTGTATAGTAAGATTGCATTGAATAGCATTAAATTAAATTTTACCAGTTCTCATTATAAAGAAATTATATTTTCCCATTAATTCCTTCTTTTTTTTCTCTTTTTTTTGAGGATGAAGCCCACATAGGTTTGATACCTGTGCGTGGATAATGAGTTGGATGATGTTGATTGCACGGTTTTCAAAGACGAAGAAAGATAAAAAGATAAAATTTCTGGACTTTTTTTAAGAATTGGAGAGTATGGTTGTATTTTCAGTGCTATATCTTCAAAATTAACTATTGTAATTTTTCAAAATTTTTCGAATTCTTTTGGTTTACAGGTTGATCTATAACAGGAAGTAGATAACTCGCTTTCAAAGAGTTTGAAGTACAAAAGGGATGCATTACTGGAGCTATCTTGTTTTTTCGTTGTTTACATTCATACTTGGTTCAACTGCAATACTGGTGCCAGTGCTACAAGAGATCTATCATGGTTATAAAAAATCAAGAATCCCTTTCAAAGAAGACCCTTGGCTTAATAACAAACCTATTCTTGAAGAATATGACTTCATAGTGATTGGATCTGGACCAGGTGGAGCTGCTGTAGCCAATCGGTTAACTGAAGTGAGCGATTGGAAAATATTAGTTTTAGAAGCTGGAAAGGATGGTTCAATTTACACAGACGTTCCAGCTCTTGTGAGCTATCTACAGTTTACCGACTACAATTGGGGCTTTGAAACTGAAAAAGTTGCTGGGAATTGTCTAGGAATAACAGGGGGAAAGTGTAAATGGCCACGAGGTAAGGGAGTTGGAGGTACAAGTCTGATCAATTACATGATATACACTCGTGGGAATCCTGCAGACTATAATTCTTATGCTGCTGATGGGAATGTTGGTTGGAGTTATGCGGATGTTCTTCCCTTCTTCATAAAATCTGAGCAAAACAACATTGAAGATTACCAGGAGTCTCCTTTTCATAATAGCAAGGGGTACTTGACGGTTGAACGAGTAAATTATAAGACGCCATTAGTGGATATATTTTTGAAAGCCGGTGAAGAGATTGGAGCTGAAATTGGAGATTATACAGCTCCCAATGTTAGACCAATATTTTCTCGAATTCAGGCAACTGTAAAGTCTGGTAGAAGAGTTTCAGCAGCAAAAGCATATCTTGAAACAATAAAAAACCGTCCCAACCTCCATGTTCTTGAAAAAGCTAGAGTTACTAGAATTATAATAGACAAACTAACAAAGCGGGCAAGAGGTGTTGAATTTGTGAAAAATCGGAAAAAGAGATATGTATATGCAAAAAAGGAGATAATTTTGTCAGCAGGTTCATTGCAATCACCACACCTTCTAATGCTTTCTGGAGTTGGCTCAAAATCTCATCTAGAAGAGAAAAATATTCCAGTGATTGTGAATTCGCCTGGTGTTGGCAATAACCTCCATGAGCATTGGACAACACCTTCATTAGTGTTTCTCCATAACTTGACTGGAGCTTCACCAAATGAGAGGCAGGCTTTGGATCCACTTGTTGTTAAAAATTGGTTGACTGAAGGGAAAGGTATACTATCTTTAGCTGGTGGGGTTGAAGGTATTGCCTATGTCAATACACCTTTCAACAAACCAGGGGAATACCCTGATATGGAATTTTTATTCAATGCAGGGGGACTTTCTTCTGATGGAGGTAATACACTGAGAAAAAGTTTTGGTGTGACTGATCAATTATACAATGATGTTTTTAGATCATTGGACTATAAAGATATGTGGTCTGTGTTTCCCATGCTATTACGTCCAAGGAGTACAGGACGTCTTCTATTGAAGGATAATAACCCATGGCATTGGCCTTTGTTCTACCATGATTATTTCCAAGATTTGCAAGATGCAAAACGCATGGTGGAAGGTATGAAGATGATTGTGGCTCTTTCACAAACAAATGCATTCCAATCTATTGGTTCAAGACTTCATAATGTTCCAATTCCAGCATGTGCTTCTGAAGGGTTTGGCACTGATGAGTACTGGTTATGCTCCCTGAGACATCTCACTTTTACATTGCATCATCAGAGTGGAACATGTAAGATGGGCCCTTCATCTGATCCAATGGCAGTCGTAGACCCTCAATTGAGGGTTTATGGATTGAGTGGATTGAGAGTAGTGGATGCTTCAATATTTCCAAGATTGCCATCAGCCCACCTGTATGCACCTACTGTGATGGTTGGAGAAAAAGCAGCAGATATGATCAAAAGTTATTGGCTACCATGAATTTCGAAGATATTATTCAACAGTGTTTTAAGAATTCATCCTCACTACTGATTCATAGCATAAATGGTTTAACCAGTCATTTCCGGTGCTTGCTGGCTATTCTATGTACAGAGTTTGACTCTTTTGAGGCTGGTTCCTTTAATGAGTGTAACGGTTTCATGTAGACAAAGTTTTATTTAGATATTGGAATTTGAAAATTTTATTGGGAAACCATATGCTGTATGTTATGTGATACTGCTACAAATGAATACAGAAATGCTAGGAGAATTCAAGACTGGAAGTTGAGGATCAAATTTCCAAAACAGAACCTATTGAAATGGTAATTCAATCTGAGCCATATTTTTTTATAAAAAAAGTGATACTGATTAATTAATAAACTTATGTAATACTAATAATACTTGTATGAAAATGTGATATAAAAATTATGTGTATAAGAATATTACTAAGTATTAGATATCTGCTGTTATAACATGAATATTATTACTACATCTTTCTAAACTTTTCAATAGAGATAAAGCGCAAATCATTACCAACTTTTTATTCACTACCTGCAGAGGAGTGGCATTTTCAGACAAGTTGACTAGAGACTAGACTCTTACACATCAAATGAATATTTCACTCAATCTGATTGAATGATACGTGATTTAAAATTGTACATTCGAATTTTCCATAGTGGACTTTTGATAGCATGTAATTTCTTTTGAAAAAAGAATACAGAACAAATGAATCCAATTAACTCTCTTTTCTGATGAATAATTTACAACCTATTATTCATATTGACTGAAAAGTATACTACAGTTTTATACGAATTTATTGTTTACATTTCTTGAAGGGATATTTCGTGGATTACTGACACTCTAGGTACCGTACACATTTTTCAGTTTTAATTTTGTGATGCAAAGAGTAATTTATCATTGTTAGTAGGATTATAATTAGTATGGAAATTATTTTGTCTAAAAATAGCTTATAAAATTTTACTCGAAAATATTAATATTTCCATCACATGTAGAAAAGTATTGGTAGTAAAATCAAAGAAAGAGTTTTCGAATAGACTGGGATGGTCATTTCCAATGAGAACACTAATGTAATTCATATTATACTATACTGCATATTGTGAAAAGAATTCTCGAAAAGTAAAACAATTCTAAATAAAAAATATCTCCCTATTTTTATTGCTATTCACTCTTCTTACATCTACAAACAAAGTATGGTGATAATTATTTGTAAATACTTCGTATCTATGAATAATGGGGAATGCGGTATAACTTCACAATATTCTCAATCGTAATTGTTATATTTCACACAATGTAACACTATTAGGTTGAGCGTGCGAGATGTCATTATAGAATAAGTCATAGACGGAATTTGTTATATGGATATTGATTTAGAAAAATTTACACTTATATTTTATTTTTTTTTGGAGGATGAAGCCCACATTAGTCTGAGACCTGTGCGTTGGTGATTGATGAGTTGAATCTATAGTTTTAGGTAGGTTCCGTAACACCGGGGAGTGATTTTACAGCAGAGAACTTTTTTTGCTGTCCAATCCAATCGGTCAAAGAGGGCCCATGAGTTTGTAGCTTTATCTGACTGAACTGAAACCTGCTACGGCCCGGCTATCCCGGCTATCACGTCGATATCAAAATTGAATTACACATCCATCACCCATCCATTGCAATCCATTACCTTGAAATAAGAAAAAAGAGGCCAAAATTGCTGTCTTTCTGATGATGTAAGTTGTTTTATTGGGAGGAAATAACTGTGGCCAGTACACTTTACACGTGTCGTGCTGAAGAGCCTAGAAAACTTTTAACAATGTCCATCGATTTGTCACAGCCCGCCAAGGTCGATCTGTCAAGTTTCAAGTGCACTCATTGTATCACGGCTGTATCTTCCTGTAATGGGAGCATGTTTGATATAGCATCTCAATAGCCACAAGATCTTCTATTGATTGCAGAGAAGTTTTTGACCATGCGTCTTGTTTTTTGTAGTTGGAGCCAAACCACATATCTTTTTGTAGAATCCGTTATTTCACCTGTTTAGTTCTCCTGCAATTTTGATTCAAACCTTCAACTTTTTATTACTATAAGTTAAAGGTCGTAAGAGAAGTATAGTCTCTCTGCGGTAGTAATAAATCTCGAACACTCAAATGTCAGTTCTGGCTGTCTGCCAATTGGCGTATTATGAAATCAAATCAAATAAAAATCTACTTCATTTCTCCTTCAAATCAAATCAATAATTGAAAACTATATGTTTGATTACAGTGTTGAAACAAAGCAAAATGTGCCTGAAGCTGAAAGTCTAGGCATACCGGGAAAGATTACAAGTTTTAATCAGTTTTCAAATAAAAACATAATAGTCCAATAAAGAATTCAACAAAGATATCCATTATAAAAGGCAAAATTGAAAAGGGCCAAGAAAAATTGAATGACAAAATTACTCCTGAAGTTATATCAACATTCCTGAACAAGGACCGAATTAGTGGATGGAACGATTTTCAACATGTTGAATCTATCGTCAGGCTCGTTCCACACATAACCGGTATTTCCTAACTGGTGTCGTTTACCCGGCATAATAACATTGCATCATATGATTTCAAAAATCCGATAAAAAGCAATCTATATGATACAAAATCTCTAAAGCCAGGTAAACGACACCGGTTACCCGACAATATCAACAGTCATGTGTTTTAGCTATGTGTGAAACAAGCCTCAACCTTCAACTGGGGTTTGGAGATTATTGTTACGGGTTCTACCTCTAAAATAACGTTGGCAACACTTGAATACAACACTCACACTTTATTTACACAAATTACTGAGATCTCGCACTAATCAGTAATGTCTTACACAAAAGAAATCAATCAAGAACAGATAAATCGATAATGTTCAGCTAATAAAGAATTTGCAATATTACTGTACAAAAATCAATCACTAACTGTTAAAAGGCCGATCTACTATTAAATAATAACTGTTCTACAGTTCAAGGAGAAGCGTCCAATAAGTAGCAGTTGAAACACTACAAGCACTGACAAGTCACTGTACGAACTGTTAGATGGGCCTGAATAATAATCGGTCACTGCGATTATTACTTTAACAAAAACGTTCATAATACGGTTTGTAATCGCGCTCGCTGGTAATCCGGTTTGTATGAGCGGAAACTGTCACTGTCACTTTATCACGTTCGAATAAAAACTGACTGACTTTTACATGAGTTTCTCCTTCTTATACATTTTTCAATAATCTAGAGAGAACTAGATATCCCTCCATTTTTCTATAAACTTCTATCGAATTCTAAAACAAACAGATCGGGCATTCTACAGCTTTCGATAAAATTCCATGAAGTTCTTATTGAACATTCTACAGGTGTCACAGATAAACTACAAGGCGAGGAGGAGAGTAATTGATTGCTTCCGGAAATCAATAATGACAAATAACATAGAAAATGACTGCCCATTCTTCCAAAACATTATCATATTGGTCCAGTAATTTGAGGAAATTAAAAAAAAAAAAAAATGATACAAGCAAGAAACTTGACACATATGTACTACTTTTGCTGGATAACATACTAAAAGTCGTCGTCGATAAAAGTTGTGCTTCAGCCGCCATCTTGGAAAATGGCGGCCAGATTTCAGTTTTTCCTAATTTTCTCGAAAACTATCTACCGCATCAAAAACAGTTTCAAATAACAAATGTTTTTAAGATCATAAAATTGATTCCATAAAATTGAAAATTAAAAATCACCTTTTTTGAAGTTTCCTCAAACATAAAGTTTGACTCATGATTTCTCATTGAAATCAATAGTTGACATGGCAAAATTCTCACCGAATCGATAAACCATGATAGATAGCTCATTTTTATGATGGTAGAGCAAGGCATTTATCACTCTAGAATTGTACAACCCTTTATCTCTCACCAAACCACCCCTTAGCTTCCAAGGAGGAAATTCATCTTATGATTTACAACCAATTATTTCAATTGAAATGGAAATATCATGATGATTTATTATGAATAGGATGCTAAATGATAAATTTAAGTTTTTCAGTGAAGGAAACTGTCACATGGCCGCCATATTGGAAAATGACACATAAAATCGAATATTCTTGTTTACTTGAAAACTATTGCCCAGGTTGGAAAAAAGTATGAATAAAAAATGATTCTTACACGAAGATCTAAAGCTTTTGTCTACACTTTTTCACATATTATCACATTTTTGATATTTCCAACCCTTGAGTTGTAAAATGATCTCAAAAAGATTTTAATGTTTCCATTGACAAGACTAAACTTGGAATACTCAGTATAATCAACTATTTCATTGGAATGTTCTACAAAAGTTTTTCAACAATATTAATGGTTTTAATGCAAATTGTGTCGCTAAAAATTTCGCGTAAAAGGGGGGTGGGTCAAGAAGATAGTGTGTGGCTAGTGTTGAGTTGGTGAGAGGGGGTGAATCTTGTAAGACGTAATTCTTATAATAAGATAAGTAAAAGATTTTTATATCACCCTCTCGTCCTTATAAGTTTGTTGGCTTTGTCCTTGGGTCCTTGCGTAGTGGGCTGAAAACCACCCCAAGTCTACAAATGATAAGGAAATCAGTAGTGGTAGTAGTGTCGCATCCTGTCATTGCATGAACGAAAAGAATCATCTCACCAATTTCTCCTATAATACTCTGCTTCTTAGAGATTATTTTAAAGAGTTTCATTTATCTTGGATTCAGAACCTGGTCGCAAAAGTATCACATTCTCTTTTTTAGAGGCAGAGGAAACTAAAGGAACAAATAAGTCTGTATCCCGGCCTACAACCACTACTGTCTTGCCGCTTTTAGATCTCTCCAAAGCTGTAGACACAAACAGGCAAACAACATCTGCCTCTGCTGAGCAATCTTCGATTTTGTTAGCAATAAATCATTGGACAAGCATTTCAATCAAGCATCTCTTGTTTTGCTTATTTGTCAAAAATGCAGCTTGCGTTGTTGTGGTCGAATTGCTTTCATTGTAGCAGAGGTTCGCCTTGCAGCTCAGTGTTCTCGCTCACAACATTTAATCATAGGATGTTCAGGATATTCATGAAATACCACTAAGCGCTTATCCTTATACTGGGATTTCAAATATGAGATATACGAAGCCAAAACTTCCTTATAAGTAGCTACTCTTGGCCATGTAACACAGTGCAAGAGATGTCCACCATCCACAATGTAGGTGCAGTCTTCAGGTATCTTAATTACTTTTTCAGGAAGAAATGCTTTCATGAGGGATGATTTCACTCCTTTACGAAGTGACACCTCATCACATAAGGAAGTAGGCCAGAAAGCTAACTCATATTTGAAGCACGGTTTCAATCTCTCAGGTTCATTTTCAAACATATGATTCTATTGAAAAGCTGCTGTGGATTCAAAACCACATTATCGTTTCTCAGTTTGATGGATGAATTCACAGCAGCTAGCTACTTCACATTGTATTTTCTCTGGATTTTCACTGACCCAAATGTTTGTCCAGTAATTCTTTTCATCGACTTTTGAACTTTTCTTTGGCCTCATCACAGGTAACAGTTTTATCCCCTACTAGGCCCTAAGACAGGCATACTAATCCTCCTGACTCGAATTGGAATGGATTGCGCTCCATTAACAATTGCAGAAAATTTCTTGATCACTTCAATATAAATAATATAACTTAATGGTATTACTTTTAATAAATACTTTCCATAATATATTGTAAAGATGTGAGTTGTAGGCTGATTGTGAAATTCTATAGCACTGAATAACGCAGCCATTATACCTGTTCGATAAATTTCCTTATCATTTGTAGACTTGGGGACGTTTTAAGCCCCCTACATAAGGACCCTCTAATAACAACGCCAACAAACTGATAAGGACGAGAGGTTGATATAAAACTGTATTACTGATTTTATTATAAGAATTACATCATCTTACAAGATTCACCCCCTCCCACCATAACAACACTAGCCACACATTTGCTACTTGACCCACCCCCTGTCACGCAAAATTTTTAGCGACACAATTTGCATTGAAACCATTAATATTGTTGAGAAACTTTTGTAGAACATTCCAATGAAATAGTTGATTATGCTGAGTATTCCAAGTTTAGTTTTGTCAATGGAAACATTAAAATCTTTTTGAGATCATTTTACAACTCAAGGGTTGGAAATATCAAAAAAGTGATAATATGTGAGAAAGTGTAGACAAAAGCTTTAGATCTTCGTGTAAGAATCATTTTTTATTCATACTTTTTTCCAACCTGGGCAATAGTTTTCAAGTAAACAAGAAAATTCGATTTTATGTGTCATTTTCCAATATGGCGGCCATGTGACAGTTTCCTTCACTGAAAAACTCAAATTTATCATTTAGCATCCTATTCATAATAAATCATCATGATATTTCCATTTCAATTGAAATAATTGGTTGTAAATCATAAGATGAATTTCCTCCTTGGAAGCTAAGGGGTGGTTTGGTGAGAGATAAAGGGTTGTACAATTCTAGAGTGATAAATGCCTTGCTCTACCATCATAAAAATGAGCTATCTATCATGGTTTATCGATTCGGTGAGAATTTTGCCATGTCAACTATTGATTTCAATGAGAAATCATGAGTCAAACTTTATGTTTGAGGAAATTTCAAAAAAGGTGATTTTTAATTTTCAATTTTATGGCGTAAGTGTTGAAGATATTGAAAGAATGTAGAGGGAAAACGTTGTAGATATTAATCTTAAAAACATTTGTTATTTCAAACTGTTTGCGATGCGGTAGATAGTTTTCGAGAAAATTAGGAAAAACTGAAATCTGGCCGCCATTTTCCAAGATGGCGGCTGAAGCACAACTTTCATCGCTGACGAATTTCAGTATGTTATTCAGCATGAAAATTAGTACATATGTGCCAAGTTTCTTGCTTGTATCATTTTTTTTTTTTTTTTTTTGATGGCCGATTTTTATCTAAAATTACTGGACTATAATATCTTCAATAACATGCTATCGTAATGCTCTATAAGTGTTTCCGCTATTCTTTATGCTCTATGAAACCTATTTCAGAAGTTCAATCAACATAGCTCAATGCTCATAGCATATAAATAAAAAGTTATAATCAGTTCATTCTCAATATTAGTAATATTCAAGTATGGAGCTGAGCATTAGGGAGTTTCTGCATAATCATATTATTAGTACCAAAAGTAAACATTATGGGCTTCCTGCTCTTGTGCGTCCACCGAAAGCATTGAAATCAAAATCATCTTAAAAAATTAGGCGAGCTAGCTGATTAGCTGCTATTAACCGATTATTTTGATTTGAAGATTGTTTGATTATTGGAATTTAACCCTCTATTTTTATTTGGAATTCTTTCTCCTAACTTCTATTTCAAATTTCATTTTTCGAGTTCACGTACTCCGGTTGTTCGGAACCCACCTAAAACTGTAGGTCCAACTCATCAATCACCATCATTCATATCCACGCACAGGTCTCAGACCTATATGGGCTTCATCCTCCAAAATAAGTTTCCATTAAGTCAGTGCGAAAAATGGATTTCCCTTACATTTTCGTTATTTTGATGTGCATTAATACCAACATACTCCAGCTTCTACGCGTTCCGTGTAATTCTCAACTACACATTCCCAAATTCTGCTTGAATATTATCGAGAGAACACAGTCTCCTTAATGGGGCAAGTTCATTTTGACGCTGCACATTCTGTTATTCTCATTCAGTTTGCATAGAATGAGAGATTTCACCGTGAGTTGGTGAGATATTGTTTTCAGATAGTGTTATTAACCTACAGATCTGTACAGAAATGAGCGTGTTATCATCCAATGGAGGAAATTATCCCGAGTGACGAAGAGTGCTGCAATTGCTAATATAACTCAATGGAGAGGAAAGCTATTTGACTAGCCAGAACAAACTGACCTTTTAATTCTAAGGTTTTTGTGCTTGAATTCAACAAGCGAGCATACCGTTATCACGGCTGAGCGTGTAGATGAGTTCAAACAAGAAAACAAAGAAGGTGTGCTGGTTGAAGAGAGTACTAGTATGAGAAAAAGCGAACAAGTATAATTGGGAATGAGAGAAATATATAATTTCACAATAAGTTACGTTACATTTATTTCTAATAATTCTCGAGATTATTCTACTTGAAACAAAAATGAAATCTCTCCTATAAACATAAGTTTTGAACCTCTCCGTTACAAAAAAGATTATTTACTGAATTAGAATTTGTTGTGCGTTTATTCAGGTTATAAGCTAGATAGGTTTTGTGAAGAAAGAGCTGGGAAATAAAAAAAAAAACTGTAACTATACAGTAGTCTGATAAGTCTGTAACTACAGTAGTAGAGAATTTACTTCTGGAGACAGAATGTGGAACCGCCCACATGCACTCAAAATTTAGAAATCGGAGTTCTACTGAATCGAGCTAAGTATTTGTTAAGAGAAAATGAAGCTTTTTCATAAATAGCAAATCTTTTTTTTTAAAACTAATCATTCCCACATTATCAAAATACAGTAGCCGTCAACTTATTCTATTGTTTTAACTAACGACATTAAAATGTGTGATGTTTTCCATGACAAAATACTTGATGAACAATCTACTATTAAAACTGACACTTTATTTCTATTTAAATTATGATTTTTGCTCAATCTGTGATGTTTTCTAAGACAAAATACTTCATGAACAATCTAATATTATACCTGACACTGTATTTCTATTAAAATTATGATTTTTGGAGGAATATATTTCGCTTCTGAGGAGAAGTTTCATCAGCCCCTCAGGTCAGGATATGACCTGTATGCGGCCTGTCTTGAAGGTTGACTTTGAATTAGATTAGATTAGATTATTTACTTTATTCATGCAGATTACAAAATGCACAGTCTTAAAGTCTTAGATTCTAGATTGTTGAAAATATACAAGTACTGTAATTGTTCTATGAATTTTACAAATTGAATTTTAAACTGGAGAATTAATCAACGAAATGAATAAGAGACGCAATTTGATAACGATAATATGATTGTGATGTATCTACATGAAACGGCGAAGTTTGTCCATTCTTGAAAGAGGATATTCAAGGATATCCTTCTCAATTCTCATCAACACTTGACCGTAATATTTGCGAATTAAAGAAAGTTATAATTGATTTAAGGTCTATTTTAATCAGAGACAATTTTATTCGTTTATCGTATAGCAAATCACATCCAAAATTTGTTCCATAGTGTCGTATGAAATCAGAAGATAGGAGAGCCAATAGTTTGTCAGTATGTCAGATCGCCGTATATTAGCCAGCTCATTTTGTGTCGTGTTACGCACCCATGAGGTGAACTGCTTACTGCACCCTAATTGTTCATGCTTGTTTTGTGTTTTCCTCAGTTTAAATCATCAATAGACATGAGTCACAATCACTAGCCTATCCTTTTTTCCATGACATGACCTGAATGCGGCTAAACTGTTCACTGTTATCATAGTACTAGAAATTAACGGAAAAACTACAACCTACTACAAGACATTCAGAGCACACACGTTTCTTAAATCACGAGCAGGTGTTTGGAGGCGGAGTATGTTGATTGTTTTGCCGATTTGGGAAGGAGTGGAGACCGGTATATGGATTCCACTATCTGAGTGGTTATGTTGTGGCACATTTGAACTTGACCTTGGGCTAAGTCAATAACCGGAGCCCCTTCCACTGATTGGCCTCCTCCTAAGTTACATGTTGACCGTTACTTCAGGGTCTGGGTCGTTGGAAATTGTGTATCTGCTGGTCCACCACGCCGAAGTCGCCTCAGACGCATCTTCGTGACTCTTCTGTCTGCACAGACAACCTCGTTGTATCCTCAGCCACTGGACTAATCGGCGGTTCTGTAATCACGCAGTTTCAACAATACGGTACGTTTTATTAGATATATTGTAATTTCCCGTTCAAATTTAAAACTGTATTTTTTAACTTTCAACATATACTTTGAAGACGTTTTTTAAATATACATGAGTAGCAAAGAAAATAGGTCAAAAAAGTATTCTTACTATTTAAATATTTTTATTTTCCAATTTTTTTCAAATAAATATTGATGAAACAGTCACTTATTTCGTGTAGGCATAATACATGACAATTCATATCTTCTGTTTGTTATGATACAGCCTATTATTTTAACAGTACTGTATTATTATTATTGTTATTGAGTTGATAATTATAATAATTTATTGATGAAATACGAAACATACACATACAAGATACAGATACTGTTTTATTATATTTTATTGTTTGTAGTTATTTTTCCCTTTCTGATGATGGCCACATGAGTCCGTAACTTGTGCGTGGGCAATGAGTGGATGATAATGATGATATGAATGGTGAGCCTACAGTTTTAGGTGGGCTCCGAACCATCAGGTAAATGGAAATAAAGCAGATATCATCTCGTAGCCCATTAAATGATAACAATATAGCACACAAAAACAATGGATTTTGTATTAATACTTAACAGTTGTGGAGTTTACTGTTTGGGGCTGGAAAGTTCAATAATATAAGGATAATCTGATTAATGTGACTGTTTATGAGTGTATGTTTTGAACAATACGGACTACACATAATGAGCAGGAGTTTAATTGAAATCATAATGGGGATTTTTGTTATGATAATGATTGTATCTACTGATTGATTCTGTTTGAAGTAAATGAAACTCATCTTTTGTGTGACTAATCTTAGTCGGTTCGCTTAAAAATAATTTTATATAAACTTCTATCCAGTATAAGAATATTTATAAAGATTATTGAACCAGATTATCGATGATATGAAATTACGACTTCTTGATTATCCTTCATCTCATTCAGTTAGTTATATTGAACAGTAGTGAGGTTCTGGTGAACTGAAGGTTGACTCCTACAGGGGTGCCCATCCCCTAAAAGTGTTGACGCATTCCCCAAATCGGATTTCTCTTCTCCCCTACAAATCCTGAAATCTACCCCCGTCAGTATAAACTCAAAAGTTTTGATTTGATTTATCGGATTCTGCCATGAACTGATTAAGGTCATTTCTCAATTCAACAATTTATTCATCAAGGCTACATTGATACTGAAACCAGAGTTACTGCAAAATAGTTACATTTTGTGGTTCTAAATAAAGCTGAAACATTATTTCAATTTTTTTAATATTTTAATTTCTCCAAATTTTTGGAGATAATTATTATTGAGTAATATATACTAGTTTGTCCAATTCCTGATTCTCATACCTCCTTTTTTATCATCGAAATTGTGAGCATCCAACTATATTGAATCATATGAGACTTATCACTCAAAAACCCTGGAAGAGAAAACGTTTCGAACTTCAAAAGCGGTGATTAAAAATAGAAATGTCGTTGCTCAAAATAACGTTGCAATAAATAGTCTTCTCACTAATAATAAAATTATGAATTACATCATTACATTTGAGGCATGTAGGATGCAGCCTTATAGAAGATCTGGATCGTAGAAGATGTGGAGCAGTTGAAGTGTCCATCCTTGAAGAAATGGGCTAGTAATAAAGTTCCCAGTAGTACCCAATTCGGAGTGGCAAACGCATTTTTCCACCTTTTAATGAGGTTCCACCTCCCAGTCCTCGTTAAATGAGCCTGCTACGAATACAATGCAGCTAACGAATATCTCTTGGTAGCTTAGCTCTCAAATTCCCTCGCGGATCTTGTTCTAATGCTCGTTTACAATGCTCATACAACTGAGGAGCTCCACTGTTTGAATTTCTGCTTCAACGGATATTTTCACATCAAAATCATTCGTTCTGCACTGAGCTTCGTATAAAATATTTAATGAAGCCCACTTGTGTAGGCTGTATCATTTTAACACCGACCAGGAAAGAATTTATTATTCATGCAGTGTTGTGACCAAAATCTTGAAAAGTATTTTTATTAGTAGCCTGCCTTAATCTCAGTTACAATAGTAATCCAATGGAGTGGATTATTTTAAAAATAATTTCGCTTATTTATTAATTATTTTTTGTATTATTATTATTTATGTTGTGTCTTTAGATTGTTAGAAAGAAGGAGTTTAACTCGAATGAATGATAAATGACGTGAGTACAAAAGTGTATGAATTATTCTTTTTAGAGAAAGAGTTGATTCAATGCTTAAAATGTTCGAAAAGTGTTTGTGAAATATCAATAAAACTAGTTTTTATTCACATCACCCTTTAAAAACACGGAAAACTCGTTTTCATCATCAATTAGATTCTTCTCCATTTTTCATTCTTTCCCTCCTTATTTATTATGCTTAATTTTTCCTTCCACTTTTCCTCCCACTGTCTGTCGAATTTTTTTTTAAATTGAAAATATTTCACGCACCATCTTGTCTGATATGACCACAATGACCATAAGACTCATACTGATTTCTTCAAAAAATAATTTTTTCCTGATGATGATGCTGATGAGTTTGAAATTTGTGCATGGGTAATAATGGGGAGCTATTACACAAGATTTCCCAGAATGGACGGGAATCGAACCCTTTATTACAGGATTAGCAATCAATCAGAGATAGGCGTCTTAACTGATTACAACAGTGCGACTCCAAAATTATTAACTAGGCATTCAACTAGTAGGTAGTCCAATTCAGTTGAGTTGAGTTCAGTTATCCGCCATCTCCTAATTTTCCTCTTCTTTTTCTCCTTACATTCTTTTATCTTCTTTTACTCATTTTTTCTTTGTCCTTATTCCTTCTCTTTCTTTTTTATCCTCTTCCACTTTTTCTTCTCCTAGCATGTAGCCGTTTTGTAATAGATTATTTGAAGACATTTTTTTAATTATTTATATTATTGTTTTTCATATTTTTGCCTAGATTGTTAGGAAGAGGAATTTTTCGAACTTGAATGGATGATAAATGGCTTAAAGAGTACAAATAATTTATGAATAGAATATTTTTATGTGAGCATTGGAAATATATAGACCATGCGCCACCAATAAGAGACCTTCCCCCCCCCTGGGGAATTTTCGACACAAACATTTTTATGTTTGTATTGACATGTTTTCGAATAGAGGAACTCAAATGGATGATAAATGGCTTAAAGGGTACAAATAATTTATGAATAGAATATTTTGTTATGGGCATTGGAAATAATATGTAGTTGCTCACGCTTTTGGCGTCTCTGGTCGGAGCGCTTGTCTGAGATAATATAAGGCTCTGTCTGGCTTCGTTTCCTGCAGCCTCGGGTTCGAATCTCATTCAGCCATGGATGTTTCTCATCATTCACCCATTACCCACGCACAAGACACCAGATTCATGTGGGTATCATCCGCAATAGAAATATATAAAAAAGGCCTATATCAATAATTTTTAAACGCTGTCATGAATAATATATTGAGAAAAATGTTTTCTCTGATTAGTTTAGTTCGATGTAAATACTCGCAATAATGGATATTTCTACCTACTTGTAGAAATTGATTCTGAAACTATATTTAGCTCTTGTAATCAAGACTGTGTCTAGAAATTTGCCGGTTCTCAACAAAAAGGATTCTTGTATCAGTCGAGTTGCGTTATGACACATCTTTTTCACCAAACGAAATTTCCCAGCGGCTTATTGCATTCGAAAGACTAGCGACATGGGAAATTGTTTTTGTAGCAAGTCAGCTAACCTGGAAGGAATCCCAATTTTGGAACGCAGACCTCCAGCAATAATGACAGAAAATAACCTCTTTGAAATATTCTCTCTATAATGTTCTACCCGTTGGTAAGAAGAAATGTCGCATCTCTTTTAATTCTACCGGAGTCGGGAGGATTTATAAGGGCTAGGCTCTTTCTGATCAGCAGTAGGGGCTCAGAAGAAACAAAATTTTAAAGGTTAGCATGTCTCAAAACTCACTCAAAAACCACAGCAGTCTCGGAGGGTATTTTATTTCAATCGTTATACAGAATCAGTAGAGAAATCAATCCTATTAGGTCGAAGTCAAAGAGTACAAGTCTTTTTGTACCAAGAACAAACAACGCCAAGTATCAGTCTCTTAATTTGTGGCAAACAACATTTTTTGGTGCTTTGATGGGGCCTTCTTACTTCTATCTTCTTTTAATGACATTTATGTTTTTATGTAGTCTATCACACAATCTCTTACATGGATGACTGAAACTACAACCACCTAATAAAAGCTAACAAGCTCTACCTAAATGACACAACAATACAGCGCCTTTAGTAAGCTTCACCTCAATCACACAACAATACAGCGCCTTCAGAAAGGGACGCTTTTAAGTCGAGGTATGGTTTCAGGCTCAACCTTTTTTCAATGTGAATAACTTACCTTCTTTGTACGTTTAATTAGAGACGAATGCATATTAAAAAAATTAACAGGTAACGTATAGAATATGGACTATCATTGGATGCTAATGCTGAGTAATCACCTTGAAATACCTGTCAACGCGAGAATCCCCAGAAATAAAAATAGTGTTTGAGGGCAAAGCCTTAAAGCCTTAGTAGAACTCCTGCATAATTTGCGCCTGGGTGTAGATCTTGAGCGACTCTTGAAATTTTATATGGGCTTTCCTTTAATTGCTAGTAATGTCATATGCATTTGTATTCTAACGCTATTAAACCTATTGATGTTGAGTATTTTGTTTTCCTAGGGTTGTGTAGTTACATTTAGAAGGACACTTGTAACCACAAAGATTTCAAGTCAGTTCATTACGAACCTGTTTGAGCAGCAGCAGTTTTACATGGTAGTTCATCACGCTTTTATTGGATCAGCAAGGGTCTACAGAATGATAGAGCTGGAATCAGACAATCAGAAATTTTGAGAGGGAATGGCTGTTGTATCAGCATTGATTGGGTCCGCCGCATCCGATGAACAACTTACAGCCAGAACAAAAACAAACAGACATTCATGAAATGTGTTGTCAATAACGAGCATAAAGTACATTATATACATACCAGTATACTATAAACTACCAGCACATAAATACAAGTATACAAGTGTCTTTGTTAAAATTATCCGTAGCCTGTCAAATTTTGTATCCGGCTCATTTGGGTCTAAATTGTTTCATTGGCTCAACCACTGGGCTTTAGATTGACAATGATCGTTACCTAACCAATTTCGCGTTCAATTTATTTGTTATCCATAACTCTGTTGTAGTTCTGTAGTTTACTTCATTATGAATCTGTATCACACAATAGAGCACAATACGTCACCACAATTTTTTTTTTTTTTTTTTTTTGAGGATGAAGCCCACATAGGTCTGAGGACCTGTGCGTGGGTAATGAGTTGGATGATGGTGATTGATGAGTAATTCATAATACACCTATAAATAGAATGATAGGGTTGGAATCAGACAATCACAAATTTTGAGAGGGAATGTCTGTTGTCAGCATTGATTGGGTCTGCCGCATTCTTACTTTCTTATACAAACATGATGCAGATGCACGAAATAAATCTGCTGACAACGATTACCCCCTCAAGAATAGACACGCACAGTTCACTGAACTTATTAAAATTTCACATCAACTTAGTTAAGTCATGAGCTGATGAGAATTTGCTGCATTACAGTAATACGATTTGAACAGGAATGATGTAGGCTACCTCCGATTGCTTTGAAGAAAAAGGGGATTCTCAATCAACCAGGTTACCGCGTTTCTACATAACACCAAAGACAATATAATAATTGTCTTTGATAACAGGAAGTATTACTTAATGTTTGGATAATCAAACAATGGCTCTGGCTGGCTGCTATTCCTTGAGGTCTCGAGTTCGAATCTCGTTCAAGCTTGGATGTTTTCACCTTATCATCATCATCAATTACCTCATTACCTACTCAGTGGGTACTAATACTGTAGTAGGTGCTTGTATAAAATGTTCTTATTATACACATAATTTTCTTGTGTTTATTATTATTAAAAGAGAAGTTGACGTTTGTGATCAATACTATTATATAAAAAAATAACATAAATTGCCCAACTGAAAGTGATGAAAATTATTTCAGTCTTCTAATGAGTCACTATTAGATTTAAAAAAATTATTTATCCATTACGAATGTAACCAACTTTTGAAGTTTTTTATTTTTGATAACAGATTCCCGATGCTCTGAGTAATTGTTCTGCTATTAGTGCTAGCGAATTCTCCCGAATTTTACCCTGGTTTGTTTTGAAAGAGTATCAACTATGATCAATTTAGCATAAAAATCTAATGTTTTTATCATATACAAACGCTAAGGAAAGCTAAGGTGGTCCACATACGAAACCATTACTGAGCTTTTAAATACTAAGCGTCTACGACACTGATTGGCTAAGAAGTCACTATCAAAAACACTCTGCCAATGACAGCCATTTATTTATTAACCGTGTCTGATCACTGTACGGATGGCAGAAAAACTAGAGAATGATGGACTAGATCAGTGGTTCCCAAACTTTTTTGCCTCGTGGACCCCTTGCCATAATTTTTGGTTTTAGGTGGACCCCCTGCATAAATTTCATCAATTTTTTTTTAAACTATATGTTGAAATGTGTTTTTGAAAGCTGATAAGGTAGGTCTACTGCTCCCAGTAACCAACTTAAATTGTGGCGAAGAAAATATTAAAAAGCACATAAACTCAGTAAATTTTTGTAATATAGTCGAATTTGAATTGAAATAATAGTATGACATATTGTTGTTGGTTATAGTGAAATAATATTAATGGAACTCAAGAAATATAACAGCCGGTATTTTATTATCAACATTGTGTCCTTTGTATTAATTGCAACATTCGCATGTATTAAAATCAGCAAAAGGCTGCTCTCTGTGGGCGAACACGACACTCATTGTTAGTGGAATGTGATAAAGAGAGAAGGAGAGGAGAGGAGGTGGAAAATAACAATGAATATAATTCACCTTTTTTAGAATATTGCATCAAATTTGTGACAAAAGGGCGATACAAATACAGTAATCAATAGCGTAGATCTTTTAATGGGGGGGGGGGGCTCACTGGAAATTTGGGAGCCCCCGGGCGGTCTTGGGGGTATTGAATACCCCCTAGGGTGAGGGGGGCCCGGGGATCCTCCCCCGGAAAATTTTTAATAAGTAGTCCCTCTAACGTCGTATCCCAAGAGATTCTACTAATGTCTAGAAAAGCATTAATCCATTAATTTTAGTCCACATTATGGGAAAGTGTTTGAATGTTCGATGTTGAGAGCTTGATTTGAGGCTCAAAACATTAATTTTATACGAGTATTTATTAAAATGAAGTTTATAAATTGGGTAAGGTGAAAGCTTAAATTCGATAAATCACTGTTTTTATGAATCGTTTGCCTAAGAACTTGAACCCACTTTTCGTTTATTGTTTGTTCATTGATTAGTTGTGAACAAATTTTAATTTATAAAATCTAAAAAATACTACTTTTATAGTAAAAATTCAACAAGTTATAGTGATTCCAAATTATTATTACAATCAGGGCCACCCAGAGACATTTTAGTGGCCCGGGACAGAGTTGAGGCTGGAGGCTCCCTTACACCTTCACCCTAAACACCAATTTTCAATTAATGACTCGATTTCCCAACTAGCATTGCTTCAGACTCTAAGCTATGCTATGCCTAGTTGCTTTCTGTACTCAAAAAAATCTGTGTAACTAATTTGAATTTTTTCTTCAATTTAAAGATAAAATTCGAGTGTAAGCCAACTGATAACCATTTGTCGAAATAGCTGTGGAAGCTAGGGGAAAGGGTACTGACTGGCACTAGAGAGAGCAATAAACTTCTCTTCTATTTTTGTGTAATCTTTTGAACTATTCACTAATATTGGAATACCGGTATGTAAAATGTGTAAAATTATTATGATTTTGAATGGAACTTGGTTCAACTTGTAAAGAGCGAATGAATTAATAACACATCCAATTCCAAACTTCAACTTTTGGATTTTTTTATGGCTATCAACCCTCATAATTATTCGCTGATTGATTCATTGCGTGACAAATTTCATGATCACAATAAACTCTTTGGGGTAACAGTAACAGAAATGAGCATTTGAAGCCCATCTGCAAAGACCTTTTCTCCTTTCAAGCCTACTGTGTCAACTTCATTCAAGTGGTCTGGGGAAATTCAAACCCACGTTTGGGGGCTCCGAAAATACTGGGACCCATTAGCATCGTGGAGTCTTTGAAGGCCCAAAGCCGAGGCAATTAGGGGACTCTTATGTATAAACGTTGAAATTTGAAGTATATTCTAGATGCAGCCTATTTGAATCTCTACTTCACATGACTATACTGGCAACAAAAACGGGCCTCTAGGGTGTTATGCTTCTAAGGGGCCCCTAGCTGTACAAACTAGAAAAAAGAGGCCCTGGAGGCCCCTAGCTGTACAATTTGGGGCCCCTTATTTTATTTTGGTTGTATCACTTGCTTACATTTGTAAAATTATGTGTCCCTTGACGTTGAGGCCCAAGGAAACTTGCCTTGTTCGCCTCATCCCCTCTATAGCTTTAATTAGAGTATTTTTTACCTCCAGTATCCCCAGTATAAGTGAGTAAAAATCCTAATTTACTTAGAAATACAGAGTCAGTTTATATATTAGATTGAACATAGCATATACCACGCCCCGATCCAAAGACATTCGCTATTGCGGACCCCCATTAACATATCATGGACCCCCAATTTTATTTTTCACTGACATGGACCCCCTGGTAGGTGCCCGTGGACCCCAGGGGGTCCACATGGACCACTTTGGGAACCACTGGACTAGATGAAGAGAAAAAATACCATAGCTCATATTTAAAAATGATTTTAGTAATTATCATTATGATTCACCAATACCAGGTTACGAGAATGCAGTAGAAATATTAGGATGTGGTCAGAGTCGAAGGAAGGAATTTCTCTGGTATCAAGTCCAATTCTAATTTAACAGAGAATCATTTATAATTCTTTCAATTATGCATCACTTTTTGAATTCTTCTACCTCTGAACTAGCTCCAGCGAAGTCAGTAACTAGTTGTTCTCAAATTCATAAATAAGAGAAGAGAGTAATCAACAACCGGAAGTGGTTAAGTTGGGCTGGAATAGTTAGGAAGCTCAAAAGTAGAAGATCAAACATTCTCATAAATACGAGATGAAGGTGAAGTTCTTAATGCTAGTTTGAAATATCTCTTCTTCAATATTTTTTAATCTTGTTCATGATGTCTTCTCAATCAAATTGAGAAATTGATCTCTTTAGATGGATTGTAGTAGAGATAAAAATGTAGTAGAGATCCACAAGATTGTCTTATTCCATCATAAAACACTTTCTAGTTCAATTCTTGTGATACAGTCTGAATAGGTGATGTTCAGTTCAATAATTATTTTGTTTGTTAAAACTAGGCAGTCAGTCAGGTTCTGTTCCGTTCTGAAAGGACTAGGCAGTAACTCTTTTATAGAAGATTCAATATATGTCTAGAACACTACATAAATACAATGGTTTTGTGTGACATTTTCAATTGTAGTTTGGCTGTTGGACAATTTTCTAATGCGTTAATAGTGGCTAAAGTTGTTCCAAATTACAAAAAAGGTCCTAGATCTGATATAGCCAATCAATAGTCTCTCTGTTTTTGGTCTTCTCAAAAATTCTGGAAAAGCTTGTCAAGAAAAGAATTGTTGGTTTTCTCATGAGAAACAAGTTTTTCTATGAAGGACAATTTGGTTTTCAACAGGGTTTAAGTACCGAAACTGCTCTCAATAATTTTATGACAATCCTTAATAATAGCTATACCAGAGGTAAGCTGAAAGTCACAGGGCTCTTTCTTGACATTAAAAAAGCGTGTGATTCCATTGACCATGACATATTGAGAAATTGTCTGTAGCTGGAGTTCGCAGTGTGCCATTGAATTGGTTTAAATCATATCTAGAGGATAGAAGACCAAGTATTCATTAATGATACATGTTAGTCAATTAGTCATGAGTAATAATTGTGGTGTTTCCCAAAGATCAGTACTAGGACGCTCTTGTTCCTAGTTTATATAAATTATTTGTTTACATTCAAATTTCAAGACTGTGTAACATCATTTGCAGATGATACTGCTCTGGCTTATTCTGCTGATAGTATTCATCAACTACATACAATAATGCAAACTGACTTGAATATCTTATGTCTTTTGTTTTATGGGAATAGAATAATGTTGAATGCATCCAAAATTAAATTTCAAAATTTTCCTTCATCACCGGTTTTCGGATTTCCAGTTTCATTAAAGTTATCTTTTATCTTCTATCATGATGTTGATTGTCAGGATGAGCCTTGTAGCTGTGATAATATTTATTGAGCAAGCAAACTCTGTGAATTATCTTGGTATGATTGTTGATAGCTGGTTTATTTGGAAAGAGCATGATATCATCTATTTAAAACAAAGGTTGCTTCACCTAATTCGAAAGTTCTATAATTTTAGACAGTTCCTACTTAAATTTCTCACCTTTTTTCACCCAAAATTGGATTACGGTTTCGCCTGCTGATATTACAAAAATCCATTATTCATCATTTCTGGTGTGAAGGGAAGAGGAAGGCTATCAAGGTCATGACTTTGAGATGCATGTTCGTCTTTAAAGTGTTAGCACTATTTTATAGAATGAGTGGGAATTGGGGTGCAGAGCAGGGACCTGAGGTGACTGCATCAGTTGATATGGTTACTCATCACAGTGCAAATGGACTCTCGAGAGTCCTTTGTACTGGAACTTGTTGTACTAGATATAAATAGTGCTTTGTGTATCTGGACTACAAATACATTACAACTTGCAACCTGCTTCCCATGAGGATTAGACGATTGAATTCATTGGTGAAGTTTAGAACTTTTTTTTTTTCTGAGGATGAAGCCCACATAGGTCTGAGACCTGTGCGTGGGTAATGAGTTGGATGATGGTGATTGATGAGTTGGACCTACAGTTTTAGGTGGGTTCCGAACCACCGGGAAGTGATTTTACAGCAGAGAACAATGTATTTTTTTTGAACTAACATAAAGAAGTGGCTGTTGAGTCTGATACTCGATGTAATGAGCTAAAGAAGTTTGATGAGTCTCGATTTTATTATTTACTAGCTATTGTACCCGCCCTTCGTACGGATTATGTTGAGAAATAAGACTGAATATGTTATCATGTGTTAAATATGTTATGTATATCATGAAGTTGTTAGCAGCTTAGTAAACAGCTTCGAACGTAAACAATTCAGTGACAGTTATCAGAGAAAATATTTGAGAACAGCTGATTGATATATCATGATGAATTACGTGATTTGTTTTTATGTGGTAATAAAACTTAGAAGAAATGTATCCAAAATCGCACAATACTTGGTTTTTAAACGTTTATTATTCTGTTAAAAAAAAGTTAATTTAGTTTTTTATAGCTAAAGACATTGTCAAAAAGGTCTTCAATACTGATAAATTACTTTAATCCCGATCGATGCTCTCGTTTTTCAGGAGAAGGCCGCGTAAAATGCCTTTGGGACCGTGACAGACAGACAGACAGACAGACAGACAGAAAATGAGATAAGACTTGTTTCGGCTTCTTTAATGTATAAAACGTAAAAATAACCCAATAAATATATAAATCTGATAAATGTACAGACAAAACTCTAATTATATTTATAAATAGAAGATACATCACATATTTTTAATTTTCTTAAAAGTATGTTGTCATATGTCATTAAGGTCGTTTAGCTGCTTTAATTGTTTCATTTCAATTAATTTTATAGGATGATTTCCATTTACATGTGTGTGAGTGTGTATCTCTGATTCTATATTGTTACAGAAGCATGATATAGTTGAATATATATTAATTGCTCCTGTTCACAAACAAAAGGATCACGGTCCTTTTCGTGAGCAGTAATTTATTAGGCATTTTGATTATCATATTGTAAAATTTGTCTTTTAAAGTTGATTGTTTTAATCGTATAACATTTTTCAGAATTATGTTAATTTTGTAAAATGTCTGGTGCTAGATAAATTTGATTTTATTAAAATTCAAAATACGCAAAGCTAATACTTTTTCTAATTGAGGTTCGTGGTAGCCGAGACTCTAGGCAATTATATCACTATTATGAATGAATGCAGTCTCAGTAAAGCCGCAGGCGAGTTGAGAACCCTGAGAACCCTCCTGTTTAAAATTGAACAGGTTCACAAAATTAACAAGCATTACTGTTTTCAACTCAGTTCATATTAATATGGTATCATATGATAATCTGATTAAGCTTATTTCATATCCAATAGATGTCAACACAACCTAAAGTGGACGAAAACATCAATAACACGTACGAGTGATAACATAATCATGTTTGGATCCATTTATAGAAATGCATAGCAACTTGATCCAATTTGGTCGTCAAATTAATTGAATTTGTGCTGTTTGGCCATGCATTTTAAGTGAATATTTCATTCAGCGCTCTGATGAACAGTTCAAAACCAACGACGTACGGTAACAAGCCTATCACCGCTTCACAGTGTTGACGCGCCAGCCAAAGGCATAATATTTTGCCTTGTATTCTGACAATAGGAGGATTAATTTTATCTGTTCTATTATCAAGCAAATGCGTCCTATGCGTTCCTCTCCACCTACCCTGACAATTCCCCCAATTCTAGAATTTAGGCTATTCTGCCTGTAAACATGGTCTTTACACGGTCCAGGGAATAGGCTGGTGAGATTCATAGGTGCAGCTTTTGAGAAAAGTGAAGCCGGAACAAAATTATGTTCCTTGAAGGAGACACAGAAAATTAAAAAAATTCAAATTTTGCAGTTCAGAATAGCTTGATATTTGAGTACAGATTATGATAAATAGTTCAGAAGTAAGAACTCCATATCTTGCAAAATTTCAAGACTGTAAATTAGAAGGTTATTATGATGTGTCTTTTGGAAATTATCTTATTATTCTGAAGAGAGAATCATTAACGGAAATATAGACTACAAAATCATTTAAATGTAAATAGTGACTGATAAGATTCAAAATTTAAGAATTCGAATATTTTGAAATTAGAGTATAGTAGACGTAGACGTCAAAGTAGACGTAGTAACTTATTATAAAAATTGAAGAAGAAGACTAATAAAGAAGTATAGCTCATGATATTCACGCTCAGGAGTTAGAATTCCATAAGATTCTAAGGCTGTTAAAAGATTGTTGTGATTTGAACCCATTAATTAATAAAGCCATTAGTTCATGACTGTATGAATTAATAACATTGAACGGTGGTTAATGAAAAGAGTGTTCTGTGTAGACTCAAGCCCAACAATTTAAAAAGCATTATTTTTTGGTGAATGATAGGTGGGATCGAAACATTTTTCTGGTGGATATCTAACAACTCAACATGAGAAATAATATACAAATATACATCAATATTTTAAAATCTATTCTCAACAAAATCTTATTGTTGAAATTTTATGCACTGTCATAAATAGCCTTATTCGTTGAACATGATGCAGAAATAGTAATAATTAATAGTTACAAACTTTCCTATGATTTATTTATTATTATTTTTTTTATACATTCATGAAGAATGTAAGGAAGCGAAGTAACTTATTATATAAAACTACGGATGCTTGTTCAAAGGAGTATCAATACTCGATGATTATCACAGACGCATGAACCATAATACAGTTGGTTTATAGTTACAGTTGGAACCATTTACAAGTTGGTTTAAAATAACTTACAATTTAACAAACTGACAAATATTGGCTCAATCTCGCTTGTCATATGGGCTGGCATGCTGGGGCAGTACCTACATTACTCACTTGAGACCCGTGATTACTCTTCAGAAATCATTGGTCTGCCTGATGGGTGGGTGCAGAGGGAATGAGTTCCTTCATGTCAGTCAATCGTTGAAAGTCATGCCTTTGAGATTTCTCTACGTTTCTAAGGTGCTTATACAATTCTATTGGTCCAGTGGGAATCGGACTTCGGCAGTGGAAAATAATGATAGACACTACAGGACAAGAAACACGGATAGGTTCTGTATTCCCCGACCATACAGCTCATTTTTTCAGAAATCTTTTTGTTTTCTTGAAGGTAAGTTTCTTAATAGGTTGCCTCAGGAAATACTTTTCATTCCCTCTAATTCCATGTATATTTTCAAAAGGAGACTTAAGAATTTTTTGATGGCTCGTGAGTTGGATGAGATTGAGAGTTGGTTCCATGTTATTCAGTAGGCCAGTAGCCTCTGTTTTAATCAATAGCCTCTGTTTTGTGCTGTTCTCCTCAGCATATTATATATATAAAACTAATTTATTTTTATAATTGTTATTGATAATTTTACTTGAATGTTCACTATTCAGTTATAAATCACTCAAGCAAACAATTGCTTCTTGTTTATTTTTGATGTTTTTTCCTCATTGAAAATTAGACATATAACTCCTGGGCGCGGACGGAAAAATTCATTTTTTTGCGCCCAGTAATTTTGCCAATGATTTTTAATTAGTAAGATCAATGATATTATTTTGTTTCATCTGTACTTCGTTATGTATTTGATGTATTTGTATTGATTTTTTGTAAGTTCGTTTTTGGCAATAAACATTATTATATTATTATTATTATCATATATACAGAAACAGAATTTATTAATTCCGAGCTCCTCAAAATGCTGTTAATTTATACTGAAGACGTCCGCAATGGCAGATATTGGCAACAGCATTGAATAGCTGATGGAAATCGTTGAATGCCACTGTACAAGAATAAAATTAATAGCATTTTAAGGAGCTCGAAATTATTAATAAATTCTGTTAGAGTAGGCCTACTTTACTTCTCTCTTCGATGCGAAAGTCTGCATAACGGATTAAATACTTTACAATGATAAAGTATTTTTCCGCGAATTCGTTCGAGTTTCTCTTGAAAAAGCTGTAGGAAATTGAAATAATCCACAAGTATTTTACACCTCATTCTAGTGTAATTATGTTCCATTTGTCCAAATTAAGTATTTTTCTAAGTTTTATTTGAATTTCTCTTGAAAAAGCTGTTGAAAACTGGATTTAATCACACAAGTACTTCATTCCTCATTCTAGTGATTGTTTGTATTCAGGGAGATAAAGTCAATACAGAATTTCTGCACGGATGTCTATAGAATAGAGACTCGCATTTGGTCAACAGCCGTAAGGCAAGTCGGCTAGTTCTCATCCATCCCTCCACTACACTTTCCACTTCAGTTCATTTCCTGCGAGGAAAAGTCCGGTCTTAGCCTTTCCAGAAATTATAACTCCCTCAATCATTTCTCTCGAAGGATGCTCAAGTGGATATGGCCTGCAATTAAATTCATCCTCAAAATTCTGCCTGTGCTAATATTGTTGAGCTAATATGAAGCTCAAGAGTATGATGTAATTTTATTTCTGGTTTTCAAGTGACTAAGTAAGGACAATATTATTTGAGAAATCCTCTTTATTAGTACTATTAAAAAAATCTGGGAAACTCTTTTTGTAATTTTCTCTTCATATCTGTTGAATTTTAAACTCAGTTTTTGTATATTTGTTAAGAACACTGTCATAAATTCGATTTTAAGGAATTTGGTAAAAAGTGGACCAGCTTATTCATAACCAGGCAAGCCATTTATGGAGTGCTTCTTTGGAAAAGTTCTTTTCTGGAAATTTTCAATTTTTCATTTCCACAGGGTTTTCAACCGCTGTTAAATTTTTATTATTTTCACTTTTGAATCTACTTATTAAATTTTCTTTTAACAAACTCTTTCTCATGAACTTGTGGTCTTTCTTAACAATCCGTCTTATATTTGAAAAAGTTCTCTGCTTATTGTCTCTGGAAACTATGTAGAGTGATTCAAAAACTCTTTAATATATGAATTTGTGGTGTTCACTTCCACTGAAAACACAAAGTACATAGACATGTTCATCTAACCTTCTGATTTCACACATAAAAGATTATTTTGGACAAATCACCTCTTTAGGGTTTGATTTTGCATGAATTGAATAAACGAATAAGACAAGCGAAGCGAGCGCTTCTTGTGTAATAAATTCAATGCAATTCATTCAACTGTTATAAGGAACAGATAAAGAGTGAATGAACAAAGAGTTTGAAGCCAATAAGATCCTTTTATTTTTGAGAAAGAGTATTCTGAATCTGAAATGTCATCTTATTTCCATTAGGTTTCATTTAGTACAGTAACAAATTATTCTTTCATCGCCCTGCAAAGAGATTCTCCAGTTCAGGTGAATGCTTCCTTTGAAATTTGAAAGACGCAATTGACTGTTGAAAAAACTGTTGAGCTAGATATAATGAGAAACAAAAAGAGACGGAAGAACGTGAACTGTAGACGAGATGAGTATCGGCATTCCGATGCATTATGAACGGAATACAAAGGAGGCTGATTCTATGCAACCAACAATACTGTACCTGAAACCTTCCTCCCACTTCACCAACTGTTATCAAAACTCTTCAACATAATTTGTATCCAGTTCTAAATTCAAGGACTCGCGGGCTGGGAGATATTTCATGCATGGATTCAAAGCATCAAAGAGCAATAATAATGTTCACGGTCATATTAAATGAGGCTTTCAATATCCACACAAGCAACATTACAGTTCAATATAAATTATTTTTCATTATGATGATGTTGATCATATCAGTTTTTGTTTTGTTAATTAGCTTGAGAGGTACTAAGCTCTTAGTCTCTTTTTATTTCATCACCTCATCCCATTTTATCGTCTTAAATAATGAGAAAAATAAACAATTAACTAGTGTAATGATGAATAGTCGAGAAACAATTTTTAACAGTTTCAATTCAATAAGATGTTTTTATTTTTGAGAAATAATATTCTGAATCTGGAATATTACTTTATTTTCATTCGGGTTCATTTAGTAACAATAATCGCAAATCACCTCTTTCAGGATTTGGTTTCCTTTGAATTATTTGATTGTGTAAAGGGAAGAAAACATAAGAATAAACAATGAGAAAACCATTATTATTTTATAATCAGTTCCTCTCCTGTTGATGACATCGAACTTTTATTTTACTACAGTTCTAGTCTCGGTCTAGACTATTCAAGTCTAGTCTAGGTCTAGACTATTCAAGATTGTCACTCAATCTCACTGTAATATTTAAAAAGCCGTATGCTGCATGAATATCGCTCACCCAATGATATCATCGCATTTGTGATAATGATGATGATTATTAGAACAAATAATCTTTAAAATTTAAGTGAATCAGACATCACTGTCTTATTTAGGCAAATCTCATCCTTCTAGTGAGAAAATTCTTCTTGGTAATAGATCTGAAACTTCATATTGTATAGAATCGAGAAGTATATTCGACATTTTGCACAAGGAAGAAAACATACGAAACTGGTTGACCTTAAAAATAAGCTTACGGTGATTCTTGTACAGTTAACAGCATCAGTATTTGGAATGAAAATATCCAGTAATCTCTGAATTTAATTGATTGAACACTTCGCATTTGATTTGCATGTAGTTTTCATATAACTTGACAGCAATTGGGTTCAGATGTAGCAAGCCCTCCCATCTTCTACACGCTGCCAAGTTATATGAATACTACAGTACAATAAAATTGTAAATCATCTCGATTGTAATATTCATCATAATTCTGATTGATTGGATGCCAGAATAATGGTGTAAAATGCCCAATGTGTTGTTTAAACAAAGCGTTTCAAGTGATAGATATGTTCAAGAATATTATTAATAGATGGTTAGAGTGCATTGTGCTTTGGTAGTGTATAGCTCAATTTTAATGTATTGTAGCGAAAATGAAATTGCAGTGAATAGAGAGGAAGAAGGCACAGTGGTTCTTGGCGTTATCTGCTATGTAAATGTTTACTTTTAAGCAATTAATTATTCTGCTTTTGACACTTTTATGGTGTTTACTTGGTAATTAGTAGAATGTTCTAGTTATTTGATTAGAAATTAATGGAGTCTTATCGAATATTGTAGAAAGTTCCAGTTTCCTTGATTTATTTGTTCAGAAGATGATAGAAAAATGTAGAAATTGCTCGATATTTGAAAAACCTATTTAAGGCGAACGCATTTGTGTAAATGAGTTCAGTTGTCTTTTAAATTTCGTCGTGATAAACAAGTTGTGACAGTTCTATATATACGTGCCTATATAGTGATAATTCTTTCTCTGTGCCTTTGTTAGTGACAATTCTTTTTCCTGCTTAATTCATAACAGTGAGCTACTGAATAGTTCTTGTTGTAGTACGGACTAGTGCTACGTAAGTTAAGTGTTCTTTTTTGACGTTTCTTTTTTGAATATTATTGGACAGTTTATTGTACAGTTATTAATTATTTTTAGATCGGCCTTTTAACTTTTAGTGATTGATTTTTGTACAGTTTATTGAAAACTCATTATTAGTTGAACAATATCGTGTTCTCTGTTTTTAATGCTTATTTTTCTGTAAGACATTACTGAACAGTGAGTGTTGTGATTATTTGTGTAAATAAAGTGCGAATGTAAATTTAAGTGTTGCCAGCGTTATTTTAGACATAGAACCCGTAACAATTGGTGTCAGAAGTGGGATTTTTTGTGTTCTATTAAAAATGGCTGGCAAAATTACATTGTGCGATTTAAAAGTGGCCGATCTCAAACGTGAATTAGAGGACCGTGATCTAGAAACATCTGGAAAGAAGTCTACTCTACAAGACCGTCTTCGTGATGCATTATTGGGAGAAGGAGAAGATCCAGCGACCTACCTTTCCGAGACTCCAGATACAAAATTAATTTCATCCATGGAGGGCAAGCTACAGGAAAATTTAACATCCATGGAGGACAAACTACAGGAAAATTTCACATCCATGAAGGGTGAAATACAGGAGAATATGACATCCATGGAGAGCAAACTACAAGGAAATATTCAGGATATGCAGCAGAATATCTCATCCATGGAAGGTAAGCTACAAGAAAATATTTCATCTATGGAAGGCAAACTTCAGGATATAAAAGGTGAGCTTCAGGAAAATATGACATCTATGAAAAACGAGTTACAAGAAGCCATGGATGAGAAGGTTAAAAATCTTGCTGACTCTGTGAATCAAGAAGTCAACAAGGTGAAGGAAGACTTGGGAACTATGAAGGAGGATTTTAAAGCAATAGAAAATCGACTCAAGCAGCTGGAGTGTGGTGCTGGAACTTCAAGCAGCAACCAAGAAGTAAGTAAATCTTCAAATTCTCCTGAAATAATCATCTCAGAAAAGTCAATGATGGATGATAAGGAGGAAGATCTCCAGAAACAGTCAGTAGTTATACCTCAGCACACTGGACTGCCTACCTATGATAGAAAAACACCTTTAGAGGACTACCAAACACTGTTTGAGTCAGCAGCTGAGTTCTAGGGGTGGTCACCAGCAACAAAGGCCTATGTTCTGAGGATGAATCTCCAAGGTGAAGCATTGGCGATTGTTCACTCAATACCATCAGCTGAGAAGTGGAGTTTCAGTGAGCTGTGGAGACGACTGGAGATGCGATTTGGCAACAAACACCTGGAACAGTTGTACCAATCTCAGCTCAATAATAGGGTGCAGAGACCCAATGAATCCCTACAAGAATTTGAGGCTGACATCGCTTGACTTGTTAGGACTGCATATCCATCTGCTGATGACAACACATACAAAAGTCTTGCAGTAGAAAATTTTTTGAATGGATTGAGAATACCAGAGACCCAGCAGTGCATCAAACTAGCCAGACCCAAGACATTGAATGATGCTTTGGCCCAGGCATTGGAGTTTGAAGCAGTTTGGCAGTCAGTACCAGGCCATTCTAAGGTATGGGCTATGGAGGCTGAAGTCATGGATGCAAGCACAATCCAGAAGATAGTTGAACAGGTTCTGGAAAAGTTGAGATCCAGGAAGAAGGAGGTTCGATGCTGGGCATGTGGAAAACTTGGACATGTTAGAAGCAAGTGTACCACCAAACCAAGTGAGAAGAAGGAGCAGGTAAACTAAAGAGGGTTGATAGGGAGGGGCAGCTGTCAACCCACAAGCAGAAGGCCCCAGTAAGAAAAGCAGAGGTGGCATCTCTTGCTGGCAGCAGAAGTAGTTTGTATATAGATGGCATTGTGGATGGACAAGCAAGACAACTACTTATTGACACAGGAGCTACCATGACCATCCTGAATAGGAGCGCAGTCTGTGATAAGAAGAAAATTAAGTCAACAAGGTGGACACTCCGTACAGCTACAGGGGATTTGGCTACAGTTTTTGGGGAGACAGCTGCTACTCTCCTTATTGGTGGCAGTAACTTCAAGCATCAAGTGTTAGTGGCAGATATACAAGAAGATGCTATACTTGGGATGGATTTCTTCAACAAGTTTGGTCTCAAGTTGGACTTGAATAAGAAAACTGTTGTAATTGGAGAAGAAGAGGTCATACTTCACCCAGGGAAACCAAGCAGTAGCAGAGTATTGTTACTCACCGACATCACCCTACGAGCAAGGAGCCAGGTTGTGGCCTATGGGAGAATACAGGATGACATGGAGGAAGGGCAGAGTGCACTATTGGAACCAGCAGGACAAGAGGACAACTTGCATCAAGGAGTCTTAGTGGCATTGTGCTTTGGTAGTGTATAGCTCAATTTTAATGTATTGTAGCGAAAATGAAATTGCAGTGAATAGAGAGGAAGAAGGCACAGTGGTTCTTGGCGTTATCTGCTATGTAAATGTTTACTTTTAAGCAATTAATTATTCTGCTTTTGACACTTTTATGGTGTTTACTTGGTAATTAGTAGAATGTTCTAGTTGTTTGATTGGAAATTAATGGAGTCTTATCGAATATTGTAGAAAGTTCCAGTTTCCTTGATTTATTTGTTCAGAAGATGATAGAAAAATGTAGAAATTGCTCAATTGTTGAAAAACCTATTTAAGGCGAACGCATTTGTAAATTAGTTCAGTTGTCTTTGAAAATTTGTCGTGATAAACAAATTGTGTCAGTTCTATATTGTGTCTATATATAGTGATAATTCTTTCTCAGTGACTATAGAGATAATTATTTTTCCTGTTCAATTCATAACAGTGAGCTTCTAAATAGTTTTTGTTGTATTACGGACTAGTGCTACATAAGTTAAGTGTTCTTTTTCGAAGTTTCTTTTTGAATATTATTGTACAGTTTATTGCACAGTTATTAATTAATATTAGATCGGCCTTTTAACTTTTAGGGATTGATTTTTGTACAGTTCATTGAAAACTCATTATCAGTTGAACAATATCGTGTTATCTGTTTTTAATTGCTTATTTTCCTTCCTGTAAGACATTACTGAACAGTGTAGTGATTATTTGTGTAAATAAAGTGCGAGTGATAGATTTAATTGTTGCCAGCGTTACTTTAGACATAGAACCCGTAACAATATCAATACCACTGTATGAATGGAAGGTTTTAAGAGTCATCACAGAATTGAAATGTTACCTTTTGTTGACAGCAATAATGTAAAGGACGGCGGGCTATACGCTTGGATCAAGGCTGATGAATATTTTATGAGACAGTATCCAAGTGTCGCATATAATCGTGAAACTGGCTTTATCACGGTATCAAAAGTTTATGAATATGATCAATGAAGAAGTTTCCATCATTCAAATAATGGATTCACTCAGTGAATACTCCATTGTTTTATTCACAATATGAATTTTCAAATTAAATCAACACATTAATAATTGTTATAATGATTGACATTGATATTACACATTCAAATTTACATATACATTCATTCATATACAGTATATTCAAAACGTTATAATGAACGGTACGCTTGACGTGACTATCTCTGTACGTCATTCAATATTTTGTTTCCTTTTATCTACCGCCTCAAATTTTACATGACATTCGATTATGTATTATGTCATGAATGGATTGCGATTTTGATTGAATTAATTAGAGAAGAACGATTAGATGTGATTTGAAAAATAAAGGAGACAAACCAAGAGATTTATGTAAATTATAATCACATATCTGTACACTACTTTTGTATCAGTATCGGTAGCATCAGTAGACTGAATTTTATAATAGTACATTTTTCCCGACTCCTTGCTGAATAGAGTACTGATTTCTCCTTGGTGAAGGAAACTCTGTTTACTGGAAACATCCATACATTATAATAATGAAAATAATTTTTTTTCAGATAGACATTCAGTTTTCCATGATTTGAATATCTCCTTGAACTTTTCGGGTCGTATTTATGAACACTCCTTCAATGTCTTTTCACTCAAGGGACTCTTGAAATGTAATACATTCATATAGACATTTCAAGAGTCGCTCAAGTCAAGAGACACTGAAGGAACGTTAATAAATACGGGTATCAATCTTCTTGTTATTGCTATTTATTTCGGTCTGATTTCTAATAATACATATCTACCTAATAATGTCTATTGAGCATTTGAAATTATAATCAGGAGTGGCATTCAAAGCATAACGATTTATCAATAAAATATCTGCATCAGTTGGAGAAATTCTCCAATTCAATCCTTTATCTACAATTTGAATTTAACTTTTGTTTTGTTTCTGTTTTTATTTTTCTTATTTTGAATTAATTCTTGTATTTTGATTTTTCCCTACAGGTGAATGTGAGAGGAACGCATCTAAATGTTTGTGTAGTGAAAAGTGATATCATCATGAATGTGAATGAGATTATTTTTGTACTATTAATCTTCAATGCACTTACTGTCAGCGTTATACCAATTTTGGTCCCAGTTCTACAAGATGTGTATCGACTCTATAAAGAATCAAGAATTCCTTTCAGAGAAGATCCTTGGCTTGAATATAAACCTATTCTTGATGAGTATGACTTTATCGTGATTGGTTCAGGACCAGGAGGAGCAACAGTGGCGAATCGTCTCACTGAGGAAAGGGGCTGGAGGGTTCTTGTGCTGGAAGCTGGAAAAGATGGATCAATTTACACAGATATTCCTGCTCTTGTGAGCTATCTACAATTCACAGACTACAATTGGGGATTCAAGGCTGAAAGGGTTCCTGGCAGCTGTTTGGGCATGACTGAAGAGAAATGTCGCTGGCCTAGAGGAAAGGGACTTGGAGGAACCAGTCTTATAAATTACATGATTTACACACGTGGAAATCCAGAGGACTACAACTCCTATGCAACAGATGGAAATACAGGTTGGAGCTATGATGATATCTTGCCTTACTTTTTAAAAGCTGAAAGAAACAATATACCTGAATATGAAAACTCACCATATCACAATAGAAGTGGATATTTGACTGTTGAACGAGTAACCCACAAAACTCCATTGGTGGACAAATTTCTTGAAGCTGGTAGAGAACTTGGAATAGAGACTGGAGACTACACAGCTCCTAGTATGAATCCCATATTTTCAAGAATCCAAGCAACAATGAAATCTGGTCGTAGAATGTCAGCAGCAAGAGCCTATTTGGAATCAATAAAATTTAGACAAAATCTACATGTTGTTGAAAAGGCTAGAGTTACAAAGATTCTGATTGATCCAAATACAAGAAAGGCAAATGGAGTAGAATTTGTTAAGAATCGGAAGCGAAGATATGTCTATGCAAAGAAAGAGATTATCTTAGCAGCAGGAGCTCTTCAATCACCTCACCTGTTGATGCTTTCAGGAGTTGGACCAAGAAATCACTTGGAAGAGAAAAATATCTCAGTAGTTATGGATCTGCCTGGAGTAGGTGAGAACCTTCATGAGCATTGGACAACTCCATCACTTATATTTCTTCATAATATGACAGGTGTATCACTTACTGAAAGGCGAGTGCTCAACCCACTTGTCATCAAGAGCTGGTTGAATGGTGGAAGGGGTATGCTATCTTTGTCTGGTGGTGTTGAGGGGATAGCCTATACTCATACACCTCTAAATTCTCCTGGACAATATCCAGATATGGAATATATCTTCAATGCTGGTGGTATAACTTCAGATGGTGGGAACACAGTCAGAAAAGGGATTGGTATCAGTGATGAGCTCTATGAGGATGTTTTCAGATGTATTGATAATAGAGACGTGTGGTCAATTTGGCCAATGATGCTGAGACCAAAAAGCAGAGGTCGTGTTCTCCTCAAGGACAACAATCCATGGCATTGGCCCTTGTTCTATCATGACTACTTTCAAGATCCAGAGGATGCAAAGCGTATGGTTGAAGGAATGAAAATGATAGTTGCTCTCTCTCAAACAAAGGCTTTTCAATCTATAGGTTCAAGACTACATAGTGTCCCAATTCCAGCGTGTGCATCATTGGGGTTTGGCACTGATGAGTATTGGATGTGCTCCCTCCGACATCTCACAGTTACTCTCCATCATCAGAGTGGAACATGCAAGATGGGCCCTTCTACTGACCCGATGGCAGTCGTTGATCCTCAACTAAAGGTGCATGGAATTTCTGGACTCAGAGTAGTAGATGCTTCCATATTTCCAAGACTTCCTTCAGCACATCTTTATGCTCCCACTGTTATGGTAGGTGAGAAAGCTGCTGATATGATCAAAGATCAGTGGCTGTCCACAGTGAACAATGAAGTTTGAAATCGATTAGAACTAGAAAAAACATTTTGTTTCAAGTTAACAAGATGGAAAAAATTCCAATATGGTGTGTATCACATCTGACTCCATTATTTACATTAATTTTGTAATGTATGCTTCAAGCTAAAAATTTTATATACATGGATTTAATCAATTAGGTGCTGAGAAACAAAAATTCTTGTTCTACTTGCTGGTTGAATGAAATTAAATATTTCTAACCCATTTGTAAGCATAAAATTCTCTTTTCCCAATCATTGTAATGAAAGTAATATGTTATATCTACAGATAGGTACAGGTAAAGTAATAGATAGAGGTCCAATGTAATTTATGATTCTTATCTCATTTAAGGTTATTCAATCAGTATTGTTGATCTTGCTCATCTAAATAAACGACCGAATAGCAATAAAAATTAAAATATTGTAATTGGCACAAACATTTGGAAAAAATTATGATCCCAGCTTATTCAATGTCATTATTTTAAGCATTATTCATTTTGTCATCCAAAGAAGCGTCCAAACTACAGTTGAAATTTGTCAGTTTCAGATTGTTTGCTATAGCTTTATTGTTGTTGAAGTTGAATATGGAAAATTAGTAAGCCTATCTCTCAAATGTTTGTCTTTCCTATTTATTACATCATGATCTTGCGGTGAGAGGCAAAACATAAAACAATTATTTATCACAATACAGAAATCCAATGTGAAACTATTGAAGAATTAACCACTCACTGAATTATGGGTTGAAATTAGAATTTAAATCTGCAACTAAACAAGCTTTGTAGGCCTATCTGTGAAAGATGGGGTAAGCTTGTGGATTGATGAAGAGAAATGTCCTCGGATTCAGAATTCAGGCTGAGGCTACGAGTGATAACAAGTAACAACATTGAAAGTGAAGCTCTTCTCAAATTTGGGCAGTCAGCTGTGAAATTGAAAGTTTATTATACGTAAACCAGCCTATAAGTCAACAGTGTCATGTTTAGAAAAGGTAGGGTGGAACTGTTCATTGTCTGTTGCTGAAAGTTGAGGCTCACCAGCAAACAAGAAACAAGTTCTTAGTTTACATTCGTTTCACTGCATGTGGAATCAATGTGACGTCAATGACTGTTTACGTTGATATTGATTATTTCAAAGGCACTCAACATTTAACATCTTCGTTGTATGAAAAATTCATCAGATCTAACTTGTATGTTCTTAGACCCTAGTTAAGGCAGGATATTTTCATATCAATCTTGATATTACACGGCATTTAATCTACAACCTTCTCATTATTCACGAGTTCTGTTATATTCTTCGTATATTGGTGGTGATAATGATAATATTAGCCTATGTGATTGATATCCATGATAAATAACATTTGTGACAATCACATTATCCATTATAAATAATCGAGATGCAGTACTCTACTCTCGACACCATTCTCAGTCTCAATCGAACTGAAGCCAAATACAGAGAAGCTTCACTTATATAGGCTACCGCAAATAAACTAATATAATACAGTACTGCTGAATAATAAAATGCGAGCCTCTAATAGGCTGCCCTAGGTTGGAGCTCTGTGATTGGCGGAGACTTGACTCACTCCTTAGTAACAAGTGAAGTCTTTAACCAATAGTAATAGCACATGACTGTCAGGTAGGCCTGTATCAATGAAGTTCCTTTGTATTTTAGTTTCCTTTTGGGATTAAGGATGGTCTGATGACCAAAACTATAATATTTAACAGTTTTTAGTGTTTCGTTTCAAGTGAACTTTTAAATTAATAGTTATTAAGTGAGAAGATTCATTTTGTTATTTTTTGAGTGAAGGTTTTTAACAAACTTAAATGTTTAGTCTGTGTTAAATTCAATGTTTTGGACAACGTAACATATACAAAATTTGAGAAGGGAGCAGTTTTGGACTAGAGTCTGTTGCGCCTTCACATTCGTTGTAAATTTGTCATAAATAAATAAACATACCACTTATTCTTATTAAATGTGGTTGGGAGAATATTAAATCATATTTATTATTAGTACTTATTTATCAGTATCTACTTTTTATTAGCATTATAGAATGGGTTTGAGAGCTCGTTACCAAAAATTAAGACATTATTCTATATTCTACTGATATTATTCTTTAAGCTTCATAAATATACAGATGAACTGATGGATTGATCGTGGTACCGCACTCCTGATAAAAGGCTATGGGAGAATCTTAATTACACACAGGTGGGAAATTTTATTGATAGCTCTGCGGAAAATACCAAAAATTCTTCTTCTATCATAAACTGTTATGATCGAAGCTATGTCTGAAAAACGTTGTTAGCAACTGAAATTATACTCTGTCTCAACAATAATAGAATGGATGTAATCCACTACTGTATTTATGAATTCAAGCGAATATTTTCATTAACTTTCTTTCTTGAATGATGAGTCATCGGAGCTTGTTCAATGAGTAGCCCATAGTTATGATACCGTAACCATTGAGAGAGCTGGTTTAGGCGCTGACTAAGCAATATTGGCACGGCTGGTTGAAAGTCAAGTAAGGCTGTGTCAGCGCTATTTTACTGGTCCATTCCAAAACCGGCGGAGAATTCAGTAAGGGATTGGCCTACTTGTGGTTCATCCAACCCAAAATCAATTTTAGACCTTTCATCAAAGAAGATTGAGGAAACAATGAGAAAGCAAAATCTAGATATCGCTGGAAATGAGAGTTATTCAATTTTGGGACTTACTGCTGAAATACATTTTTCAGAAGGTCATCGGTCTGATAGTCGTAGGCAAATAAGAATATTGGAATAATAATTATTTTGTTTGAGAAAGTTACGAAGATGTTATTATTAATTGATTCTCTAATATTGACAATATTAATCGAAGTGAATCTGTTTCACTACCAAAACAGCAGTCAACTCTTAAGACTAGAGTCTCACTATTTGCTTGAGTCTTTTTATTCAGCAGTTTTCCTCAAATTCAGTTATATAATAGGCCTATGACAATGTACTATAAAAATCTACTTATGTCTACTGTCACAAAGACAGTGATGTTGAGCATCACTATCTAACTAAATACGACCTTATAGTAGTAAATTCCGTCTTTCTAGAATGAAGACTTGATATAAAATTGAAAACCTACTTACAATAAATTCTAGATTTTCTCATCAAATGTGTGTTAAATCATTTCACCAACGGGAGTGAATCGGGCTATGTACCTGTTTGATAGACCTGTTCACGTCTGAAAGGGAATCAGGCTATTAATTTCACCTGGCTGAGGTCCTTGGAGGGAATCGGGCGTAGCCCAAAAATACAGATCGTCTGCGAGAACAGGTAGTCGGTGAGAGGTAGTGGTGGATGGCCCATAATAATAATAATAATAATAATAATAATAATAATAATAATAATAATAATAATAATAATAATAATAATAATAATAATAATAATAATAATAATAATAATAATAATAATAACCAATAATAATTGGTTATTCAATATACTGTACTTTATTGAAATATTTTATATTGTATTCTTCAAACTCTTCAGTCTCTATTTTGAAATACAGTCAGCAATGAAGTAGACTCCCGAGCGTTGTGTATTCTATTCAAGTAATTGTAGTTATTGAAAGCACTTTTGAAAATCCGGACAACTTCAGTGATGCGAATGAGTCTCGGTCCCAGTCTATCCTGATGAACGACGCTCTACTGTACAATCAAGTGGGTTACTGACAGTGAAAGCTGCGGAGTAAGAAAAACTGAGTTTTGTAGATTCTAGCTTGTTCTTGAATAAAACATGCTGAACAGTTTCCATATAATCAAATAGATTTTACCAGATTCGGAAGAAAGTTCATGAGGAAACAAATTTTTTCCTTAATAAACTTTTTCATTGTTAGCATACATTTCCGTCTTATTCTCAACTGCATTTATTAAAAAATAGCTGATTCTAGAAGTTTTTATGGCTTATAATTTGAAAAACAGGTTTTTATTGGAAACAGTATCCAATAACCGGTATTCTTCGTTCTAACTGAATCTTTTGAATTAGAATACACATCAGTCCTACTACATTGAAAACTAGTTATATTAAAAAATACTAGAGACCTGATTAAATGTTATAGATCCTATTCAATGTGATACAACAGGATTCCTTCGGTTGATTCCTTCATGTGGAAAGGAAGTGTACCTACCGGTAATAAAACCTCTAATAAACTCCAAATTAATGCGATTTAAACACGATTTTAAATGAAGTTCAATTAATGTTTGATTTGGACACCGGAAACATTAGTTGAAGCTTGAGTGTAAAGATCTAAAGGAGTGGATCAAGAGGTGGAATTGATTAGCAATTTCTAAACTGAATTCTTATAAGTTGTTCAATGAATTATTTGTTATACAATGTTCAACAATCGGTTACTCAACCGGTACAATCGAATTAAAATTCTTCAATTCCTTTAGTGACTAATTTTTCGGAACGCATTGACAATAATACTGTATTATTTTCAGTTCTATCCAACAGCGAATTTCACCCATATATAATTTAATTTGTAATATTTCTATCATACACTACTAGTAGCTGATAGTATTCCCATTATGATATATGTGTCTCCATATCATAGTATAGATTACAATAGTGCATTATTTTCAAGCCTTTTTAGATACAAAGGCCGACAACTCTTGTACCCAAATGATTCGCTTTACAGATACTTCTTGTATCTATAGTATAAAATTATAGTAGTCAGCAAGTGAAACAGAAGTGCCTTTACTATTCTACTTAATTATTAGTGGAATATTGTAAGTATGAGAAAGGTAATTTTAAGTTGAGTAAAGGCTGTAATGGATTTTTAAAAATAATACAATAACGTATAAAATAACCAAAGAGTTCTAAAATAGCTACAAGACGAAGAATCGATGTTTTGAATGAATCAGGTAGGGACTCCCAATCTGAAATCGACAAATCTCAAATATTAATTTGAGATTTGTTCAATGTGATACAACAGGATTCCTTCGGATGTACATGCTGTTCATGTACATAACAGTATGTACATCACAATCATCAAATGTACAGTAGCAAAATTGTTGTGAAATCAGTTAACCACCGTAATCAGGTATCATGTAATCAGAAATTTGGAAATTTGGTAGCAAACGTAGAAATTAATTTGTAGCCCAGCATAAATCGATTTGCATGTTCCAACGCAGGAATCAGGAATACCATTCACATTCCAAGTCAGATTCCTGGTAATAATTGACAAACATCAATTTGTTATCTTCTTCATGAACAGCATTATTTCAGATTTTCTCAAACAATGCAATTACAACATCAGCAATGTGATATTATATATACGAGATATGATTGGTTTTCGATTTTTCTGTATTGATTTCTGTCAAAAATGATTCTGCTTTGAGTTTGCCAGTGGCATAATGTAAGCTATGTAACGGTGCGTATTAATTCGTTATTCGAGATTTCTTTCTTGAGTGGCTCGTGGCTCTCCATCTGATAAAGAACAAATTGCATTATAGTACTGCGATTGAATAGCTATGGCTTATCAATAATTTTCTTCATCTTTAATAGCAAAAAATCAGGTAGTGTAAATAGAGTTGCACTCCGTACTCAAGAAATTGAGTAAGAAACAGAGTTGTATGTTCTGATCTGTATGACTTCAGATCGGGCTGCAGTCAACTCAACAGATCAACAGTTGACTCCAGTCACTCAACAGAGTGAGCATACACTCACTCAACTCATGAGTCGTACTCAGCTTTATTCACACCACGAATTATCTTCCGATATTAAAAAGCACACATGAATTATTAGAACAGTGATCACAGAAAAATTTAAATAAAAGTTAAAAATTGAAAGTAAAATGATAAAATATTTAAATCAAACATTAAAATTCTAGCATTCTTATTATAATAATAGAAAGAGAGTGAATTTATGTACTTATAAATTTCATGTATTCATATAAAGTAGATATTTGCACATATTTATGAAAAGAAATATGAAAACTCCACTTTCCTTCCCCGTTTGCTTTTATTCTAGTTGTAAGCGATTTTTATTAATAAATTCAGCTCTTTAGAAGCTGAATCAGAATCAATCTTAGAATCTTTCTTTTAAAAAAGCTACACAAGCCAATTTCTAAGTGCAGCCTATTCATTCAACTGAAGATCTTCCAAACAAACAAAAATGTGCTAGTTGAATAGAAAAACGCGCCGAAAAGATCATTCTTAATTACTGCGATTACGTGCACACATATTGAATGCAGGCCACCCCTGTCGTTTATTCACTTCAAGTTTATGATAGAACGTACATTTCCATAAATAAATACTCATTTTTGATCAATATGATTCATGTTATAGAATAAATGAGGATGCTGAGCTATAATGAATTAATTTATTTTTTATACAGATGCTTCTTATGTCGAAGAATATCCTAGAGGATGTTGAGCTGTAATTAGGCTACTAATGCTAAGAGTTGATTCAAAGTTGCTGGCTCTGCATTCGGTTTCAAAGGCACATGGTCTTGAGGAAGCTTCATGTTTAGAGAGTGTTGAGTAATGTTTGAGCAACATAACAGCCGTGAGTTGAGTTTGATAAGAACTTTAGTTGGTAGTAAACACAGAAAAGCCGACAAGTAAGGAAGATCTGAAATGGTGAGTGAGTTGAGAAAGGATTATGTGTGCAGAACAGCAGGTGAGCTTTGCATGAATAATGAGGAACAGTTCTAGGTAAGGCACGTATTCATAGATACAAAGCATAACAGAGGTAGCGTGAATCGTGAATTTAACTTGTATTGTGGCGAATCTTTGAATTTGAAACCTTGTTCATTTGCAATAGGTTATCAACCAAGTTATGATTTACTAGATAGACTACGGCAGCAAGTTGCCTACAGGCTGAGAAGCACGTAGCGATATGAGAGTTTTGTAATTAGTACAAGTATTTGACGTATGTACAAGAAGTATGTGCAATCAGAGCAAGTATGGAATCAGTACAATTGTATGATGCACCTCATCTGCCAAGATTCATCAAATACTACATTCATCAAAATAAGACAATGAAATTATTGTGAAATAACTATATAATTCAAATGAAATCTTCTGTATCTAACATGAATAATTGAAGTTTGTCATCATTAGAGGATGTGAAAGAGAATGTAGAATTATGGGGGAACATAATATTATTGAATAATAATAATAATTCAATATTATTGAATACACACTGGCACACTGGTAATTGGAAAAGCGTGCATCATTAGTCCCTTCATGTATAAGTAGCTAGTAGGTTGTTAGAACAGAATAAGCAATATATTTTAGTTGTACTATCACAGTGCTCTTCTATCCCACCTCTGACTTCTCACTCACTCTCTTCTTCATCCATCAGAACATCATAAATAAATAAGTCTGTATTATCACTCACCCCCTCACCATCACCTAGGCTTAAAATACTTGTTCAAAGTTGCCTTTTTAAAAAAAAATAATAATAATCTAATATTATTGATCCCCGCCCGCCAATTAATTGGTTCTCGACGCAATAAGCCAAAATAAATTGATTCTAAATAATAATTCATTGATACTACTATTAGTAGTTCATTCCAATACTAGAATAAGAATTAAGTCAAGATCAGTAAATTTTAGCTACCACCAATCGAATTACTTCCAGAAATATTCCATCAAAGATGGAACATATAGGTCTGGTTATAATGAAGAAATGTGCTTGGACCACGGCGAGTCAGAAAATCAGAATTTTTTCTAGCTTACTGAGTACTGTAAGTCGTTTAAAACTAACGTACTAACTATACAAGCTGAAAACATTTAAAATTCTGGTGGGGTGCTAGTTAACCATCTAAAAAGACTCCTAACTCCCTTCATTTGCTCGCATTCAAGTTTGGTTGAAAAAAAAACTCTCAGTGACATTTTAATGAATGCAGATAGACCACTTATAGAGTCACAACGTTGTTTTCAAGATGAAAAGTAAAAATTTTACTCTTTTACCTCAAAGTTGCATGGCTCTCAAGAAGATAATATGATATGAAGTATGAGGGAAAAAAGCAGGCAGAAATTGCAGCAGAGAATGGCTTAAGTAGTTCAGTTACACATGTCTGAATTAACTCCAATGAAATATAAATGACATTGAGAGATATCGTGGTGAGGGATTCTCGAAAAGCTTTCCTAATGGACTCTCAGAGGTTGTGAGGCTTCTAAGTAGGCTTGCTCTCAGAATTGGAGGTGAAAAGCATGAGTTGAAAATGTACGGATAGCTCAGGTGAAGTGTAAAGAGCCTGATCTTTTGACGAATTTTTCATGCTATTACTGCCACATCATCTTTTGATACTTTGTAAGCTCACGTAGCACACATTAGTTTGGGACTTGAACTTGGGTAATGAGGTAACTGATGAGCTAACTACAGGAAATATTCGAGGCTGAACGAGATTCGAATTCGTGACCGCAGAAGTAGCAGACATAGTCGTATCAGAGACATTTTATTACACCGAATGCGTATATTCTATAATGCGTCAAGTGCGTTGAATAAATTTTATCAAGCCTTAATTAAGCTTCCTCTTTATTAAAAGCATGAGCTGAATGACCTATTAATTAAATTACAACACTTCAAAACCATTGTCGCAAAGTGAGTTGCAGTATTTCATCCCATTACAGACATGGTTGATAGTCCACCACCAATTCAATCGGTAGTTGACTGAAATCGGATTTCCAAAGCCCATCAGTGTCCATTAGCTTCTATTTCCCACAGATCACTCACTCCTTCCTTTACTGTCTCGTATAGTTTGGAAGTTGGATCACAAAAGTCGATTGGATCACCTCAGCGATCAAACTCATCAATACAATAGATTGAATGCTGAAGGTATCATTCCCTTTGAAATATTTTCCAATAATTTAATTTACTAGCTCGTGAATTTATCACGTTCGATCGCTTTTTGAGGATTGAGCAGCTTTGTCTGAAGCCATGGCAGGGAGTGCCTATATGTCTGCTATCTATGTCTGTCTATCTATGTCTGCTACCTCTATGCATTGCGTGAAAAGAGAAAATGTATTATTCTTTTTATACCCATGAATTGTAGCTGAAAGAAGAACAGTTGATTTCACATTGTAATATACCGCCCCCACAGTATTAAGTTTTTTCTGTGCTAGTGATGCCCACTTGAATTCGAGACTTGTATGTGGGTAGGCTAATGAGTGGATGATGATAATAATGTTAGCATTTTTTGATATGCACGGAAATTCTTGAACAGCTCTGCTTCAAAAATTACAGAGGATAAAAAGATGTAAATGGTTTCAAATTGTAGAATAAAATTATCTCTTTGGAGGGTTTTTGAATAATTATGGATGCACGATCGAACATTCACAAGGAATAAAGGTCAAACAAAACATGTCAAAACCTCAAATTTCCGATTTTTTGTGAAATTTGCCTATCTTTTGAAAAATTTAACTACGGGAAACATACAGTCTAAAAGGATGAAATTAGTGTCGTTCTTCAAAATTAGTTTACTAAAAAAATGAGAATGATTGTTTTTAAGCATTGCTTAGTTTGGACGTAAATTGGAAAAAGCTAAAAGCAGAGCCGAAATTTCTGTGTTTTTCTGACACTCTGTAATACGCATCAGGGGTAGAAGGTCAACTAGCATTTAGATTGCTTGAGACCCCATAAATTAACTGGGTGACTGAACTAAAAATTTTGCGGGAAGCTGGAATTGTGGTGTTGTTAATTGGACAGCTCACTGCAGAGAGGAGTACGCAATTATTCACAACAATAGTAGCCGACCAATAGGTACAATAGTGAATAATAGGTAAACAAACCAATAGAAATGTGTGCCATAATTGAATTGTCGATATCAGCGATTGCAGAATAATTATTTAGGCGATCATTATGTGAAAGCTAGTCAGCAAGGTATTTGAACAATCAATAAATTTTTCATAGGAAGGAGGTTGATGAAAATTGGTCGTTAATCATATTAGTCTATATATTGGGCTGGAGACTACTGTCAATTTTTTCACCAAGGTGTAAATTTTAAAAATTTCCCTCTTGGAAAATCAAACGTCTAATTGACAACTCCGTATGCACATCCTTTTGCTACTGAATTTAAAAAATCAACTAATTGGCAATTTATTTACCTTTTAGCTACCCTAACAGCCTTTTTGGAGCCGCTACTTCAAACGATTTCATCCTGTCAAGGAACGTCTATTAATAGAGTTTTTGTCACACTATCGCATGTTTTGAATATAGATTCATGAATACATATTATTTCGTCCGAGCACATTCATATTGCATGCAACCAAGCTCCTAATTCTAGTTCAGGGCCACTGAACTTGCAAGTTGATTTAGTTTTGGAGACACACTGCGCATGAGTTGAGAATATTTATAAAAAAGGTTGGCAACTGATGGTTTTTTTTTGTTTCTGAGCACAAGCGGAATAACAAAATAGGATCTCTTCGCTGTAAGCTAGCCTATATGCCCACAAACAATACGTTAATTGATACAAAATGAACCACTTTAAGTTAGGTCAAGTGTTAGAAATAAAAAGTTGATTGATCAGTGATACTGAATCTGCCAGAAGCAATTACCGAAATAATCTAAAAATTACCGAAATAATCTAAGACAAGGATGAGTAGCAATTTAATGTTGGAAAGGCATTGCTGGATGCGGAAGAATGCGGAATAGAAAATCTCATCAGACACAATTTCAGCATTTACATTAGCAGCACTGATAGGGTGCTGCAGTCGATTCGATTAAATCGTTGCTGCAGACACAGAAAACTCCTGCAACTCGAACAGAAACGGAAGCGATTCTCTTATTTAATTTGTCATCTCCTGTTAGAAGCCAACCAAGCCTGTGAAGAGCATCTGCTTCCGACGTCGATGGATCTGCTCTACCTCCACTATTATCAGTGCTACATGTGTCACTTTCAATCGACAGAATTCTCTTCTCGTTCTAATTTCCAAAACAGGGAACCCCAGTTTATTTTGAGAAGTGGACGTCTGAAAATATTGAATCAAGTTGTCTAGAATAAGAATGTTGCGAAGAGAAGACTGAGGCCGCTCTGATGTTGTTAAGAGGAAATAATTTGAAGTTGAAGAGAAGAGAGTTTCAAGAAGTAGAGACGAAGATTCGCATTTATGAATATAGATGATTGTTTCATCTAGAAGACCTCTTTCTCTGGAGCCTTCTCAAATTTCAAAGACAGAAGTATTTATTCCAGGTATTTATTCAAGCTATTTCACTAATGTGATATAATATTTCACTATATATGATCCGTGTTTCGGAGGACACGTTAAGCCGTCGGTCCCGGTTGCATATAAAAAAAAGCAGTCGTTAAAAAAAGCGGCGAGGTGGAACCTCGTAAGGGTCCCCCCACCACAAAAAGCCATACGAATTTACTTTTTTTACTATATATGATAGCTATAATATTTTAACAGCTATAATCACAGTTTAAGAACAAGTTATGTATATATTTGATATTATTTAATAGTAATTTTATGAATGTTCAAATATTCCACTTTCTATTTTCAAAATATTGGTTTAGAATTTTCTGAGTCTGGCATCACCGAAATCGCAGTGATTACTTTTGTAGGGTTCTCTACATGGTGTCAAGCACTAGTACCAAATGCCATATTTGATCACTCATTGCCACCCTGAGTCGTGTTGATGTTTGCCGGCAGATGGCATAACAACACTTTGTTCAATCACAGTACTGTATGCGTCATTAGTCGAATGCGTTCCAAACAATTTAACAGCTCGTTAATTTGTCGGTACAACAGAAACACGGAATCCGTTAATGAAACTCTCCGTAAACTCATTTACCGTAAACTTATAACATCAAGTGGAGAGAAGGGTTAGTGAGAGGCACAGTAAATTGAATTGGAAGAGTATACAAGGGAGATTGAGATAAGAGCTGGTTCACTCAATATTTTGAGTGATTGTAACGAAGTTTAATAACAGTATTGAAGATTGTATGAACGTGAGAGGTTAACTAATGTAATTATTATTGATATAGTGAATCAAAAGGCTCTCAGCTTAAAACCGCCTCTAATACTGAAAAAAAATAAAAGACTCATGGCTCTTATTGGCGAGGAGACCCTTACGGGAAGTTCCACCTCGCCGTTTGATCCATGTTATGCGGAACATGGTGGACCTACTACTTTAAGTGGGTTCCGAACCACCGAGAAGTGATAATAAAGCTTATAACATCAAGTCATTGGAGCACGGTCATCCAAGCGCAGTCTTGAGCGCTCGTAACTGAACATCACAATCGCATAAACTGAATTTTTAGAGTCTAAATATTTGTAAGCATAGGTTGGTGGTTAGCATAGTAATGATAGTTGTTGGATAATTATTGAAAACATAGCCGAAACATGTTGAAAGACCTATATAAAAAATAAATATTAGCCAATATAAGTTTTTTCAGCTAAAAGTGACAGATTTACCGTAAACTATTACTGGATCTTATAGACACCATGCAAGGTTTGGTTCCTTAAAGTTTTTGATCTAGTAAAAAAATCCTTTTCTGTAGGTATTTGCCATCTTATACTGTTGAAGTAAAATGCAGAAATCCATGATAGATTATATAATAGCAGTTTATTAGGACCTAAGTTTTTCTTCAATAAAAAAGTATAATATGTCATACAACTTGATACAATTTGATTTTTCAACCCTCTATTTTGCTCAGTACCAAATACGTGCAAATAGACATTATTTTCTAGAAGAAATGAAGCCCAAGGAAAGAACTCTTAAACAAGAACATTTGAGAGTACATAAACCATTAATATCTGGAATAAGCCTACATACTTGGAATGAACAAACTGAATTTACGATTTACAATAATTACAATAACCAAACAGTAAAAAAGTGATCACTTTTGCGAGTTGATTCCATTTCCCAGAATTACCTCCTTGGAAATTTTTGGGACATGTGATTTTTTCTCTTTTATTTAACGAGTAATCTATCCATTGCCCTCAGTCGAAGGGATTCTTTACTATCTAGATTCAATTAAAAAAAAAATGTAAAAGGCAAAGACTCAGCTTAGGCCACAATTGAGAAACCCCCCATTTAAAAAGGCTTTATAAATGAAAGCTATAAATGTGGAGCCTCTTCCAAGGAGGACAAACTTGTTTCGTTTGGTAGAAATTTGATAAATGAATGGAGTTCATCCCCTAAATTACTGTTGACGATGAAGAACCAACAAATTGAAAAGATTAGCGAAAAACACCAGGCGGAAGGAGCGCTTGGTAGAACCCTGATAAACCACGGACCGTTTTAATCATTTCACAGAGACTTAGGAAAGTTATCAGGTTGAAAAGTACTCATAAAAGAAGTTCCTATAATATACTTCATCAACTTGCTGTTTTTTCACTATTTATTTAGCTTTCTATTTGAACAGAATTATTAATTCTCTTAAAATGAAGAACTACCTCTTCACCAAGTTATCTTTCTGATGTTTAGTATGAAAAAAGACTGATAATTTTCAGGAACATAAAAAATGGTTTTGATGAAATTTCAAAATTAGGTTTTAATACCAAAGTTCTATAGAATCTTGAAAATTATTGTTAATCTACCGGCTTACATATTAATGTATCTTAAGTTTATTCGAAAGTCAATGATCTGTTAAATTTTAATGTTAACTTATTCTCATGAATGAAGTGCATCTGAATTCTCTAAATTATGACAACAGTCTCTTCACTATTCCTTCCTTTTATCAAAAATTTGCCTCTACTCCAACATGGAACATGGATAAGCGGTCTGTTCTTTTATGGATTGTTCTTGAACATTATCCATCCCTTCCTTTATTCGCTTTTTGATATCAGCAAAATCCTTCAATCTGTTCCAATAATCGTATAAATATGCAAGGTTCAGATTGAATTCTCGACTTCAAAACACAATTAAACTAACTCAATTCTTTTTAAGATCTGTTTAATTTTTTGTATCAACTCAGTCACAATCTTGTTCATGCCCAGTCGTATATTTATATATTTAGTATATTTATATAGTCGTCCTGTCCACAATAAAGAACGTATATTTTTCAACCTCCAATGCGAAAAAACTAGCAATCCTTAGTAAAGAGCTACAATACTTCCAGCTCAAAATAGTCTACATCCACTGTACATTCTATTCCATCTTATTCTAAAGGCAATTTTATATATATCGAACATATTACCTAGGTTCAACTTCCAACTTATTAAATTCTCTTTCAATATTTGTTGTAGTGTTAATTAGAATTGTTAATATATCAACATCAACTATGAGTTTCGCGTGGGTGGAAAGCATTGTCTGAAATTGCCTCAATAATTTTTTTTCTTGTAGAAACAAAGAATTTAAAAACGTGAAATTGAAAAAGAGGCCAATATTACTCATGCGTTCGTCAAACTTAAAATCAAAATGGAGTTCAATATCACACATACAGCAGGCTTGTCAATTCATTAGACTTTTTCAATTTCTAGTTTCGATAATTTAATTGGTGAGATACTGTAAAATGATGTTATTGTTTTGCTCCAGACAACTTTGAAGGTGACCCATTTCAGATGAACGAGTCCCTCTCTATTAAATTTAGCGAGTCAGTGAGATGTATCAGAATTTCTGTTTGAATAGAGTTTCAAATGAGTGTCTACTAATAACAGAAGTTGCCACTCTCTCTCGGTGTCAGGGAGCTTTTACTAGAACCTGGATCAGATTTGATACACGATGCACCTTGAATACTAATCTGACAGTGGTTGACTAATTTCTATGCCTGATTGTCAGAGAGAACGCTAATGGAGAGCCTGATGATAGATCAGAAAGGATTCCGCGTTGTGGAGTATTTGGAGCAAAATAATGAGATGAAGAAGGCAAAGATGAGTTACCTTGCAATTGAGGAGAACTTTTACAATTCTACTCAGGCTTTCCTTAGCGTCTGCTGTTAGCTAATTAGCTTAGTATATCAAATACCTGTTTTCGTTTGTGTGCATAATGATTACGTGAAACCAATATGTAGCCTAATAGAGACAACGCTTCGCAGATGAAGATTTGAAGAGAGGTCGTTCATAATGCTACACTAAGTCTCTATTTATGTTGTTTGCAATTAGATCATTATTTCCATAGTCTTTGACGACTCTCCAAATAAACAGACATAACATCAATGTCGTATGAATAAGATGCAGTTTTTCATAGATATGTTCCACTTTGAATAGTCAGAATTTCTCATTCGTTTCAAAGTGAGATCATAAATAATCATACAATACGCGAGATTGAAGTGTATCATAATTAGCTTAGCTCCTCACTTTTGTAATTATTCATTACTATATTGGACTTTCAGAATCGACCGTACCTTCCAAATTTAAATGAGAACTTCAAGTTGTATTTATCAAGTAGTTGATAATATGATGGTTGTGGCCCTTTTCATCTTTGAACATTAACGTATGAAATTGACACAATTTTTTGTAAATAAAAATTAATCCACCAGCTTCACAAAATGTTTGAATGTTCCAGCTGGGTTTTTACTTTTGTCATTTGACTTTTCATTGCTTCATTTAAATCAATGCGAATCTTCGGGATAAAGTGATTATACTTTAATTTGGGAATAGTTTATATGGTATGATAATAGGAGAATATAGTTTAGGACCACAAAAGTACAAAAATACTGAGTTATTGTCAATGAAGGGAAAATCAAGTTGAAATCTGTTGATGGAAAGTCGTGGTCATCTGCAAGTGACGTTGAACGCTTCATAAACTCTCAAGACTTTAATTTAGATTATTCCTTCATATTAAAATTAAACTTCAATTGTTGTAATTGTATTAATGGTAACTTCGTAAAACTCATATAATGTAGCTGAAATATGTATAATACTGTCTGAGCTGACTTGTCTATACTCCATGCCTGGAATCTTCAAAAACAAAACAAACAGAAATCATCACATTCTCGAGATGCGGCTTTATGATTTATTTTTGGAAAAAACTTTTACAAATAGTTTATCTCCGCTAAATCTACTGTATGATGGAAAGATGATCATATCAAATTTAAAATCTGGTCTCAGATCCTTCAAAATAATAATTAAATTTCTTACCAATTAGTTCACCTTCACTAAATTTACCGTATGATAAAAACATGATCGAAACATTCAAAATGTGGGCTCTGAACCACCAATATAATGAAGAAAACATTGCGAATGCATTTTCAAAGTTAGTGGAAGAAGGTTGAGAGCTGAACAATTCTTATGTGATTCTTCAGCATCCCAGTGAATAAATGGTATAGTAGTAGTGAACAAAAGGAACTGCAAGAATGATGAATGGAATCGATTGGCTTCTGTGAGCTGCACCGGTATTTGGAAGCCTTTCAATTCACTGATTATTTCCGAACTAGAAGTACACTCGCTCTTACTGGTATGTCCATTGGTATACTCTTACTCTCAATCGTTCCAAAAAGGATAATACAGGATTCCCTTACAGACACTTGAACACGTACCCAGCAGACTTCGCCTCGTTGCTGATTGAGAATGTTCCGCTTTCTTTACTTAGCTTGGGCGAACGATAAGGTCTTTCATGATCGAGCGACTCTCTCAAGCTCACATACATTTTCGAGTAATGGAATAGTGGGAGACTGCTCACTCTGATGAGCTATCAAAATTTCCAATACCGAACTTGAAACTGCGATGAGAGAGAGCACCATTGTAGTATGCACTTGAACCGTGCACTTATTCTACAACAGAACTACAAAAATGATGAAGTGGGATGCACGTTAGCCCTATACTTGAAAAAACATTACCAAAAAACTAGGAGTTCTCATTTAGGATAATAAAAATAATAATAAGTCTCAATGAGAAAAAGAAGAATAAGTTTTTACGGCCACATATTTAGAATGAATGAAAATATATTAACAAAACAAATATTTGACTTTTTTAAAAACAGGAAAACAAAGTGCAACTGGTTTAGACAAGTTGAACTTGATTTGAATGGATTGGATATCTCAGAAAATATAATTGGGAACAAAATAATTTTGAGAAAGTTGTTAAAAGATGAGAATAAAAGATTCCAAGAAAAACCTAAAACTAGAAGAAGAACAGTAGTCTTGGAGGAACAGAGAAGGGCAACATCGGTGAGAATGCGAAAGTATTGGAGGAAGCGCAAGGAAGCATCCACAAAAAATGATTGATTCCACGTACCCCAAAGTGGGTGATTCGAAAAAATAATAATAAAAATAATAATAATAATACCATTATAATATTTTTAATTATTATCAATTAACGTGCGTAATCGAATGAGAATCCACTTAAATGTCGCAAGAAATAGTTGGCCCATACCTATAGCCTACATCTGAAGATGCTAGTAGTCTTCCGTACTCACAGTCAAGGTAGACTTAGCTGAATAGGGATTCGCTTTGGTATTAAAAGAAAGAGAATACAGATATGTCTACAGTTGAGTAGAAATATGTTGGCTATATGAAGCAAATCTTCAACTCAAGCTACTATCTCAAAAAAAGTTACAAACTTATTTGAAAGGTCAAGCAAGTGGCAGCACGTTCATTGTACAAAATTTGATCGTGTGGACTAGGCTACAAATTATTCACATAATCTGCTTTATGTAAATAATCAATGCGACATTCAAGTCAACAATATATTTGATGAAACGTTCAATTTTGCAAGCACCTTTTGAAGTTAATTGGAATAATTTTTATAGAAAATCGATAGTTTTGCATGATGCAAACGGCGTGCTGTCTCACTCATAATTCAAACATTCCTGAGCTAGTACCTATTGCAGTTCATGAATGCTTTTTTAATAAGTGCATGTGATTTAATTAAAAAAGTGTGAAAAGTGTTCTTTAAACAGCCAAAATATCATACAATCTAAGTATTGAACTAGGATGATGAAGAAAATAAGAATAGGAGGAGACATGGAAAACGGAATAGTGGAAACGCGGAAATTTGAAAATATCCAACCCTTTTATTTCATATTGAGTTCTCCAGGGATTGAGACTGATTTTCCAATAACTTTCAGACTCGTCCCTATTCAAGCTCTGCTGTATCAAAATCTCACATGCATTATTCATTCGACTAGCTAGCATATTTGTGTTTACTGTGGTGTATAAAAAATAGTAGAGACTGACATACATAAACATCCACGCCATCTATGATACATCATGATACACTGATACACTGATACATGATACACTGATACATGATACACTGATTGAATCTGTAGAACGGATTTAAATCGAATTTGTCTCGAACGGAAATCCATTTTCACATTATATCGCAAAAAACTTCCAAAAAGAAAGAAAAAAGACTGCCAAAAAAGTACTTTGATTCTATTGATAACTGACAGTCGTAAAATAATGTTAATTTATGGTTGTTGCTCCTGAATTTCACATTGGAATTCCTAAATGTACGGAATTCCTAAAGTGTTGCCTAAATGGAAAGATCAACGTAACCACTGTACTATTGTTCTATCAAATTTTTTGATGTTCTAGTTTTGGCACTCGGAAAAACCAAGTCTATAACATCAAAATTAGTAGCTATGACTAGTTCATACACATAAATTTGAACACTATTCTATTATTATTTTTATTTTTTGAGGATGATGCCCATATTTTTAGGATTGAGACCTGTGCGAGGGTAATGAGTTGATGATGATCGATGAGTTTGACCTACTTTAAATATGTTCCGAACCACCGGGCATTGTTTTCACAGCAGAGAACTCAGTCTTCTTCTTGTCCTAGCCTAGTGCAGGATATCAGCTAATCATTCTTTTATATGCTATATACTTTACTTAAATAATGTTACTGGTTCTATCTCTAAAATAACGCTGGCAACACTCTACAAGTACTTACGAGTCACTGTATAATCTGTCAAGTAAGCCTGAACAATAATCTGTCACAATATACTGCAATTAACTCTGTAACAACAGACGTTTGTTTATCACAGTCTGTATAAGCACTTACTGGTAAACAGGAACTGTCACTTCTGCCACTTATTGCATTAACGATCGAATCACAACTGAACTCACTTTTACAAAAGTTCCTCCTATTTATACATTTTTCAGTAATCTAGAAAGAACTAGATATCTCTCAGTTTTTTTATCAAATTCTAAAATAAACATAAGACATTCTACAATATTCGATAAGATTCCATGAAATTCTAATTAAACATTCTACAAGTGTAGATAAACTGCAAGGCAAAAAGAGTGCAGGAGAAGAGTAATTAATCACTTCTTCAATATTGACACAAGCAGATAACGCTGAAAACTGTTCCTTCTTTCCGTGTCCACAACAACAATATAAAACTATAGTATAAGTCTACATACTAAAACCAATAGTATACAATAGTTCAATTTTACGTGTAATTTACTAGTATTGAACTGAACTTGCTTACGTGTTGGATCAATTGATGAAGATACACTTTTCTAGTCGCTAATTACACACTTGTAGCGATTGTAGCTCGTGTGAACCTGGCCTTACGCTTCTATCCATGAACTCGCCGTTCAGCCATGTTTTGGGATACAAGGTGAATCTACAGTTTTAGATGGGCTCCGAACTGCAATAAAGTTCGCCTACCGCAAACTCAGATCCCAGAGAGAACAAGTAAAATTCGTGGTACCTAAACAGTACAGTGCTGTTCTGTAGTGCAGTTTTACGGTATTGTTTGTAGTTAGCCTCAAATAGTAGGAATAAGGCAGGATCATTGCTAAAATGATTTTGCTCCTCAAGTAGGCCAACAGTACGTTAATTCAATTTAATAAAAACTTTACCAACAATACTCAATGCGAGAATATGATGACTTCAACATTTTTATTGTTTTTCAGCTCACAGACGAATGCGGACTGTCACAAACTACTTTCTCGTTAACCTGAGCGTTGCCGATCTCATGATGTCGGTTTTCAACTGTATCTTCAATTTCATTTCGATGCTCGAGAAGTAAGTTCAATCACATTGTATACTTGTGTGAATGCGAATTATTCTGTAATATTGAGTACATATGTCAAGCTTTTGTCAGTTTTCGTTCCTAAATTATTGAGGGCGGGTGGGCTATATTGCCCACTTTCATATCATCAGAATAAATTAGGAACTACATTAATTGAATTCATTTGACTGTGTGAGAACAGTGCATTTCCATCACGACAATACGGAGACAATGAAGGTACAATATAGGTACTAAATAGGTACAATATAGGTAGAATAGTAATTATGGGTACCGTGCTCAGTTGTTTGATAGTTGTTCTATTAACTTGATTGACCAGTATTGCTGATCGTTTGGGCTAAGAAAATAAATTTGTGGGACAATTTGAACTAGATATTTTGTACTGAGAAAAAATAAATGAGGTTCTTCTATTTATGTGATCACTCTACTGATCATCGTTCAGTTTTTTTTTTGGCTTGAAAGTTTCTATAAAATTTTATATTTTAGACTATTATCTACTGTTTCGTTTTGAGTGGACTTTCAAGCTGATTGCCTTCAAATGAAAAAAAAATCATTTTATTATTTTTCGAGTGGAGTATCTAAATTTTCAGCGTTCAAATTAACCTCAATATTTTGAACGATATAACACATTCAAAGTTTGAGAAGAGAGTAGTTTCAGACTTGAGTCTGTTGCACCTTCCCATTCATTGTCACAATAAATAAATAAATAAATAAATAAATAAATAAATAAATAAATAAATAAATAAATAAATAAATAAATAAATAAATAAATAAATAAATAAATAAATAAATAAATAAATAAATAAATAAATAAATAAATAAATAAATAAATAAATAGATAAATATATAAATACGAAGTTTTAAAAGGCCTATAACAAGCGGGTAGCAGTCTGATGCGCCATTGAAAGAGACTCCATATGAGCAAAGACAATATAATAACATTTTGTCTTTGATATGAGAGATTACAATGCAGAAAATCATAGAGATGAACCTCTTTTTGGTGCTACAAGGGCACAATAACTGCTTATCATTAATAATTAATTATTTCATTAATATGTATTCTTTATACACATGTTCCTATCACTCTCAAACACTAAACGTGGGAGGCACATTTGAGGAAAACGGGAATTTATCTGGAAAATTGAGAGAGACCGTGTTCTTCAAGGAGGGAATGAGATAGTTGATTCCTTCTACTGATTGACTAATAAATTGAGAAGGTCTTTCCGGCGAAGATACCTAATCATATATAGTAATATAGAAAGATCGATTCAGCTCTGAAAAGCTTCAGAGTAAGATCGGTACCGCATACATCTATTTAACACAGCTTTCAAGAATTTTCCTATTTTATAATATTATAGTTTAGTTTTTTTTATGTATATTATACAGTGTTTCAAAAGAAGACTAACATTATCATCCCAACCTATTCCTCTCATGAAAATAAATAAAAAGTTTCATATAATAAACATAGCTTGGTTACTAAAATAAAGGTGGCTTAAGTTGCATTTTGCATACTGAAAATCGTCAGGGCCTTCAGCTTTTCCTTAATAAAGCTATAGCTTTTACATGAAAGCTATTCAGTTTATCACCCAAATTCTAGAGACTTTAAATTGAGTAAAATAATAAGGATAGCTAACAACTTTAGCCATCTTTAATTCTATTATGAAGCGTTTCCAGACCTATGTTTATATTTATATTTTGCTCTTAATTTTGATGAGTTGGAGCAGCAGATTGGTAGACTCCTTCTGTACATCCTGTTTTCTATCTATTAATGACCCAACCAGAGTTTTTAATATTTTTAACTTTTTTTAATATTTCCTTTGGTAAAATTTTTCGAAATTGAATAAACTCATAGATTAGTTCTTTTATTTTTGACAAGCTATTATTATGTGTTTATCCCAACACAGTAGGTCGTCTATTATAACTTGCAGATTTTTTTATTATTTTATTAACTATGCGCTCGAAGGACAGTTATAATTATTCATTCTATTAAGATTGTAGTGATGGAGCTAAACTTTGATTGAGTTCATAGGTGGTTCTGTAGTCTCTGCTAATGAATATGTCAGTAGCTTAGTCATGTTCAGACTTGAAATGTTATCCTAAATCCAAATTTATTTTTCCCATCCCTATTTCAGCTGCCTTGAAAACACGATACCAGTTATCGGCTTAAATAAGACTGCAGTATCGTCAGCAAACGCAATAACCTTGTCGTCAATATGATTTGAACTCGGTTTGTTGGCAAAGATCATGTGCATTATGTGTTCAAGTACTCTCCCTTGTGGTAGGTTTCTCCAATATTTATTGGTCGGCCTTCTTTTTTCAAATTCTTACTCTTTGAACACCATTTTCCAGGTATAATTTGTACCATGCCCAGACTATGCTCTCACACGTATAGCAAAATCATCATCATCATCATCATTCACCTCCAACCTCGAGGATTAAAAAAGTATCTCGTCAAATTTTTTATTAGTGGTATTTGCATCTTCTTGTCATGACCAATAAATTCAACATTTTGATACAGAAATAAACATTATAATTTTTTAAAGCACGTTTGATGCACGTTATATTTTTTTTAACACAAACTGAAACTTGAATCGATACGAAAAAATGTGGGAGATCACCCTAATCAAATAAATATAAAATTATTTTCTTCACACCAGAAGCCTAACTGTAGCAGAAATACAGAAGCACAACAAAAAAGTGTCAAATTTTACAATCATCATGATACAAGCACAACTGCTGATGAACTGAGTACTGCTAAACGATCTTTGGTATGTTCTTAGAACGGGAGAATACTGATAAATTGATCTCATTACCAATAAACTAAGAAAAATAAGGAAATGTTTCAAAAGTTGACTGTGTCTGCGAAACACAATAAAGGCGCAGTGAGCCTGACAGGCACAGATAGAATTTATGAATTAAAACACGACATATGACCATTTCTGACCTGATCTTGAAGTCAAATAATCATTAGAGTCAAAAAACAAGCTTTGTCTGAATGAAATTGTTATTTGAATGATTTATAATATGAAAATACCAATCTTGAGAATATTCCGTAGTCGGATATGGAGAATTTCTCAGATCGGACGAGTTGTCCTTACAAAATGTGGAGGACGACAGAAAAATGCATCATGAAAACTGTTATGTAGAGACAAGCAACCAGGAGGGGCTCAAGAAGCGCGACGGTGAGAAAATAAGTCAAGGAAAACTGACGCCTGAGCCTGTTAGATTGGCCGCGCCCATAAAGCCTAATTTAGCCTGTCAGGGTTCATAAAGCCTAATTTATCTGCGAATCAAGGCTTTAAATTTTTACTTTTTTTCAACGATTTGGCCCACAATTCCCTCAAGTTTGACCAACCAATCTGAAAAAGCGGAGATGCAACGTTATCCGGAACTTTCTGCTCAGGCACCTTTGCTTCCAGCTACGGGTTCTGGTGGAACGTGGGGATTAGTAGTTGGAATAGCAACTCCCAATTAAAATTATCAATAACCATAACCCTTCCGACTTGCGAGCCACTAATGATGCACTTAAACATTCTCTTTTCGTCATCATGTTCAATACCTCGCCATTATTTTATGAGAACCCCGAGTATTATAATACTTCTTAGTTATGGTAAGTTAATTATTATTTGAGCAAAATATCGTTGAATACCTATTAAAAGTCTGAATCTACTGTATTGCTATGAGACATTCAGCAAATAAAACACGATTTAATTAACTTTTTTCAAATACTAAGTTATTCCCCATGATTTTAGAAGAGAAAATGGAAAAATCCTTAGGTTAAGTTGTCATTTCTGAATTATTGGCATTCCAAAGTGATATTTCGGGAAGAGAAATCTAATAAATAATAGATTCTAAATAATAAATTCGCTTTTAAAAAAAATCATAGACTATGTATACTAGTTTTATTGGGAAAGTTCCAATTCCTGACCAATTAACTAAATACAGTAGTATTAGTTTTGTAACCCATTTTAAACGATTTTACACTTTATTCTTACATTAAATCTATTTGTTTTTATAACTTTAACTACAAATTTATAAATAAGAGATTTGTTTCAACAACTTTCAGCTAAATAGTAATTAATAAAGCTGAAGGTTTCCGTCATGATACGTATATCTATAACAAAGCGTTTCCAAACTTATGTTATTCTAATAGACTTTTTTCTAAAATTCGATGAGAAAAATAATAATAATATTTCTATTTAATATATGATTCTCACTCACTTATACTGCAGGTACTGGAAAGATGCATTTCACTTCTAAAGAGAAACTTCTGGCTGATGAAGCTTCTCTTTAGAAGTTAACTGTATTCCTCCAGTATAAGTTTTGATAGATTAATCATGGCAATTCTTAAAATTAGAATTCCATCCAGTATCCCAAGACGAGTTGCCAAATATCATTGATAGCTTGAATAATAAAAACCTGTTGGAATGGATGAGGTATTCAGTAAAATTCTAAAATATTGTAAAGATCAATTGTTAGACCCTTCGATTCATCTGATCATTCATTAAAACACGGTGTTTTTCTAGAGAATATGAAAGAGGGGAACATCTTGCCAGTCTTCAAAAGTGGTGATAAAGAAAAGGTGGAAAAATATAGGCCCATTAGTATTTTAAATGTAATAAGTGAAATTTTTGAAAGAGTAGTTCTAAATAGATTACTTCTGCACCTTCAAGAAGCTAACTTTATCTGTGATGAACAGCATGGCTTCCAGAAAGGGATATAAAAAAGACAGCCATAGTTTCTCTATTGAAAAGCTAATAGATATAATATATTCAGGTGATAAAGCTACTGTGATCTTCTTAGATCTGTCAAAGGAATTTGATTGTGTTAATCATAAAACTCAATTGAAAATAGTGCAAAATGTAGGCGTGCATGGCGTTGAAGTGAAATGGTTCGAATCATATCTTATTGGGAGAAAACAATGTGTAGAGCTAACTACAGTAGTTGGGAATAGTAGAGTAAAGAATAAATTGGAAGAATAGAAAGAATTGAAAAGAAGTATAAATGAATAAAGTCCAAGCTGGAGTGCCTCTGGGACCAATACCAGGTCCATTTTTCTTTGTTATTTGTTAACCGTTTACCTAAAGAATTAATTAGTGGTAGAGCCCTCATATTTGTGGACGATACATCACTCATTCTCAGCAATTCCATTCTAGATAATTTAGAAATAAATGCCCATATAGGTGTACAGTCCATTGTCCAATTATTAAATCAGTTGAAATTAACAACAAATAGTAAAAAAGGCCAATTTCTTCAATTAAAAAACAAGCATAATTCATATGAAGATAGGGCTATAAACGTGCTTGTAAATGACAATCAACTAGACCAGGAAGAAAACATTGAATTTCTATGAGTTTTATTGGATACACGATTGACCTGGGCTCCATACATTCGAAAAATATGCTCTAAAATTACATCTAGGGTATTTGTCCTGCGACAGCTTGCTAGATTAAATGACAAAACGTTACTTTTTAAAGCTTACCATCGGCTCTTACTGTCGCATATTAGGTATGCTATCTTAGTGTGGGTTAATTCAACAAAACAAAACTTTGATAGGTTGATTAAGATCAAAAGAAAGGGGGATGTTTCACAGAGACAAGATTTCACAGAGACAAGTTGTGCTTTTAAACAATAGTAGTCTCATAGGGACAAGGTTTCGTAGAAGCAAGTAGTTTTAAAAGTGGCAGTGTCACAGAAGCAAGTTCTCACAGAGACAAGGTGACAGTTTTAAAATTATGTGCAGTTTCATTGGGACAAGTTCTCACAGGAGCAAGTTCGTGTGGCGTGTTGCCTACATCTGAACTTGAAGGCATTCCATCTGTTTTAGTAAATTGAATGCCTGCTGTATTTTATTTAATAGAACTTTTCCCCATGTTTGTTTTTTTAGTTAAATCTATGAATATAATTAGACAGTGAAATATATAATGTGGGGTAGCATTTTATTAAATGAGATGTGGGTACTGAATTAATTATTATCTGCAAAAATCGAAAATTTAAGCTAGACGTAGCAGCCTAGTCTTTGCTTCATACGACTAATTCACCTAGAAATAAAAAGTAATAAAAGATAAATAAATCATAATACGAACCTAATTTACTGTACAATAAGTATTTATTCAATCATCCATCGAAATAGTAAAAACTAACCAAAACTTCATTAGATTCATTGTTTACCTTTCTTATCAGTAATCTGTCAGCTGTAAATGAAACGGCTTTCGGACAAGTTTTGTGAAACAAATTATGCTCATATTATTTTATTTTCTAGAAACCAATTGTAAACGCTAATGACCGCTCATTATTTTCTCCATCCATAAAAAATGGATTTTTTATATTAAAATGCACCAATTCAAGTGTAATTTTCAACAATTTCCCGGGGGAGGACCCCCCATCTACCGTTTTGCTGGGAGGTATTCCATACCCCCTGACCCCGGTACATAGGTCACAGCTCCGGTACTTCTCAATTTAGAAATTGAGCCCTGTTAAGAACGATCCCAAAGCTTAGTCGAGTTTTATTGAATCAAAGCACACGGATTTTGCACTGATGCTTCCCACTTGTTATTCTCGTGTGTTTTGATCCAATTTTAATTCTGATTCTATGAACTCTGGATGCTTTATTCGCAATTAATAACAAAGTTCATACCCTTCATTTTAAAAAACGCGTTCGTTTGGCTTTTTTGCGTATTTCATAGAATAACTCAATAATCACAGTAGTTACTGTTTTATATGATTTTCCAGCTCATTTCACAATGAATGTATTCAATTCACCATCTAAATGAGGGCTCTAGAAGCGTAACGTTTCTAAATGAGTACTAATTTGTTGATTTATTACTGAGAAAGATAGCTTCATTCTTCTGCTATCTGTATTTCTGTAACGAAGCGTTTTCGAAGGAATACGTTTTTGCTAACTGGCAGATTCCTTGCAGGATTTTTTTGCAAACACCTGTACGGTATACCTTTTTTAGGAAATAAGTGATAGCGATAGCCGTGAGCTGTGGCAGGTATCTGTTCAGTCAGATAAGATGAGCTATAAATTCCTGAGCCCTCTTTGCAAGTATGACCGATTGGATCAGCCACCAACAGTGGCGTAGCCATTGGGCCCGCCCCCCCCCCCCCGAAATTTCAGAAATAAAAAATTCTCAAATAACTAATAGATAAGGACTTATTAAAGCCGAAGGGTTCTATCTGTTTTGTTGTATTATAACGAACAGATTACAGAAACACTGTTTGTGTAATGAAATATAGCTACAGTTATAGTCAGATCAATGCATTTTTCCTCAATAGTTACTCATATAGAAACTTGTTAGGTGCTCAAATGGATAATTTTGATTTAAAATGAGCTACGAAATCGAATAAAACATGTTAGAAAACTGTGACTACCATAATTATTTATTTATTACATTAAATAAAATGCAATTTTCAAGTTTGAAGTGGATTAACTTTGTTAATTATTGATAAATCACCTTTTTGAATAAACTCATCTTGTAGAAAATTTAGTTTTGAAGTTAAAATTCAGTATAACCCACTTACCTAAACGCACCCAAAGTTCATAAAATCGGGATTTTATAAATGAAGACACACAAATAAATGCAAGTTCTGTGCAAGCGTGTAAAATCAGTGTGCTATGATAAAAAAATTCCGATTTCATGAACTTTGGGTTGGTTGTGTTTTAGGCTAATGACATAAATTATATGAAACTTATAATAATTAGTATTAATTTTGAGATTCAGTACATAAGTTAAGTATGATTAGTTCCAATTCAAGGATTTTGACTCAAAATAGTCACAGATATCGGTATATCAAACTTTATCATTTCAAACCTGGCCACCTAGGTTCTTGGGTAGTAATTTTTCAAAACTTTCTTTTGAACTTTAGAGCCTAACAAGTTGTCTAGATTAGCTTTTCACACCTCTAAATTTAAAAAAAATCCGGACCCTCCTATACAAAGTGGCATTGCAGCGCAACTTGCACACTTGCATACATTGCACTTCAAATAGACACGCGCTTTGTCGCTGGAGGTCACCCGATAGTCAATATGGTACAATGTTGTATTGCGTAACGATACGATTTCCTTAACTACATCCATGTTGAAATTCAATCAACTACTGAACTCGCAACGCAAATGCGGTGGTAAAGCATCCTCGTAGAGGGGAGGCAAAGAATACTAATCAAAAATATATTTTTTCGAGGAAGGGTATGTTGAATACACATGTTAAATATTTCCTGCTGCCAAAGTGCAGTAATTTTCGCCTGGCACTAACTTTTTCAGAAATAGAAGCGAATATAGAATAGAAATAGAAATATAGCGAAATAGAATAGAATAATGTTCACTTTGGTTTTACGGTTCAGTGAACACAGTCTATTAGTTGGGTAGTTCTACTACCTGAGCCCACCAACCGTTGGTTCACTGACCGCGCTTTCCCAAAAGTACCTAACAGAAAACATTTTTCTTGCGGTATAATGTTCACTTACAGTGAATATTCACCGTATAATACTTATTCTGAATTGATGGATCCCTAGTTCCTACATATTGTCAGGCTGGATTCTCCTCTGCCCTCGGTAATTGAAAATAATACCTGAAATAAATATTTCCTCTCTGGAATTATTCGGATGCGGTAAAACTTCAGGTTTGGTCGAGGTGAATAACTCGGCAGATGCGAATCAAACCATACAAGAAAAGTAATTAGCCCCTCAATTAATCCTTACAATTATTTCTCGTAGGCTTAAGATTTTAAAAAAACACGTGACATCCATAATTTTTCAGGGGTTTGAAACTTATATAAAATTTTGCATGTCACGGATTGAACAAAAAAATAATGTGAAATTTATAGCAAATCGTTTTTTTATTGATTGGGAAAATAATGAACGGTTCTTAGCGTTTACAATTAGTTATTTAGAAAATAAATAATAATTTTAGCATAATTTGTTTGACAAAACTTGTCCGAAAGCTGGTTCATTTACAGCTGACAGATTACTGATAAGAAAGGTAAACAATGAATCTGATAAAGTTTTGGTTAGTTTTTACTATTTCGATGGATGATTGAATGTATACTTATTGTACAATGAATCAGGTTTGTACTATGATTTTTCATCCAATTTGGTTCATTAATAATTTATTCAAAATTATTCTCAATTTTTTTCTTGGTGAACTAGGCTGCTACGTCTAGCTTACATTTTCGCTTTTTGCAGATAAAAATTAATTCAGCGTAATTATATTAGAAACGTTACTTGTTGATTTTTTTTTTGAATATAACAATTCCTAACCTAACCTAGGCTAGATGTGACTGAACTACTTCACAAAAGACCTAACCGCGCGCCTAACGTTTGCTATCATAAAGTCACTGTTACATGCATATATAAAAGAGCAACACTCACCAACCTTGTGGTCCATCCCTCTCAATGTGATTTGGTGTTCTCAAAAAAAGACCCCACTCTGGCTGACCCGGCAAACCCGCAAATTCTTGCCGCCTTCTTGCCAAGCAATTCTGGCATCTAAACATGAGAGTGCCCCGATTCACGTAGAGATCATCTCCACAGTTCGGACAGTCAATTTTTTCATTTATCACTTTGTGATGTATTAAAAAATTTAAAATGTCTTCATCATTCATTTTCATCGACTCCAGAAAAGTCACTTCACACTTCACACACGCCATAAATTACCACACAACAATACCTTGAGCAAACACTCAAATTCTCCAATTCATTAGAACTGAGAGAAGGCGTGCCAAAGCATGCCTCATAGCCGTGCCTCAAACAAGAGTTCTTTATTAGTGAGTCAGCTGATTCTCAAACTTGAAGAAAGTCACGGTTTTTGACACTGCGGATTTTCACAAATGGAAATATTTTCTTGCGCCTAAGAAAAATAGTACCACTGGAAAACTTAAATTTTAATGTGAAATAATCGCGACCCCCAAAAAATTCCAACGGATTATTGTTTCCTGGGGTGTTTAGATGTCACAAAAAAAATTCACCACAAAATTCAACAAGTAACGTTTCTATATAAATACCTAATTCAGTGCCCACATCTCATTTAGTAATAATGCGACCCCACAATATTCATTGCACTCATGTAAATTTTGAATGTTTATTAAATTGTTGTTCAGAAGGTTATTGCTCAGTTGAATTAGAGCTACGATTAAAAAGATGATTTCATCGAATTTTTCACATTCTAACTTTGCCTTATAGTTATAGTCTACATCCATCAGCAAAACCCCATCTACAGTATCAACAATAGCCACAACTTTACCAGCCACAACTCAACTGCCGAATATGCATAAAATTGAAAATTGCCCCCCTGCGTTCCCCACACAACCCGCTAGAATTTTTTTCTGAAATCTGCATGATTCGTTGAGCTGAACAAAAAGGTTCTCTGTCATTTTTCGATTCAAAGTACGGTTTAAAAGTTCAAAGTTTTGTTTCCCCCCAATTCCCCCCAAAATAGAATTTTCGGGGTTTCAGATTTTTCTTGGTAGTTCTAGCATATATTTGACCTGATACGATGGTCTAAAAGTCAAAAATACTTTGTCAGGAAAAATCTGAAAGTTGAATTTGGACTTAGAAAAGAAATTATAAAATTTCTTACATGTGATAAATGGAATAAGACCGCCTTGGTGCGCTGAGAGGAATGAGCCCAATTTCATTCTGATCCGACTATGCTGATAGGGGTGATTTTATTAAAACGTTAGGGCGATTTTAAGGGTAAGATTTCCGAATAAAGGGCCGCCATATTGAAAATTATATATATTATATACGTCGTTTGGCTATTGTTCAAAGTATCTTCATACCAAATTTCAAGAAAATCGGTCAATCCGTTCAGTTTAAACTGCGGAACATACACACACACACAAACCAAATGCCAATCGCTCGTGATGAATCAGAGACCTCGGTCAATCTCCATTTCTTGTATTGTATCCATAGACTAAAATTCATGGTGTTTAAGATAATTTTCAACATTTTTTCTAACATGAATTAGATTATAAAAAATATATTGTGATGTTCTAGTTTATTATTGAATGAACTCCATATTAATTTTCAAATAATCATTTTATTTAACATCATCTAGTATTTATTATTTAGTAGATTCACAATATACCTAAGTCACTATCTTTCACGTTCTATTATTATACATCTCCGAATCCAACTCCCAATAACAAACTTGTTTCTCTCATCTCCCTTGGCAACCATATGATTTTCGTTCCATTGCAATATAAAGATAGCAGAGTTAAAATACCAAGTTTTGTAAAGTGAGACTTACATGACTCTCTCTGGAAAAGATCTAGTATAGCTCTAATTGCCTTTTTCTGCCAGATAAATGCTTTTTTGTTTGATTAGCAGTTACCCCACATTCTTATGCCATAACTTAAATGAGTTTGAAAAAGACCATAGTAACTCATCATTAGTACTTTAAAGCTGTCTGATGTATTTAGTTGCTTAAGAAGGTAAGCTACTCTGACGAGACGTTTACATAGATTTATTAGATGTAGTCTAGGTCTAGAGTATTTCGACTATAGTCTAGACGACATTACAGTCTGATGTATTTACATTACAGAGACTCAACTGAACTAAAAGTTCCATATTTGAACCTTTGGCTAAAAAGATGGCTAAAATTTCGAAATACGTCTATTTCGGGCGTATTTTTTGTATATTTCAACATCCCTTCCTTAGCACACGTCCAAGGCGTCAACTGACCATTTTTACCAAATTTAAACTTTTTTGGTCATAAGGTTTTCAAGAAACGGAGATGAAAAAATCATTTGGCTTTTTTATATTTCATTTTATATTGGATACATGTTAACATTATTCTTTAGGTCGAAAGGTCTAAAAGTCATAAATATATGATTAAACTACAGCAGACATTCAATTTACTAAAACAAATGAAATGCCTTCAAGTTCAGATGTAGGCAACACGCCACGCGAACTTGTTCCTATGAGATCTTGTCCCAGTGAAACTGCACATAATTTTAAAAATTTCACCTTGTCTCTGTGAGAACTTGCTTCTGTGACACTGCCACTTCTAAAACTACTTGCTTCTACGAAACCTTGTCCCTATGAGACTACTATCGTTTAAAAGCACAACTTGTCTCTGTGAAATCTTGTCTCTGTGACACGTACCCAAAGAAAGAAAGCTGTCGGTGTAAAGAAAGAGTAAATAGCTTAGATTCATATAGGCCGTTGTTCAAGAGATTTGGTCTCCTAACTGTACCCTGCTTAGGTTTATAAGTGTATGAAGCTACTTTATTTGTAAAAAACAGTAATATTAACTAAAATCTTGACCTACACGATTATAATACAAGAAGCCGAGGAAATCATTACTTGGTGAGTCACAATAGAGTCTTATTCAAACAAAAACCTAGCTATATTGGTAGGAATCTCTACACAAGCTACCGCAGTTTTTAAAGAGTCTTGAAAATATAGAAATATTTAAAAAAACAATCGAATGAATATTCAGTTGATGAAGCTATTATAGTATACAAGAGTTCTTTTCACATCAAAATTAATCCTCACCTCAACTAATTAATATAGTAATTATGGTAACTAGTGTATAAGATTGCATAATTGTTGATCTGACTTGTCACATACTCCTTAACTGAAGTCCCCAAGACGTAATCTACAAAGAAAAAAAAAAAAAGGATTGACTGTTGAACGCAAAAAGACCACTTTTCGGGATTCGCTCAAAATTATTTGGGCGCATCGTTCCTACATTCTGATGCAACATGCTTTAATAATAATGAAAAGCAAGCAACTTGCTTGAAAAATAATTTTGGTGAAAGTGACAATAAATGATCATACTGTTACCTGTGTCGTCTGTTACTGTATTAGTATTGTTGTAAGTGGTCGAATGTGCCAAAAGTGGCACTTTTGTGCAGTGGCGAGGCGTCCGGTCATCGTTTGATCCGGCGATGAGTAGAGAAATTGGACTTATAATATTGAAATAATCTCAACTATTAAATAATGGACATTTGTAGGCTTCAAAGCCCAGAAATATGTTCAAAAGCGGTGAAAATTGTATAAAAAACCAATAAGAATATGACGAGTAGACGCTCAATATGTATAATGAAGCGCAAAAGCCTTGCGAATCACACCACTCCACTCCCGCGCCTGGCTCGATTCCCCCTGCCATCAGTTTTTAAACCATTCAAGTAATGCTCATAATACATCGCAACCGGCTGCGATGAATAAGGCTTCGTGCGTTCTCGGCCACTGTCGTGAGTTTTCGGTAGCTGCCTCCTCATGCTTACTCTTCCCCAGTCCACACACATCTTCTGAGCTTCAGTTACAGCGTTGTGGAAACAATGGGAATTTCGCCTATGCTAAATTATTCAACTTTTACAATAGGCTTATTATTGTTTTGCAATTTAATTAATTTTTTTTTATGAGTGTGATCTCTTCTTATAGTCTCCATTTATTATTCAAGATGGTTAAATTTATTTTAATAAATTAAATCGAGTGAGTGCATCATATCAGAGCCTATTATTTCGGCTGTTTTTGCGTTTTTTCCTATATTATCCATCGTCGGTCTATGGTATCGGGGAAGATATATATTACGCAAGAGGTGCAATTGGATAAAATACTTTTTAGTTCTTTGCCTTTTGTTAGGCATATTCAGACGAGAGATTTCAGATGCTCAAAATTTTCAAAAGTTACCAATTTGCCTCGTATTTTTAAACATTTGTCTGGGGAGGGCCCTTGGACCCCTTTGGGCGTTGGTGGGAGAAACCCCCTGCGATGACCGGTGAAGGATTCGACGCCTCGCCACTGCTTTTGTGTTGAAAGTGGAAGTGAATATGAAGGTAAAATCAGAAACTTCTAACCCACGCAAACCAACCAGCAACAGCAACTATTGCTTCTACTGTGAATGTTTTTCAATAATTGAACGGACGAGCGTGTCGAATTCAACGAAAACCTTTCAAATGAATCACTTTACACTCGTGCACGTGATTCACAAAAAGTTCTAACAGACACGTAGGTAGACCATAGATAATATAGACCATACACAGAGGCACTCATACCAACGCCACCTAGGTATGAGCTTGAATTCCCAGCTGGCGTCGCTCATACACACCAACTCCATTTTAAAAGCATTCAAGCAATTATTTTCATGCTCACTTGCCACCTTTTACAAATATACAGTATATGAATAACTCATCTATATAAATAAAATTAGAGTTTTGTCTGTACATTCATCAGAGTTATATATTTTTTTGGTTATTTTTACGTTTTATACATTAAAGAAGCCGAAACAAGTCTTATCTCATTTTCTGTCTGTCTGTCACGGCCCCGAAGGCATTTCACGCGGCCTTCTCCTGAAAAACGAGAGCATCGATCGGGATTAAAGAAATTTATCAGTATTGAAGACCTTTTTGACAATGTCTTTAGCTATAAAAAACTAAATTAACTATTTTTTAACAGAATAATAAACGTTTAAAAACCAAGTATTGTGCGATTTTGGATACATTTCTACTAAGTTTTATTATAACATAAGAACAAATCACGTAATTTATCATGATATATCAATCAGCTGTTCTCAAATATTCTCTCCGATAACTGCCACTGAATTGTTCACGTTCCAAGTTGTTTACTAAGCTGCTAACAACTTCATGATCGTTGCTATCATGCAAAAAAGCTAAAACATTAGTCTTATTTCTAAACATAATCCGTATGAAGGACGGGTACAATAGCTAGTTTATCCCTATAGTTAGAGCTTCAGTAGTTTATTTATAGCACACATTATAAAATGCATTATTTGTTATAAAAGTTTATAATAAATTTAATCTAAATTCGTCAGTTTGGGCTTGAAGTGTTTCAGAGTGACAAGAAATGTACAGTTGATGGATGAACAAAGAAAAGTGAGATCCGATAATTTGAAGAAATTGCAAGTGGAGTCCAAAGAAGACGAACCTGAAGTGATCTGGACTAAAGTGATCCATTGTGGTCAAAAAAGCAAGAAAAAAATAATCAAAATTCGATGTATTTCTGAAAAACTTGACCAATTCTTCTCCTGTTATAAAATACAGAACATTTTCAAACTTTTTTTAATCGAAAATTATTGTTGAATTTATTGTAACCACTTTCACAACAAAAAGTTTATCCTTTTCTTTAATTCGATTTCTTGATCAAAAATTTTTTCAAAAAGTATTTTTTTCGAAAGTTTGAAGAATTTTTTTAATGCCCTCCATAGACAATATAATGTTGCATTGTCTTTGATGCCAACATAACAGAATATTTTCAAACTTGGCTTATTCGAATGGCAATACTTTTGATTGCACCAAAACAGTTCACAATACGAAATATCTTTAAATATCTTTCTAATTGATAAAATGATACCTGAGTGTGAAAATGCCCTGCATTGGCCAAAACTATAATCATTCTTACCTTTAGTGGCTACTTTTGTTCGTCAAGAGTCTTCTTTTTCTGCTTCTTCTCGCGTCTATGTATTTTCATGTATTTTGTGACCTCCTATAGTTCTCCGGTCTCCTTCACTTGTCAAGAGTTACAGTAGTGTTGTAATAGTGACAAGGGTCATATTAGTGAAAAAAGTGCATGTGGATTGAACAGTTAATTTGCATTTTGAATAGTCTCTTTTAATAATAAAACTGACACTGTATTTCACTTTTATATTTTGCTCAACTCACTTATATTGGAGATGCTAGAGGGATACATTTCACTTCTGAAAAGAAGCTTCGTCAGCCTGCCGCCAGGGGTCATGCTTTGCTGTAGTTAGGATGAGCGGCCATTATTTAGTTAAAAATTGTGTTGGATTCTAATTATGTTTGGTCATTGAGTAAGTTGGTTTTATCTTGTTCATGGTGTTTAAATATTTCATAATGCTCCAGTGTATTTAGTTTGTGGCTTTTTTGGTATGTGTGTAGAATTTCTAAGTCAGTTTGGATGTTGTTGTGTGAGTGTCCAGTGTTGATTATGTGATCTGCAAATGTTGAGCCAGAGTTGGAATGTAGTGCTTTGATGTGTTCTTTGTATCTTGAATGATCTGCCTGTTTGTCCTATGTAGTACTTGAGGCATGTGTTGCATTTAAGCTTATATATTCCTGGTTTGTTGAATTTGAAAATTGTGCTGTTTGTTAGGTGAGCTGTTCGTTGTTTGTTTGTTTGTTTTGTGAGCTGGTTTTTCAGGTTGTTTAGTGTTCTGAATTCTGTGTTAAATCCGGAATTTTTGAAGATGTAAGCTATTTTTCGTCATACTTGTAGGTTATGGACAGATTAACAGACAATGAATCATTGTGGTAAACAGCTGTTTACAGAAATCAAAAACAGCTGATGTCATTTGATGATTATTACCACACACTGTGAGGTAAAGATCATCAAAAATGATTATTACCGAACGCTTATGGATGGCCTCTGGCTACTATTTCACTGAAAAACCATTTGACCAAAAGCTAGATCATCTGATCTAGGACCATTATTGCCCATTTCATCAAGAGTTGCTGTGATTTGGTGTGTTGAGGTTATGTTTGTATAGCAATGATTCATAGTTTCGTATTTCAACTTATCTGCTATTTTAGACTTGTATGACAAAAAATATCATATGTAACTCATCCGGGAAGATGTTTACCATACTCATATGATAATACCACACTCGACCTCGACTTCGTCTTGTGTGTTAACTTATCATACTCGTATGGTAAACACCATTTCCCACACTTGTAACATAATATACTATTGTGTAACTAAATACACTGATGGAGCAATATGAAATATGCAAACACCATAAACAAGATAGTACCAACTTACTCAATGAGCAAACACAATTCAAATCCAACACAATTTCCAACTACATAATGGCCGCTCATCCTAACCTCAACAAAGCAAGACCCCTGGCGGCAGGCTGACGAAGTTTCTTTTCAGAAGTGAAATGCATCCCTCTTGCATTTCCAATATAAGTGAGTTGAACAATTTAAATACTCCTTTCGCAGGACCTGCAAAACTTAGCGAATTTCTGTATTTTTTCAAATATTTATGAATATCTATATAGGCTATATATTTTTTTAATTTCTGGAAAAAAACACGAAGCGTTCTGTACTCTAGGGACCCCAAAACAAGTTTATATCGAGGTTCAGGGTGAAAGTAGCACATCACGACCAACTGCAATATTTACATTTCAAGAAATTCGCTCAAACCCAATAAAATAATTTTTTTTGGAAATTTCAAAATGGATGGTTGTTCTGCCTCAATAAAATTGACTTATTTTAAAGCGTAATAAAGAGCATCAACACAGAGAATCAATTTTAGAAAATTTAACTAATCACTTTAAACTTATAACTAATCACTTTTTTCATATTGCACAGAAATTGACAAATTAAAAAATTTTTGACGCCATTTTGAAAATGGCTGCTTTTCTCAAAACGCACTGGTTTTTCGAGGTGGATGAGTTGAAATTCGGATTCAGCGCCTCAAAAACCATAAGGAACAGTCAAGAAAAAAAAATATTAAAGTTTTTTCCTGAAACACTTTTTTAGCACCAAATAACTAAATCCATAGGGCAAGATACAGCTTTTGACAACAATGGTTTTTTCTTGATATCTTGAAAATTTGTTGAGCTAGAAGGCAGTGCAATACCTTAAAAATTTTGACTCCATGAGCTCTATCTTAAAGTCTAACAATAGAACTAAAATTTTCAAATACAACCCTTTTTTTCTTGAAAACCCCTAATTTTGGCGGGGAAATATCCCCGAAAAGGGGGTTAACCTTTTTGGATTTTCCTGGCTAACGAACTTGTCCAAGCTATTCACAAGAGGAAAGTGTATACCAAATTTGGTGGAAATCGGACATCTCCTTCAAAAGTTATCGTGCTATCAGACACATAGATACATATATATATATATATATATACACATCTGGCTATCATTGTGGCATCTTTTCAAATTGGTTACGTTTTGGCATCCCCTTGAAATCAAGGAGTATATTGTTTTTTCATGAAAGTATATTAGGTTTTGTATGTGTTCCACCTCGATATTTCACTTTGGTTTTTTGAAAAACATAAAAATTAAAATCGATTTTTTTTATCCACTCCGTCGATCATTCAAACTCCTTTCAAAATACAGACAATGGTACTTCCAGAGTATACTTTCATACAGTTTGACTTCAAGATGAACTCCGGTTTGAATATCTATTACCACTTTGAGGCTTATTTGACATCCAGCAATGTTGCCAGATTGCTGAGCTACTGGCTTTCAGAGTTTGTTTGTTTTTACATAAGTCTGGTTGGCCTGAGACCGGCGCCAGACAAGTCAAAGTGCTTGACAAAACACATCTCTACTGAAAAAAAGAGTGCAACTCTGTCATGTTGCATCGACAATACATCACGGTTTTACATTTTTCACATTTGAACGCAACTACTTTTTGTTTATTAATTGCTCTTATCTAAGTACAGTATTAAACTTTGCTTCTATCTGAATTGAGGTATGACATAATAATATAAACAAAGGATACATATAAGAACAATAGTATTTTTAAACTGTTTTATATTCTATGTTTTAGTTTTCATGTGTATTCTATTTGTATTCTTTATCCATTATCTTGATTCATGTATTAATTCACTATATTACTCACTTATATTAAATTAATTAAATATAAACTAGATAAATATAATTTAATTATATTAATGTAAACGTCGCCGATCGTAAGGCTTCACTCTTGTGTGGAGGGTCAGCAAGGCCTATTTACCCTACCAAAACTACCATTTGTCTAAGCAATTTCTACGCACTAAGGGACTGTTGCACCTCGCCAATACTACCCCAATGGTGGCGTCAGCTTGGCTCACACTCTTGAAGAGAGAGTGGTTAGAATGAAAGAACTTAAGGTTTGCTGACCTCCGCTTCTCATCGAACCATGGGAGCAGCAGACCACGGAGAGGTGCATCAGAGACCCTCTAAATACTTAACACTAATCATGATCAGGAATGAGAGAGCAACAAAGTGTAAGGTCAAGCACTTATTATTGACTTTTATCAACCAACAGATAATAACATAACTCAAAATCACACAATAATGATAATCTTGAAAGAAATAAACTGTCCCTTGTCAATGTAGGCAGCTACAGTTTACCTACAAACATTGCCAATATCAAAAATTATACGAAACAACAAAAAAAATCTAAATAACTGTTATTTATAACTGGAGCAGTTATTAATCACTGGAACGGTTACTAATCACCGGAGCAGTTACTGGTAACTGTTACTTTGTACCGATAACGGAACCTATTATTATTCATTGTTATGGCTAACTGTTACTTCCCAAAATTAACAAATACTAACAATTACATTAACATTTAACATTAACATTTACTTCCCAATTAACAAATATCCCCAAATAAATTATTCAATTAGTACTTCTTGAACCAATTCTCAATTAAACCCTTTAATTTCGCTACTTGCTCACAATATGCGAATATAGACCATTATATCATTATTATCACTATAAATATTTAACTATCATTACTATATTTATCTCAAAATTCCTCCCTCAAGATACATGACACTAAATTATGCTTCCATTAATACAAATTACTATACTATCAAATAATGCCCAATACAACAGTTTAACTTCCGTAAAAAGAAGAACACCCTAAAATCTACATTTATCATTTAGTAATACACCCTTGTATGAAAAATACCCTACACTGAGCACTTTGCCCATACTACGCAATCTTACTACTAAATTACAATATAATATAATCATTATTAATTACGGGATATAAATTGCCCTCTCTCTCGCTCTCTCTCTCTCTCTCTCTCCTTTTGCCAAATAATAACAATTTACTATTAATCTGAACTGGGTCACTCACCCAGCAACAAATAAACCAAAGTCATTTCGCTCCTAGTGGTCATGCCGGAACACTCGCGATAATTCGGTCTATCTCGCACTGTACTCTCTTTCAGACTGAAGAAAAATTATTCAATTATAATATTGAAAGAATAATTACTCTTAATAAAAATGTACGACACGACAGGCGACTGGACGAGGCACCGGTCAGAGAACAATAGGTGTAACCCAGCACCAAGTTACAGTGAGAGAGACAAAAGAGAGAGAAAGAGCGGTGAGCATAAAAACATCAAGATAGCTCAACTGATTGCAATTTTTTTTTTGTATTCCATAAAATTTCAATTGTTCACTCACTTCATTACATTCCCCCCACCTTTTAAAAAGGGTGCATACCCTTGATTCACTGATCACTAACACTTGACACTCCTGGATTAATTGATGGTTGCCTTCTTGAGCTCTTGGAGCACCACTGCTACAGGAAGTTCACTGGTGCCTGCAGCATCCACCAAAGGGTGGGTCCTCACGGGTGCAGATGTGCCCAACTCAGGTTCAGGTCTCTGTGGCTTCCATTTCTGCAACAGGACTATTGCTACGACTGCTCCGGATAGGACGACCACCAAGATCACCAGGATGGTCACCACAATCGACCCAATGGGCCAGGACTGCTGCTTTGGTGTTGATAGGTCTGCCAACGATTTCTGCAAGTTGTCAATGGTTGTCTCTGCATCTCCAGTAGAACTAGGCCAGTAATGACCTTCCTCTCGCATCTGGTCCACAGCATCCTTGATATCCTGGGAGGAGGGCTGAACCTCCCCAGCATCCAAAATCAGCCTTGGTGGAACTGGGATCTCCACCACCCGTTTCTGCAACTCTGTTGGGCTGGTGGTTCTGGTATTTGGAAGGAGCTGGAAGGAGTTGGTGGACACAGTACACCGTGCAGCTGCCTGGAGCTCTCCACTGCCCTGGAGATTGGTCTGGGTGACTATGAACTGGTCACCCCTCTGGCAACGAGAGACCAATTGTTGCGCCTCCCGCAGGCTGAAGATCCAACGGTTTTTGGGTCGATCAAAATACCAGGAGTCGGATGATCGGTCCACCACCACCACCTTGGGGCAGCGAACCTCTGCTTCTTTCATGTTCCCCAGGAACAGTGAGCTGAGACATGAGTGTTCATGTCTACGAACCACGGGTCTGGTAATGGGGCAGATGGTCAAGATGCCCGCACGACAGAGGGACACCTCTTCCTTGGGAAGCACTACATAATGCTCCCGATCTTGGCTGATAAGAAGATGGTCAGGCATCAGTGTGTACTTCACCACCAGGCTGGAACCAGGTGAGGTAATTGGCACAGACAGCCCCTGGAATAGCTCAAATCGTCTGCCCCCTGCAGACAAAGGTAGATCCACCAAGACTTTGATGATCCCATCAATGGAAATAGCACTCACTTCTGCCACCCGGTAATAGGCATAAACACTGGATGGGCTGGTCCCGGAAATAAACTCTAAACCTTGCGGCAGACCGTTTCTGACCCTTTCTAACATTTGGCTCAATTCGAGAGGAGAGATTAGGCTTACACTAAATTGATTTTGAGAGATTTCTTCCATTGCTTTTAAAATATTTCTTAAGTCTATTAATGCTTTCATAGCTACTAATTCTAAATCATGAACTACCGAAGAGGTATTAACAAAATATCTAAATTGGTGTTCTAACATAACTGTCCTATTGAGTAGCCTTGCCGCCCATTGTGCTGCTCTTGCAGTCTCTTCTCCAGCCTCTCAGACAAGGTGTGTAGTTGTGCTGAATTCTCCTGAGATTGCTTACTCAGCTGTCTTGTCAAGGTTAGGTGTTCTTGCTGAAGGTGAATGACATCTCCCGTTTGTTGTTTCAGAATCTCTAAGGTGTGCTGTACTAGTTGGACATCTTCATCTTCTGCTGTTCCAAATAATAACTTCAAAATTTTTCCACCTAGGTTTATTAGTCCTCTTTTGACTCTTCCATGTGGCAAGAAATCATTCAGGGTATTGATCACTTCTCCCATTTCTGTCTCCAAATTCATGATCCTTTTCATGGCTCCTAGATGAATTCCAAAGAGTGGTTCTTGTGTAGATAACTTGAGCAATTGTTCATTTGTTGCCTCAGTTCTAGTCCTTAGCAGGGCTAGTCCTTCTCCTATCTCAGTGACATTGATAGCAACCATGATCCGCCACCGATCACCTGTCAGCAGCACATCACCATGGGGTATAAACCAAACCCCCATCTCCCGTGAATTGTCTTCTGCGCCATACACATACAAGATTCCTGTGAACATAAACAAGGACTATCTTGTCACCTATTCTTCTCCCAGCTCCTCAATTAGCTGGAGTTTCAAATTTCCATATCAACATAACTAATCCTCTAATCAAACTATATAATAACAATGATAATAATAATAACTAATTCATTCAACAACATAACAAATAATTAATCATCACACATCATTATTCCCCCTCCTCCAGGGAATATTTCTCAACACTCCTTCATACCGGCATCCGATTCACTCACAAGGAACTCCCTACTCGATCCAGGAGCTGCCCTGTTTGATCCTTGGATGATTAGGTGAGAGTTCTTGTTCGACTTCTTAGGATATAGGGGGATACTCTTGTGGACCCCTGGTCTCGACCCTCAGGTTCATAAGTTGGATCAATTGGATTCCTAGCAGGCAGTTCTGGACTTGGAGGATCATCTTCCTCTGTAAACACCTCATCTTTGTCACCGGCTGACTCTTCCATCTGATTTCCTATTTCCACAATATCTCCCAATTGTCTATCTTCCTCTTCCTCCTCTAAGGGGGGGCAGTATTCGTTTTCTTCATCTTCTATTTGGTCATCCCGAGGAGCAGTCTCCTTTACTTCCTCTTCTGGAATTGTCCTCGAATCATTCTGTTCAGTACATACTTCTGGTTCTGGTTCAGTCACTTCATGGCCTGGCTTCAGGCGATTAATATGCACATTCATCTGCCGACCACCTGGCATAGCCAACATATAATTGACTGGTGACATTTTCTGATTTATCCTAAAAGGACCAACCCAGGGTCGATGAAACTTGGTAGCTTCGCCTGGCTTTACTGCTGGGTCATGGAGATAGACCCAATCTCCAACACTAAATTCTCGCAGTTTCCTACCTTTGTTTGCAACAGCTGTTCGTCTGCTGGCTGCTTCTGTGGACTGTTTCACTGCATCTTGATAAGCAAGCCGAAGTCTCTTTTTAAGTTTCTCTAAGTGTTCCTCTACAGTGTGTCCTTTGATCTCATCTGGAATTGGCTGACTTCCTGGAAGTATCATTTCACGCCCATGCTGTAGGTAAAATGGGGAGTACCCAGTTGATGAGTGGGGTACTGAACGGTAAGCCATCAATGCAAATGGTAACCACCTGTCCCAGTCATGACCATCCCTCTGGACAAAGTGGGCCATGGATTCATTTAATGTTCGGTGTAAACGTTCCACCCTACCATTCCCTTCTGGATGATAGGCGGTAGTCTTGATTTTCTGTATCCCCAGCAAACGGCAAGTTTCTGTGAACAGCACAGACAGAAAATTTCGCCCTTGATCACTCAGAAGCCGAGTAGGAACGCCATGCCTGGATATTATTTGGGTTACAAAAGCTGCAGAAATAGTTTCTGCTGTCTGGTCTGGTAAGGGTATTGCCTCTGCATACCGGGTAAAATGGTCAATAAAGCTTACATAGTACCGATTTCCATTCATGCTGGTAGGCAGTGGTCCAACAACATCCATTGACACCATCTCAAGAGGATAAGTTGGTTCATAGACAGTCTCCAAGGGTACCTTTAGAGACTTTGGGGTCTTTCTCAGGGCACAGTCTTGACATTTATTCACATGCTGCTTTGAATCTTCAGACATTCCAGGCCAATAATATCGTTCCTTCAACCTGAGAATGGTTCTCTCAACTCCGGGGTGCCCAGCCCAGGGTGCATCATGACATAGCTTTAATACTGCTTTTCGTAAATTTGAAGGGACTGCAATTTTCCATTGAGCTGCCTCTTTCACACCAGCAGTCCACCAAATGAGGCCCTGTTCCTGCACTCCTGTTCCCTTGTTTACTAGCTCCTGACACCAGTTGTCATTTAGCTGTTCTTCTAGGATATCTCCTTCATCAAGACCTTCCATCATAACTCCCATCACTGCTCGACTCAGAGCATCAGCATTGGTATGCAGTTTTCCTGGCTTGTGGACTACATCATATTCAAATTCTTCCAAGCGGAGTGCCCATCTGGTCAATCGGGATGATGGATCTCGCAGACTCAGCATCCAACGCAGAGCAGCATGATCAGTCACAAGAGTGAACTTGTGTCCCAGAAGGTAACAGCGAAATTGGCGTGTGGCCCATACCACTGCTAGTAGCTCCCTCTCAGTGGTTGAATAGTTGCGCTCTGCAGAGTTCAATTGACGGCTGGCATAAGCCACTGGACGTTCACCCTCCTCGGTTTGCTGAGATAATACAGCTCCTATGGCTGTACCTGATGCATCCGTTGCCAATATGAATGGCTTTTCAAAATCTGGGAAGATGAGTACTCTTTCAGAGCAAAGAACATTCTTGAGCTTCTGAAAAGCTAATTCTTGCTTGTTTCCCCATTCGAATGGGCTCTCCTTCTTAGTAAGCTCAGTTAGGGGTTGAGCAATCTGTGCAAAGTCAGGTACAAACCTTCGGTAATAGCCAAATAGTCCCACAAGACCACGCACTTCCCGGACGTTGGTTGGTCTTGGAAAGTTCTTCACAGCCTCAATTTTTGCTGGATCGGGCTTCACACCATTTGATGTCACAAGGTGCCCTAGATATTGTACTGTGTCTCTGGCAAAAGCACATTTTTCCAAGTTGGCCTTCAGGTTTGCTTTTTCAAAGATGTCCAAAACATGTCTTAACCTTTCTGCATGTTGTTCTACTGTACTACTGAATATCACTACATCATCTAAATAGACTAAACATTCAACGCCCTTTATTGCTGCTAGTAGGTTATCCATTAATCTCTGAAATGTGGCTGGTGCTCCTGTCAACCCAAATGCCATTCTCCTATATTCAAAATGACCACCCACAGTAGAGAAGGCTGTCTTTTCCTGGTCTTCAGCTGCTATGCGGATTTGGTGGTACCCACTGTGAAGATCTAAGGTGGAGAAGTACTTACTCTTTCCCAGGCTTTCCAGGGTCTCATTGATCAGAGGAAGTGGATAAGCATCTGTCTTAGTGATTCCATTTAAGGCTCTAAAGTCAGTGCAGAACCGGTACTTGATACTGCCATCAGTTGACTTCTTTCTTACCAGCACAACCGGTGCACTCCAAGGGCTGGTGGAGGGCACAATTACACCCTTATTAAGCATTTCGGCCAAGTGTTCCTCTACTACTGGTCTCAGGTGATAAGGTACACGGTAGGGACGCTTGGCAATAGGTCCATCTGTAGTTGTGGGAATTCGGTGTTCCACACTCTCTGTACAACCCTCCAGTCCTGGTTCCTCAAAGACAGTGGAGTAACTCTGTAGTACCTCCTCTAAAATGCTAGCGTCATTTGTTGGTAAATGATTCAGCTTCTCCTTCAGCTGAAGCTTCAGTTTGTCCTTTTCTTCCTTTCCTGTGAGTGCTGCTACTTGGAAACTCACCAGTTCTGGCTTAATGAACTCGGCTTTTCCCATGAGTTGTTTTCGATGGATAGTGAGAGGCATGGAGGTCAGGTTCACCACACTCATCTTGGTACTTCCCTTTGTTGGTCGGTGGATACTTCTTCCAGTGCGCAGTCCTGAAGGAAGTGGAACTGGCTCAATTAATATGTCTTCATCATGGATATCCTGCTTGACCATCACTTCAATCAGTAATTCTGACTGTGCTGGCACAATGATATGTCTCACTGCATGTACATTGAATGTAAACTCGTCATCTTCAGTAACCTTGTTTCTACATGAACCACCAAGGGGTTGACAGTAAGTCATGTTCTTGATCTCCGACTTCTTCTTCTTGGATCTTGAACTACTCTCCCTTGATTCATCACTAGACTTGTCTGTCCTAGCTGTATTTTCTACTACTCTCACCAATCTGGTCTCTTCCTCCATTGAGGTGTTCAGTACCTGGTTGACAGTTCCTCCTTGGTCTTGCACACCATCTTCTCTTTCATCTACTAGGTCTGTTTGAATTCCAATCTCTTGAACAGTTGATGTCTGACTCTGACTATCCCTCACTCCATTGATGTTCTTCTTTTCTTCAAAAATTTCTTCTTCCATCTGGTCCCTATCATACTGAATTCCCTGGTCATTATGTTCAATAATTTTACTGGGGCTAGCAGTTGGTCCCAGACCAGACTGTTCCAAACAGTACTGCCTCCCATGTCGCTGCTCCCAGCAGCACAATCTTACAGCTGAGTCATCCTTACACAAGCAAATTTCTATTGCTCCCTTTTTCATCCATACAGTCTCAGCCTGGACTCCTCGAAAGGTCACTCCACCATTGCGGACATCAATTACAGCTCCCAGCTTCTGAAGTAGGTCCCAGCCTACTAATCCATCTCCAGATATGTCAATGGGGGCCACCACAAATGTGTGCTGCACCCGCAAGTGTGCAACCTCACAATCCAGTGTTTGGGTTCCACAGATACCAATGGTGGCTCCAGTCACTCCTCTGGCAGTCACCTTTCCCACATCCATAACAACTCCTGGGATGGCTTCCTTCAGAATGCTAATTTCAGCCCCAGTGTCTATCAACAGTTCTTTCTCTTGCTTGCCTATTTTCACTCTGAGCAGGAGACCACTTTTTGAAGCTGATACACTGGGGACTATCACTGTAGGTTCCCTTATTCTGGTTGGCCGGGCAGCAGGGATGCTCCCGGCCCCTTGTCGTTTGGGGTCCAAGCGTTTCCTTGACTGGGAGGCATCGGCTGCTCAAATCTGCCTCCTCCTTGAGTTGGCCCTTGCGCTCTGCGTGCACAAGCATATGACAGGTGCCCTGGGTCTCCACACACAAAACAAAAGCGGGGAGGACGTTGCCCTGATGATCTGGGAACGTTTTTAACCTGACCAAATCCTTTTTGAGGCTGATTGCTTTGAGCTGACCCTTCTCGGCGTCGGGAGGCACAATCTCTAGCAAAATGACCTGGGCTCCCACATGCAAAGCAACTATTTGTTTGCCTATTCACTGATGGAAAGGAGGGCCTCCTAGCCTTCTGGGTATGGATAGCATTCACATTAGTCTCCTCCTCCATCCCTGGGGATTGACCATACAGTAAGGCAAATACATCTCTTGGCTGGTTACTGGTGGCTTGATCAACCCTCTCGGCCACGGTGATTGCTGCCTCCAAATCTTGGGGGGGATGAATCTGCAAAGTCACAGCTACATTTCCCTGGAGCCCTCGAACGAATGCTGCTAGAACAGTACGCTGTAGTTGAGCATGTGCCCAGTTAGCCTCCAGAGGATTAGATGGAATTGGAATAGCCTTCAGCCCTAGCTCTAGACATCTGTCTGCAAATGCTCGTGCGCCTTCACCTCGTTGTTGTTGAATATTGCTTAGAGCTAACAGCCACCTCTCAGGATCTAAGGTTTTCTCAAATCGCTTGAGCAGAACCCTCTCATAGTCTAAGAATGTTGAACTTTCCTCTGCCAGCTCTGGATGAATCTCTAAGCATGCAGCTGCTGCACCAGTTGTTTTGAGCCGACAGATAAATTTTCGGTCCCTGTCCTCCCAATTTCCTGTCTGAGCACAAAGCTTGATGTTCTGAATGAATTCTTTGATGGTTTGCCCTCCAGTCTCACCAGAAAATGTCTTGATGAGGGACTGTAATCCCAGATCTTTTCGTGTAGGGGTGGGTGCAGTTCTAGTTGGATTGACCACCACTTGTGAATTTTCTAGCTCGGCCACTAATCTAGCCTTTTCCTGCTCATCTCGTGCAGATTGCTCTTGCAAAGTTCTTGCTCGGATTCGAAGCTCATCCAACTCTCTCAATATTTCTGGGGGCACAAAAGCTGCCGCCGCCCCAGCCTGATCCTCCCTTTCCGTGATAGGCATTATTGCAGCCTATCCCACCACTGCCACCAATGTAAACGTCGCCGATCGTAAGGCTTCACTCTTGTGTGGAGGGTCAGCAAGGCCTATTTACCCTACCAAAACTACCATTTGTCTAAGCAATTTCTACGCACTAAGGGACTGTTGCACCTCGCCAATACTACCCCAATGGTGGCGTCAGCTTGGCTCACACTCTTGAAGAGAGAGTGGTTAGAATGAAAGAACTTAAGGTTTGCTGACCTCCGCTTCTCATCGAACCATGGGAGCAGCAGACCACGGAGAGGTGCATCAGAGACCCTCTAAATACTTAACACTAATCATGATCAGGAATGAGAGAGCAACAAAGTGTAAGGTCAAGCACTTATTATTGACTTTTATCAACCAACAGATAATAACATAACTCAAAATCACACAATAATGATAATCTTGAAAGAAATAAACTGTCCCTTGTCAATGTAGGCAGCTACAGTTTACCTACAAACATTGCCAATATCAAAAATTATACGAAACAACAAAAAAAATCTAAATAACTGTTATTTATAACTGGAGCAGTTATTAATCACTGGAACGGTTACTAATCACCGGAGCAGTTACTGGTAACTGTTACTTTGTACCGATAACGGAACCTATTATTATTCATTGTTATGGCTAACTGTTACTTCCCAAAATTAACAAATACTAACAATTACATTAACATTTAACATTAACATTTACTTCCCAATTAACAAATATCCCCAAATAAATGATTCAATTAGTACTTCTTGAACCAATTCTCAATTAAACCCTTTAATTTCGCTACTTGCTCACAATATGCGAATATAGACCATTATATCATTATTATCACTATAAATATTTAACTATCATTACTATATTTATCTCAAAATTCCTCCCTCAAGATACATGACACTAAATTATGCTTCCATTAATACAAATTACTATACTATCAAATAATGCCCAATACAACAGTTTAACTTCCGTAAAAAGAAGAACACCCTAAAATCTACATTTATCATTTAGTAATACACCCTTGTATGAAAAATACCCTACACTGAGCACTTTGCCCATACTACGCAATCTTACTACTAAATTACAATATAATATAATCATTATTAATTACGGGATATAAATTGCCCTCTCTCTCGCTCTCTCTCTCTCTCTCTCTCCTTTTGCCAAATAATAACAATTTACTATTAATCTGAACTGGGTCACTCACCCAGCAACAAATAAACCAAAGTCATTTCGCTCCTAGTGGTCATGCCGGAACACTCGCGATAATTCGGTCTATCTCGCACTGTCTGAAGACAGACTTTCAGACTGAAGAAAAATTATTCAATTATAATATTGAAAGAATAATTACTCTTAATAAAAATGTACAACACGACAGGCGACTGGACGAGGCACCGGTCAGAGAACAATAGGTGTAACCCAGCACCAAGTTACAGTGAGAGAGACAAAAGAGAGAGAAAGAGCGGTGAGCATAAAAACATCAAGATAGCTCAACTGATTGCAATTTTTTTTTTTGTATTCCATAAAATTTCAATTGTTCACTCACTTCATTACATTAATATACATTAAATTGAAATTTAAATGTTGTATAAATTACAAGGTTGCCAGTTGAATTGCCAGTTGAATTTGGGAAATTTTTGATTGAATTTTTTTTTAAATCGCCACTTTTGCTTGGGAACACTCAAGTACCCCCATCGCTCTCATGACGGAAGTAAAGAGAATGCTAGATGTATAAGAACCCACTGATTACAATACATGTGAGTTTCAATGAATCCATAACACCAACAGAAATTTTTATGATCATTTGAAAAACGAGAAGTCGAAAAATCTGATATTTCAGTCAGCAGTGCACAAAACACTGTAATAATATTATTTTGAAGGATGGAAATCGGAGTTCTGGGTATAAAAAAACCCACTCATTACAGAACTGGTGAGTTTTAATCCATAACACAAGCAGATAATTTTTTATGGCCACATGAAAAATGAGAAATTAAAATAATTGATATTTGAGTCAGCAGTATGCACGAAATATTGATATTTGAAGTCTTAAAATCGAAATTTTCAGTGAGTTCAAAACATGTGAGTCTTACAACAGCAGAATTTCTGGGCATCTTTTACAAGCCCAATCATGTGGTGAAAAGAACATACATATGAATGCTAATCGAATAATTTTATTCAATTTCATAACCTAAATGGGATGATTATTTTGTTTAATAAAACTGTTCATATCTTAATAAGATATTTAAGGTTTTGAGTAAAAAGGAATCAAACGAAGTGTCTTCAGCAGTGGCGCAACCAAGGGGGAGGCTTAGGGGGCTTAAGCCCCCCCCCCCTCCAAGAACCCGAGCTCCTTAAAAAATGGTTGATAATTTTCAAGAAAATTTACTATAGAGAGTATGTGCTGCAGGCTGATCAGTGTTAGTACATGTCATGCATTCACACTTTTTAAGTAGAATAATGTTCATAGGTAGTGGCTTGACATGGGGGGCTTTGGGACTCATGTCTTTCCCTCAGGTCCTGAAATCCTTATTAAAATGATAATTTTCAAGCGAATTGACTGTATAATATGAACTAGGCTGTACATTTCAGACTTGTTTAAATATGATTCTTTATAACAATTATTAACAATATCGATATACTATTAAGAATATTATAATAATAATAAGCGTATGGCTTTTAATGGTGGGGAGACCCTTTCGGGTAGTTCCACCTCGCCGTTTGAGCCATGTTACGGGGAACATGGTGGACCTACAATTTTAGGTGGGTTCCGAACCACCGGGTAAGTGATAATAAAGCTTATAACATCAAGTCATTGAAGAATATTATGAATGAATATAATGAATATGAGGAATATTATGAGTGACTACCATAGGTGGAAATAGAGTTTGTAGCCTGGCAGAATTAAATTCGACCAGGCGGCTGGGTAAAGATACTTCGTTTCATTTATATCAATCTGGCAATCTTTTAACCAATAAGTACAGGACCTCCAGCCTCTAAAACTTCCTAAACCTGTGATACATTTAACGTTACAGTAATAATGTAATTTTTTCGGAAGGTGAAGCCCAGATAGTTCTGAGACCTGTGCGTGGGTAATGTGTTGATGAGTTGACCCACATTTTTCGGTGAGTTCCGAATCATCGGCAAGTGATTTTATAGCCCTCTTTTTTGTTGGCCTCTTTTGTGATTCGGTCACCCTTAACCTAGGAATTTGCAGCTCAACTTATCTGACTGAACAGGTACCTGTTACGGTCCGCAGCTAACAATTTTCTAAAAAAGGTTTACAGGTTTTTGCAAAAATTTCAAAAAGAGTGCAAAAGTTTATTCCTTCGAAAACACTTCAATACATAAATAAATATAGCAGAAGAGTGAAGCTATCTTTTTCAATGAGAGATCAATAAATTAGCACTCATTTAGAAAACTTTGGGCTTCTAAGGCCCTCATTCAGGTGGTGAATTCAATGCATTCGTAGTGAAATGAACAGTAAAATCACATTAAACATCAACTACTGCGATTATTGAGTTATTGTATTTTGGAAATTGAGATTGAAGAGTTTTTGAGATTGAAGGGTATGAGCTTGGTTATTGATTGCGAATAAAGCACCCAAGCAAGTATAGCAAGTGGAAAGCATCTGGTGCAAAATCAGTATGCTTTGATTCAATAAAGCTCAACTTTATAAAATTTGGGACCGTTCTTGACTATTAAGTACATTCAATTACATTTAAGTACATCCAATTTAAAGATTTGGTAATCCCGATTCGCGTTCTGACTGGCTTTTTTCGTTCACTTTAATACCAACGCAAAAGTCTCATGTGGGCATCAAAAAATGTATAATAGTGAATCTTGTAGCATGTTTCAGATAATTTTCCATTGATTCAATTCAATTCACACCATCTATATGAAGACCGTAGTAATTTCTAAATGGATAATGGAATAGCTGTAATTTTTCGCCCTCTTTATTTCTATAACAAAGCAGTCCGGACCTACATTCATTCTAATATATATATCCTCATGAGAAGCTTCTTATTCAGTCTGACAGAATCATTTTGAACTTTTGAAACACTGTACAAAAAATACTCATGATGGACACATTTTGTTTCCCCATAGCTTATTAACTAATACTCTTTTAAAGAGTCAAGTAATGAATCCCTGTCTCCTCATTAAACTTTATCGGGCAACAATCTTGTAAAAAGAGCTCTGAAAAATCCCATTTTTACCATCCCAAATTTTACCTGGAAATTAAACCAAAAGTCTGTGTGTGCCCCTGGTCTTCAGTACTTCAGTTTAATAGTATCGTTTGAACTAGCCGGTTTAATTGGAGTCACCCAATAGTATTGTTGAGCGGGCGATTTTATCCAATCCTGTCCCTTGGCGCGGAGCAGCTCAGTATAGCGGGACGTTTGAAGCTTCCCGCATAGTAATGGAACTCTGTATAGTTTTTCGGCTGGGGAGGTAGAAGAGAACATGGGAAGTCAACAAAAAATCTTGAACGTTTCTCTTCATGCTATTAACATTCCCCTGAATTTTCAAATCAATCTGTCCAAAATTAACAAAGTTATGAGCATTTTTCGAATTCATGTCAGGTAACAATAAAAATAAAGTAGTATCCAAAGTGTCTACATAGACATTGAATTGATTTTCAAGTTTCCATTCCAATAACTTTCTTCTACTTCCTCCTCTTATTATCCTGTCTTCTTCTTCCTCTGTTCTTCTCCACTCTTCTTCTTCCTCCGCTTCTTCTTCTTTGCTTCCTCCTGTCATCTTCTTCTGCTTCCTCACTTCTTCTTCTCCTTCCTCCTCTTTTCCTCTTCTTGCTCCGGTTGCTCGGTCCTCTTTATTCCCTCTTTCTTCTTCTTCTTCTTCCTCCTCCTCTTCTTCTTTTTATCATCTTCTTCTTTTCTTTGCCTCCTCCTGTCTTCTTCTTCCTATTCTTTCTATGCTTTCTCTCTTCTTCTTCTTCTCCTTCCTCCTCCTTTTCTCTTCTTCTTCTTCACCTCCGAATTGCACCGGTTGCTCGGTCCTCTTTATTCCCTTCCCTCTTTCATCTTCCTGTCTTCTTCGTCCTGTCTTCTTCTTCTCCTTCCTTCTCTTTTTCTCTTCTTCTTCCTCCTCTTCTTTTTCTTCTCCCATGTTTCTCTTCTTTTTCTTCCTGTCTTCTTTTTCCATCTCTCCTTCCCCCTCTTATTCTTCTTCTATTTTTCAATTATATAAATATAATTATATTATATATAAATGATATTATATCTCCAGATATTTAAAATGTATAAAAGTTTAAAATGAAGGTCACGATGAAAATGAAACAAAAATTGGAAGTGGTGGAATATTGTAAACTGAAAGTGGCGAAAGTTTCAATTATTAACTGCTATTCTTTGCTTCCTCCTGTCTTCTTCTTCCTTATCTTCTTCCCCCTCTTATTCTTCTTCTGTTTTTTAATTATATAAATGATATTATATCGTCTTATATTTTAATTGTATAAAAGTTTAAAATAAAGGTCATGATGAACATGAAACAAAAATTGAAAATGGTGGAATATTACAGAAAGTGGCGAAATTTTTAATTATTAACTATAGTAATTGTATTGAGAGCAAGTGAATTTTCAAGAATTTCAAAAATAAAGTTCAGGCAGGAATAAGAACTATTATATTATGAGAAAAAAGGGATACTGAAATGCATGAGATAGGCTACAGGTGGATATTTCAGGAACTGGAATTTACTATAATCTTGGTGAAGCTCGCCGGGTCAGCTCAAGCCATTCTCTAATAAGGTTGACATCCAGGCGTTGTTGCCAATCTTCTTTAACTTGATGGACGTCGAATTCGCGGTGGAATGAACAAATTTATACGTTTTATAGTATACGCTAAGGAGAGGGCCAATCTGACTAGCGCTACGTGGTGGTAGAATTCAGAAGTTTCCATGTATATTAAAATTCATTTTGACAACATTCAGACATCCAAGAGTTTTTTTACAAACTAGTGTAGAGCTGATGATAACTGACGAATTGTCACGTGATTTCTGTTGTGGGTCAAGTCGGCATGCCTGAAAAGGCATGGGGCGAAACTAACCTATTTCAAACTTTTCTAACGATTTTATTAAGGAATGTAATCGGGCGTCCGTATACGGATGCACAATTACACATGGACGTCCAAACGAATGTAAATCAACAATGTATGGATGCCGAAATGATGGTCAGGTGTAAATATATAGATACATATATATATATATATATATATATATATATATATATATATATATATATATATATATATGTATCTACATATATAACATTTTGTGCCACTATGATTTTTGTACTCTGGGGGCTCCAAAACAAATTTCCATCATGGTCCCGGGTGAAAGTCGCACATCACGACCTGCTGTAATAGCTGAATTTGAAGAAATTCGCTAAAAAGTGAAATACAGTGTCAGTTTTAATATTAGATTGTTCATGAAGTATTTCGTCATGGAAAACATCACAGAGTCTCTTTTAATTAACAGCTCAGCCTCGACAAGGATCAGCCTTCAAAGTTCCTGATTTCACAAATCAACCCTTACAACTTAGAATCTTGATAAACAATTAATCAATATTGTTACTGTTTGGCTTTGGACCAAAGCATACTAGTTGGGATCTGAAGAGTCACTTCCTGCCGAAATTGACTGAAGAGACTAAACATACATACTGTTTGACTTGCATGAAGTCAATATTGGGCAGCTGGGACTTGACAAACAACTAAGATTGAATTTGTTTATACTTGGTAATCATAGTATGAACTTCCTTATCTTTCGGCAAGAAATCATCTCCTTCAAGCAACAGGGTAAAGTAGATAATGATAATTTTCCTTGACAAAGCAAACAAATTTTTCAAAAGAGGAGTGAATTACTTTGACAGGATTTCTTGAGCTCTGAATAGGAAGGTTGTAACGTACACTACGTATTTCATTGACTATTCAGTTGTAGCGTAGCATCAATGTACGCTTTTATACCATTCCGAGCGATCTCTGCTCTTAAATTTCATCAATAGAATGCAAAGCGTTTCTATTACAAAAGAGTAGGCCTACGCTACGCCTCTGCTATCCAGTATAATTCTTATTACTTTATTACTGTATTACTATATTATTATATGGCTATATTACTATATTATTATATTACTATATTAGCATTTTACCTGGTCGTACCTGGGAATCCAGTTAGGAGGTTTTCTTTTCCGGTAGAGATCTGGTAGTCACAAAATTACAAAATTGGGAAGGGTAAATGAAATACCATACAGTTCATCAGTTTGAAAAGAGAAGTCACAAATAAACTGTTCTTTGCACTGACGATGTGAATTTTTAGTGTTTTTATAAGTAAACTACGGTAGGTCCTCTTAAGCAATTTTGCAGCTCTAACCACCTGCATAGCTTTGTGTTTAGTTCTTTAGATTAATGTATTACAGAAAAATCTCAATACACACAATAAGTAAGCTTGAATGACGCAGGTAAATTAGCAGCTGTAATATTGATACAGAGTTAATCTGTTGATTTGGCTTTTTGACATATCCTCTTTTGGGGTATCCTCTATAATATTATCACCATAGTGACGTATCATGTTATCAGCTGTTCTATGAGCTTCCTGCATCTTAACAAATTTTGAAACAGTGCCCGTAAGTAGAATTCGAACATTAATTTTGAAAATTCTGAAAGGAAAATCAAACTTCAAGACGCACTAAATAGAGTTTAGAGGAAGAAATGTGCTAAATGTGTTCTAAATCGTTGCTGTTTTTGTAAAATCTGTAAGACAAAACACACACACAAACAAACTCTGTATTATTATACAGATTAATATAATTCATTCTATATATTACTGTATTATAATTATACATTACTATATTACTACACTATACTATATTACCATATTTAAATTACCTTTTCAGCCGAAATATTCCAGCTATTTAGGTCATTTATAATCAGGAAATTATCATGCTGCATTAATTTGTGCACAAATCGGCATTGATTCTACTACTTACAATAAGGTACAGTACTTAATATTACATAATTTATTGGCAACAACTCTCAGTATTATTTGAAATGTTGTGGGAGGTTTCAATATTGCCTGTGTTCAACATGTTCAGTCGAATAATCTGCGAACCGTCTCAAAACCTACTGACACCAATGACGTCACTGACTATTCAGCCTTTAGATAGAAGGAGATTGCTTGCCTTCACCCAACATTCATTCCACTCCTATTGACATGATTGAAAACTTGGTAGCGTACCGTACGTACTTCATTGTGAATGTCTCATGTACAAAATCAATCTTAAATAAAATTGTGGCCAAAGAAAATCCAACTCATTTTGATGTTCTACCCAATACTGATAATATTTTAATGTACTTTCTATGTGGGGATAAATTATTCATATCTTGATTGATTTCAATTTGAGCTGAATAGATTTTTTGTATGTGTTGTTGCAGCAACTGGCATTTTGGGCAGACGTATTGCACCATCAACAATTTTGTGGCCAATGTGACAGTGGCTGCCAGTGTTTTCACGCTCACAGGCATCTCCTGTGATAGGTAATATCCTCTAATTATCTATATTTACCACTAATCTAGCATAAATAATAATTTAATAACAACAATCTTCATATAATACTATAAGAACTAATTTATTGTAACTAAAAAAACAATATGAAGGGTAGATGGTTAATATACTGTATATAAAATAGTTGAGAATATAGATTTTAAATTTTTTCGCTCGTTCCATACTATATTTTTCAGGTTTTATCAAGTTCCACAATTGTACAAGTACAAAATGATGAATGTAAAGCCAAAAATACGAGAGAAAAAATCATTTTATAAAAAGTGCTATGCAATTTGTCTTTGTCACTCTTATTTTTGACTCGGCGCTTGGGATTCTTGTCATTTGATGAGAATAAAAATTGATATGATGCAATTACAGCTCTTTCCACGCCTACCGCTTGGACTCCAGTCGACTCAACAGATCAACAGTCGACCCCAGTCACTCAACAGAGTCAAATCACTCTACTCAAAGTTCTCAAATTTATTCACACCACCCTTTGTCTCAATTATGTTGTTTTATTACATTGCTGTCTCAACAATCAATTAAAGCACGCCAAAATATTTTTCGCAGTTTGCTGTTCATCGATTGGTGACGACAATGAATTACAAAGGCATTGTGTATCATTTTACAGTGATTATCCATATTACAGTCATTGGCTATACCATTACAGCTCTAACGAACAAGATATTAATGCTCCTTCCAAATATTGCACACCTCCCATTATTCTGAAATTATTATCAAGCCACTACCGTTGAAGCAGCTCAGCTCCAGTTTCAGTGAGTTGTTCCTTCAATCAGGAATAAGCACCATTTCTCGCTTTCAATTACGAAAATTGAAGTAGGCTTATCTGTGGAACTGGTAGACTCCAGAATACTCCACATACCAATGTAGCCAATTAGTAGCTGAAGTTACTAATTGGAGGTCGTAACGGTCGACCGTTGTATATTATATTTATATTTACTACTACTACTACTACTACTACTACTATTTACTACTATTATATAATTGTTGAACACAGTTTTATATCACCAATCAACAATATATTATTATTGATGAGATATATTTCATCATCAACATAACATCATTGAGCTGATCCTAGATAGATGATTCAATTCATATCATCTGTTGGATCACTCTCGTTGTATCATCAAAGAAGCTTGGCGTATTTCTTGCCACCAATCCAATTAAAAAAAAAAGGAAACTGCTTTTCTCCTAGAAGACTACCAGTATATCAGCGCTCACAGTAACATTTTGCCTAATTATTAATTTTTGAAGACTTAATTTCCACAAGAAACTGACAATCTCGTCTCATTATTCAAAACTGACAACTTATTAATCAGAGTTTCACATACTTGAATATTAATTGATTTTTTCATGTTTTTAATCATATTTTTACATACTTCATGTCATACCTCAATATAAATTCTAACTAAAAAATGAATTGTTTGATATTATTATTTTTCCAATTGCCATATATTAAGTCTCAATATTTATTCGTATTGTATAGATTATATAATATATCGCATTTATAGTGTATTGTATAGAGGCAGCTCTAGAAGCGTAGTTGGTTGGAGCGCTTGTCTGAGATAAGATAAGGCTCTAGCTGATTTCGTTTCCTGCAGCCTTGGGTTCGAGTCTCATTTAGCCATAGATGTTTCTCATAATTCACCAATCCATCTCATTACCCACGCACAAGTCTTCAGACTCATGTGAGTATTATCAGCAATAAAAAAATACTTTCACAAACTTATTATTTATTAATCGGGGTTTTTACACTTTATTGGTTATATCTCTACATATTTCATGGCATACCTTGAATAATTCAACTAGACGATGCATTGTTAAATATTATTATTATTATTTGTCTAATTGCCTTATTAACAAGTCTAGTAATGTTATTTCTTCATATTGCATAGATGACAACAATTAAGTTTGATATTTTTATAAATTCATAATAATATTAATGTTTACTGCTTGGTTATTTCATCATCAGCTATTTGAATTTTCAAAAGTTAGTCACAAATCAATCCTTGCATAATATTATTTCACAATGTAGAATACTCAGAATAGAACTGCAATAGGATCTCATGAGGGAAGATTATATTTCAATGGCAGTTTTATTACAGGTACTTGGCAATCATTAGACCGTTGAAGCCTCGCATGTCCAAGATGAGTGCTCACATCACCATAGTTTTCATCTGGCTAACCAGTTCCACTCTGGCATTTCCGTGTCTACTCTACTCAAAAATCATTGTGCATAGGTGAGTGTTATAGGAGAATCTGAATTTATTATATGAGACCTTTTTCTCTATTATCATATATTATTCATGTTACATATTTGTATATTTATATATTTCTGCGAAACTCATTTAAAAAGTTTCTTAATTTGAATTAATTGCAACTGCAAACTTTGAAAAGGTTCTTGCAGTCCAATGTAAACCACAGCAGGAATAAACAATTATTCAAATTTCATTTTTTCCCCATTGAAGAAATAATAAAAACTGAAAAAGATTTGTCAATTCTATGTTTTTCAATTGAATACGTAGAATCGACAAATATTAACCATTTTTATTATTTCTATTTTATAGAGTTCCACAACATTAATCAAAAATCTACTGAGTTTTTTCATTAAAGTTGTAAGCAGGTTTTCTTTCACATCATCCACATTTTTTTAAAAAGACTTTTTTAGAAAGGTAGTCTCCCTATGCGGCGCTGGCACAATGACGCCAAAACCGCTTGAATGCGTTGAAATTTGAAAACCTTTTTTGTGTTCAGATGTTAGAAACCTAGAAGGTTGCAGGCCCGCAATTTACAAAAAGGCGAAGGATGTCATAGTGCCAGCGCAATAAGAGTTTTACGTCGTTTTAAAAGAGCATTTTGAAACACTCAACGTTTTAAGATGTTTTTGTGTGATTCCAAAAAAGATTCAACTTGAATCAACCACTCAGGATTATAAAAGAATGTTACTAAGTATACTTTTCAACTCATAAGCTGAAATTATAATGGAAAGATGTTTGCTTTGTCAAATCTTAGTAGAAATATTTTTTGTAGCCACTTTTTGCTTCCACTGACTGAATATTTTGATGGTTTTTAACTCTTACACCCCTCTACCCAAAACCCAACTTTTCCATGTTTGATACTCATCACCCCACGAGATTAAATCCTGACTACACTGAAAGTTTCATTACAGGTCATCATGACAGCTGGGCCAGGCTAATCAACACTTGGACCAGAAACCTCTGTGGCTTGCTGAACTCGAAAATTTCAGAAGCAATCCCTCTTAAACCTTCGACAGATCCATTAACTTTACCGAGTCGACATTTTTATCAAAGATAAATACGCAGATAATTTAAGAGATTACTCTCCATTAGTGCTACCTATTAGCTCGTTATATTTACATAAAAAATATAAGTTGTAATTGCTCTTTGATTTTTTCCATGACGAAATACTTAATGAACAATCTAATATTAAAACTGACACTGTATTTCACTTTTAAATAATGTTTTACTCACATATATTGGAGATGCTTGAGGAATACATTTCACTTCTGAAAAGAAGTTGAGGCTGACGAAGCTTCTTTTCAGAAGTGAAATGCATTCCTCAAGCATCTCCAATATATGTGAGTAAAACATTATTTAAAAGTTAAATACAGTTTCAGTTTTAATATTAGATTGTAATTGCTCCTGCTGTATATTAGTTTTACTAGAGCTGATTTTTTGTCGATTTATTTTGTACAGTAGTGCAATTTATCTTGTTCAAAGATAAGTGTGAATATGAAAATAATATAATCATATTAAGAGTTTTATAATAATATACATTATTGTATATTAATATTATAAAACAATAATATAATTTTTAATCGGTCCTTCTATTGTGTTTCTAAGCTGATTTTTTGCCGCATTTTGTACGGCAGTGCAATTTTTATTGTTCAGTGTGAGTATGAGGTCTCCACGGGCGTTTATAGGTTGTAGGAGAAGAATGTGGCAAGGAGGGTAGCTTAAAGTCCATTTTGTCAGATTTTTGCTGAGAATCTACAGCGGTTAAAGCACTCAGGATTCAAGATTATAAAAAATACATACTCTCCTACCCATAAGCGAAGTTTTCAATAACTTTGCAACTACCTTGATCAAAATATTTATTCTAGCTGCTCTTTACTTTGGCTGACTGAATAGTTTATCTGGAAATTCTCATCTGAATTGTAAATTTTTTATAACAAGAAGTACTTTGAAATTCGAGTATTCCACGAAGCTGATCACGAAGTTAGAAGTTTATAAGCCGGCTCAGTTGTTCCAGGAAAAGACGTCTTGCAAGGTTTTGAAACGAAATAATCCAATAATCCTTTATCAGTTTGACTTCCATATGTTTTATGTTGTAAATGTTTAAGAAACGTGTACAAAACATGTGCATAGTGCTAATTGCAAAACAATGGTTGAGTTATTTACCGTTCACCAGTAAATGAAATTTTACTGGAAACCAAGGCGTCTGATTGGTCTATTCAAATTTATAGCAACGTTGAGGTTCCAATAAACTCAACCATTGATAAAGATTTGACGTATTCCTATCAGATAGGCTAGTACCAGACAAAATGTCATGACAGAGTACCTACTTTTAAACTTGTACAGAAGCATTGATTCGCAAGTACTGACGTTGATGCTTCCAAGTTGAGTCTTGGCCAATTTAAAGTGTAAGCTGTGGTATGAGGCACTGAAGATGTTCAAGATCATGTTCGAAAGTTGTTCGTCTATCTCCATTTCAGAGAAGAATTTGAAGTAACAGACACTGCAGAAGTCACTCGACTGTGAACTCAATGATACTGAGTACATTGAAAGCATTTGTCTCTATGCTGTGAATGAGAATTCCAAGGCACCAGTTTGCTTGGAAAGTCTGTAGCCTGCTTTAAAACGAAGCTTTTAGGTCAAAATGCTTCCGGCGAAGAGGGTGTGCGACGATAAGTGCTGGTTTTTTTATTAAAACACTATGTGGGGTTGTGGGTATATTCTGATGCTGGGTTCAAAAATATTGGATGTGAGAGATTAGAAGGCAGCTATGCGTTATCCATCCCAGTGTCTTGATGTAATACGAGGCCTACTCGTAGGCTACGAAGGTTTCAGTAGATGAATCCATCTGAGATGGATGGAGTTGTCTTGAATTTGGAAAAAGATCTCGCCATCTCAATTATTGAATACAATTATTTCATCTATACATCTGAATTGTTCGAGTTAATGAATTATTTCGTTGGAACAAAAAATCTTTCAAACTACTCTCTCCTTAAAACCTCAAATCTTCCTTCAAATCCTTTTTGATCAAACTCTGTCCAAGATGAAATACAGGTATAGGTCTAATAATAAGAAAGTATATTTTTCCGTAGCTATTTCTGCGTAAGCGGGTCTAAATAGGAACAGGTGTTTCCAAGGAGTCAACTGTCAACCAAATACTGAAACTACATATAGCTGCATAGGAAATTTAAAGCTCAAAAATGAAATAAAAGAACATTTTTGTACTTAGCTGTGAAAGCTAAAGAAATTTTAATCAGTTCAGAAATGAAATGAAAGCACAGTTTTGCAATTAGCTTAACTGATAAAGGTGAAGAATACTTTAAAATACTGAGAATAAAGTGACCGTTTGATTGATTATATTTGATGGAATCGAAATTCAGCCAAATATGACTTGGTTGAGAAAAATTAATTTACATGAGAAAACAATAGGCCTATTGGTTGGAAAAATTAAATGGATTTGCCTTATGGATATAAGGATATAAGCCTTTGCTTATGGATTTGCCTTTCTCTTTGGTTCAGTGGAGAATTTGATTCTGTTTACATCTACATTAACATATTAAAATGGAGGGCTTTGGAAAATGTTTGTTTAGATAAAATCCCATTATTTCACAATAATAAACCAAGCCAAGCAGTTTTTTTACGGTACTTGCTTGATGAACTACTCGCCTGACTACACAAAATTAAATCTTTATCTTCTTTATACAAAAAGATTGAAGCCTGTAAACTGTTTCTTTTCAGTGGCTCAAGACTGTTCTGAAAACTTGAAAACAGTTGAAACTTTAAAGAAACGGTAGATAGAAGAAGAAAGTATTCTTCTACTTACTGTGTTGGAAAATTCTAACTTGTAGCACAGGAGTAGAATTTAAGAAGAAAGTTCGTAATCTTCAATATTATTTTGAAATATTCAACACTCATTTTCGAAGAACTCATTTTATTTTCCAAAAACTCATTACCAATTCTTGAGTAAATGAGATACTATGATCAAAACTCAAGTGTTTGATAATAGGTAAAAATCGGGTTCTTTCAAGATACATTAGGAAAATTCGTTTTTAAAGAAGGTGTATCTTAATGAGGAGTTCTAATAAATTTGAGAAAGGAGAACTTGAAAATCACTTTTTACTGACTCATAATGCAGTCCAAATAAGATTATATCAGTTTTTGATTCATATATATGAATGGAATGCGGAATACTGGTAAAAAATGTGCAGTAGTCTATTTGCTTTTTTCATTTGCTTTGAATGGAATCACGTAGATAGCAACGTGATATAGTTTCCTACACCTACAGAATACTGAATACATAACATGAAAGTGTGTTCATGAATATAGAGCATTATTTTGGTAACTGCTCGTTGTATTCAATATCGTAAATATTCAGTAAGTAGCCTAGCTGATTTGATATCTAGAATGTGAAATTGTTACTTCCTTTTTATTACCCAGTACAGTGCGAAATGAATATTATACTCATAAAAATGATTTATGAACACCAAAAGCGTTCCACACTGTGTTCTGCATTAGTATCACTTATCTGAAATCGAAAAAAAAGTTTGAAGTCCTCGTACAATATAATACTACAATATTTCCTCTTTCCTTTCAGTTGTATAATAAAACCTTCATAGTTCGTATTTATACAAAAAATCATTTAGTTTTTATTATCAAACAATTAATTTATTCTCAAAATTAATATAACAATGGTCCTTCAGAACCCGAAGGTTTTTTAGACAGTACCCATACAGAATACCTTAGACCTGTTGTACCAGTTACACCTGTAATGCTGTAATAACAGGTATAACAGGAAGCAAAACTGCACCAAAAGTACATCAAAAGAAATGGATTGAATAGTCATTTCAATTATTTAATTAGAACGATATTCATAGTGAAAAATTAAAAAACTAGGACAGATAAAATAATGGTTATCAAACGAAGTTGATTAGAAGATATGATAGAATAAAAGACTGACAAGAATATTGTGAAGTGAACTTACACAATTTTGTAGAATTGCTGATAAAATAAGGAATCTTTCTATCTTACCAGAAAATATTTCAAACAAGAAATACATCTACAGCCTATGAAAAAGTATTTTTTATAATTTTCGCTATCAATTTATATTCTATGTATGACTGTGTGCATGTAGTACCGTAGCCGATTTCGACGGTAGGTGACTCTTCAGACTTAATTCTCAATGTTTTTATCCAAAGAGCGTACTACCAGAGAGAATAGAAGTAAAATAGAGCTGCCTTGCGGGAGCGTGGAGTGCGCCAACCCCTCAACCTCACAGGGGACCTACCTCGCCCGTCGGTCCTCTGACTCTATGTTAAAAGCGTTTCGTAAATCGCCCATATCTCAAGTTCTAATCAAAATATTCGAACAAAAATGATTTCGATGGCTTTCTTATATCATTCTCTACAATCAATGTTCTATTCCTTTTCATCGTAACTGCCATAATTTAAAAGTTATGTGTACACAAATTGAAATAGTACGATATCTAGGGATTTACATATATTTTTATTTTCTTCAATAGACTTTTATAATAGTGTTTAACGGAAAGATGTTCTGAATATAAATTCAAGTACTTTTTCAGATCTTTGAATTGATGTATAATAATATATACTTGATTATCACAGAACAATGCATTGATACGTTGAAGACGAAGAACTTCTTTCCTTACACTACTACCAGTGAGAAGGTTGAATAGCGGAAATAGTAATCAGTGATGAATCATCACGACTTGGAACTGTTTATTCTGTGTAAACATTATATTACTGAACTATATGAAATCATTTGAATGATATTTGATGCCATTATGGTTGAATTCCTTTGAAATCGACATCAATACAACCATAGACGAACCATTACTTAATCCCTGATCTATGATACAACTGAGTAAAATTCTGGACTGGACTTTGTGTCAACAACAGCTTTGAATTGCTGAATTTGTTTGTCTAGCTTGTTTCATTCATGGAAAATAAATAATTATTAGTAGAGATGTCATTGTCAACAAATTATCATATAAATCCTGGAAACAGAGGGAAACCATTTTGCAATATTTAGTATACTCAGCTAGTCTGTTTTCAGTTGTCAAGAAGCTCCCCTGATATCAAGACGGGAAATTTACATTATTATTATTATATATTTATGTAATCATACATTCATGGATTCATCTTTAAGAGCGAGTTCAATATAATCACAAGCACAAGATTATAGTTAAGCAGTTCGAAGTCATTACCGATAAATATTTCTGCTCTTAAACGCATCAATCTATTGTTCTGTGATCATCAAGTATATATTATTATACATCAATTCAAATATCTGAAAAGGTACTTGAATTTATATCCATAACATTTTACTGTTTTACGCAATTATAAAAGTCTATTGAAAAAATTAAAATGTATGTAATCCCTAGATATCATACTATTTCAATTTGTGTACAGATAACTTTCTAATTATGGCAGTTACGATGAAAAGGGATAGGACATTGATTGTAGAGAATGATATAAGGAAGCCATCGAAATCATTTTCGTTCAAATATTTTGATTAGAACTTGAGATATGGGTGATTTACGAAACGCTTTTAACATGGAGTCAGAGGACCGGCCGGGCGAGGTAGGTCCCCTGTGAGGTTGGGGGGTTAGTCGCACTCCGTCTGTACAACCAGTTATACGCAAGGCTGCTCTATTCGTATTCTATACTCTCTGCGTACTACGCAGGAGTGAGGTAGTGTTGGCTTTTCTCACTGAGCTAACATAACTGTATCAGTGTGCTAATTTATTTTATAAGCCAATTTATTAATTTCCTTTCTTTTCACGATGAACCTTATTTTAAAACACTTTAGCTACCTTGCTTAATAATTAAAATTTCATTCCATCTGCAAAGTAACAAGTAGCAAGTATAAACGGTACTGAATGAGTTCCTGAATAATATTGCGTTTTCTATTCCAGGAAGAGTGGTCTAACTGCTTGTATCCTGATATGGCCAGATGGACAACCAATGGTCTCAACATTAGATTATGTGTAAGTTATATTATATTACGTGATACTTATAATTCATTTGAACTATGATTTCGCAATTTATTTCAGCATAAAATATATCGGGTGATTTGAAATCGCTTTTATGGGGAAACTCAGCAACCGATTTATGGAGTATTGGAACTGTAATTCAATGGAGAATGGAGATGGATCTGTTGGAGAATCTGTTATAGAGAACACTCATCAGCAGAATGTGTCAGTGATACATACAGATTCAAGTTGTACACAGATTACAGATTGAATACAGTTGAATACAGATTCAACTTTTTACTGATATTTGTTCAATTTTCAATCCAATTGCAATGGCCCTTTGCTACATTTGGTATCAGGATGCTTATGGCGGTGCCACACTGAGCTAAAAGACCTAGAGACAAATTTATTCCATACCAATGACTACAAAAAGCAGTCATTCGTATGAGACAAAATTGTCCCTGGGCATCAAGTTCATTTGTAGAACCTCCCCAAATCCTTTATTTTATAGACTATGATCGTATAAATAACATTATTACCAGGCATTTATGAACTAGTGAGCCCCACAGGCTGGAGAACTCGCTTGAAAACAACTAGTTCTGGAAAGGGCAACTTATTTCTGGTTTATCCTACTTCTACTAATTATATCTACCGGTATTGGTTTCCTAAAATCCAACAACGTTCAGTTACTTTATTCCAGTTACATAGATTTACGTCTCCTTGGGATTAAGATAACAAACAAATCAATTAATTAGCCTGATATTCCAACCAATTACCCTGATGGAGTTAAGAGAGTTCACCCTCTCTAATTAAATCAAAGAGCTCTCGGTAGTTTTAACAACACCACCTAAAAAGGTCTTAGGGCTATGACGTGATCAGCTTTCTGGCAGGCTATTGACTGGCAGGCAATGTTTATGCAGTTCGTGCTCTGAAATTCGAACTGGCAAAATTCGTGATTACGTATTTCATTCACGCAGACATGCCAAAATGAGACCGTCAAGTCACCTTTTAGATTTTTAATCAGATATAATATATCCAATATTATGAAAGATGAATCGAAGAACGTCAAATCATTATCGAAAACTGAAGCTCATCACAGAAGAATAGTGAAATTATCAGTTAAATTAGAACTTGATAAGTATAAGTATAAGGCTAAATCCGGCCCGCCAGTGTGATTGATCCGGTCCGCGACAGTGTGAGCAATCTGGCCCTTGACAGCTCATAGGGTTTTGCCACTTAATATTACTTTCTACTAGGAATTCCACTACTTGAGTATAATTACTTGATTGTACTAATTAGGCCTATCAATACATCATTTTCTATCAGATTCAGGAGTTGTATGTTTGCTAAAGGCGCATACTTGACGACTTTAGAAGTTATACATAAGTGGTCCACAGGCTCGCTTCGCTCGCCTTAACCGTCTGACTTTTAACCAAGTTAATTCAGTGAAAACTTGAAAGCCCTTGTTTTTATAACAATTTATGTGTATGTTATGAAATATCACAATAATTACGGCAATAAACGACATGATTTATCCAATTTTTCAACTCTTTCTACACGAATCCTATTCAATTTACCACTTAAAAGAAGGCCCTGGAGATTAATGGTTGAGTAAATTGATAGGGATAGCTGCCAATTTTATTCTTGTAATCATTGCCAACTTTGATGAGAGAAATAATTTTTTCAATTCAATATATTTTCAGAAGAAGATGTATGGTACAAATTACTCTTCTAATAAGTAACAAGTCTGTGTTCATTAGTTGAAGGAGGTAATGGACAATGAGGAGTTAGTGGTAGATGTATGGGGGGGGGGGAAGTAGGAGGAGGGGAGGATTCCTCCTGAAACACTCTATGGATAATAGAAAATGAAAACGGTTCTGGCCCTCGGACCTACAGGTTAATTATTTTGGCCCGAGGGCTGAAAAGTTTGGAGACCCCTGGTCTTGGCCTTCCTCTCTTCCTTCTCACAATCTGTCCCAATTCCAACCCACTTGCTAGCACTCGCTTTTCTTGCATGTTTTCTTTGTAATTGCGAAGGTGATATTGTGGAAGGTATCCATGGTGAATAATAAGACGAAATTGTCATAACCACATTTATTAGAAATATTGAGAAACTAGTTTCGGTTGTTCTACCATTATCAATCTCAGATCGATAATGCTATAACAACCGAAACTAGTTTCTCAATACTTTTAATAAATGTGGTTGTGACAATTTCGTCTTATTATTTATCATTTCTTGCATGTCCTCACCATATCAATTCGAACTATGAATGTATATACAACGTCTTCAATTAATTTTATTACATCATATTCCACTTTCATTCTGTTTCTGTTTCTTCGTTCTATATTCTATCCAACCTGCTGACCCCGCAACACCTTCTCCAATTTTGAGGACAATGAAGACTGATATATTTTGAAATTTTGTGGGGGGGGGGGGAAGCACTAATGGGATTGTTGGAGACTTTTGGAAAATTACTATTGAGTAGTGTCTATCAATGATTTGGAATTCAGCTTTATGTAATTTTTCTCCTAAAAAATTACTCCATCTCCACCGCTAGTATCTTACTCCTATTCTTCTTGTCCATCAACCACACTTCAGCACCGGAAGTCATGATGCTTCAGACTTCTGACTATTGTGTTGAATATCATATGTCCAGTCTTCCTTTGATTGTTATGCTGTAAAACCTTCTGCTCAAAATAATAGGATGTATTTGTCTTGTACAACTTCTTTTTTGTGCCAGTCTTGTCTTTATTGCGTCTTCTGTACTACTATTCTCGGCTAAAGTGAAACCCAGGTATTTGAACTTATTGGTCCCTTTAATTTCAATGATATCGTCTATATTCAGATTCTGCGAAATATTACTTTATGGTTGTAATTACTCTGTCTTGTCTAGATTCATTTCCAATCCAGCTACTTTGTATTCTTCTTCCATTTTCCGCATCGTATAACTCAAATCTTCTTCATCCAGGGCCATGACAACTTAGTCATCTGCAAAACAAAGGGTGAAGGGATGGTCTTCTCTAATGGGAATTTCCCTGCACTTTCTCTTCCGTGTTCTCAAAGTATCTTCCAAGTAAATTTTGAAGAGTATTGGAAATGTACTGCAGCCCTGAAGTAATCCTTTCGATGTTTCAAATGGTGCTGTTCTCAATCCCAAACTGGTTTTGCTTGTATAGCTCCGTTTTTGCGCTTATGAGGTTCCCTGGGATGTTTAGCTTTTTCATTGCCTTCCAGTAGACATTGGGTACTGTGGGTACTATTATGATTTCCTGAGATCAAAAAAAGCAAAGCACACTGACTGGTTTTTCGCTCTTTTCTTCTCTATTACTTGTTGAAGTTGAAGGTTATATATATGATCAGTGGCGGCTCGCGAACTCTCTCCTTGGGGGTTCAACTTCTTGGGAGACTACCAAATGAAATGCCTTCACTTAATAACTGTAAAGGGTTTTTCTTAGGTATTTTTGTCAAGTATCAAAAGCTATAATATTTTGCCACAGATTATTTTGGTTTGAATAGTGTTGTATACTCGAGTACTTACCAATTCTGAAAATTGATATTTCATATTAACTTTTTGTTGTAAATTTAACGACTTGCAGTCAGTTTTAAATTGTGAAAATATAATTAATGCACTCATACTTGGTCGAACGTTTTTGAGTTATTGAATCTCATCTTCAAGGCATCCTAGATCGGCGATGTAGGCACGAACTCAAGACCTTGGAACAATATGAAATTCACAAACTCGCCACACACAATAAACAAAACATCCTTAATGAACAATTAAATTGTAAATCACACAAACTCTTTGACCACATTATACAAAAACCACAATTTTTTCTAATCAATGAAAATCGCCGATCTAGGATGCCTTGAAGATGAGATTCAATAACTCGAAAACATTCGGCCAAGTGTGAGTAAATTTATTATATATTCACAATTTAAAACTGACAGCAAGCCATTAAACTTACAACAAAATGTTAATATTAACAACGCAGATCGTCATGGAACAAGAAATCCAAGAATGATATTTTTTAATGTCTGCAATCGAGATGCTCCACCAGCTCCATGCATGATGATATTTTTTGATGTTCATTAGTAGATTTTCCATCACCACAACCACCATCATTACAGTATACAATATAGGCTACCAGCTATAAAGTATTAACTGTTTTCACTAAGAAATCTAATTCACAAACACTATCTTCGTATCACACTTATCACACTTTTATAATACGTATAAATAAAAACTATGAAGATTATGGAAGCTATAAAAAATAAAAAAATATAGGCCTACTCCTAATTCAATTTTGTAAGAGTTCTTAGTATTTTAAAAAGGACTTTGAAATTTAGAAATAGGCTAATGATAATAATATTATGGCAGAGAACCTGCTATATTAACAGAACTTTATTATAAAAATTCAAGTCATCTCTTTTTTTTCACTGCAAAAATTTCAATAACTCTCTCATTGAAGTCTACCAACTCATTGACCAATCCTATTTCTATTGATAACATTGCTAGGGCAGTGAGTCTATCTTCTTCCATCGTACTTCTGAGGAATGTCTTGAGAGAAGAGAAGCATCGTTCAGCTTCTGATATAGTCATTGGAATATTAACAAGAATATTGAGTGCTTTAATCACCTCTCCAAAACATTCTTGTAAATTATTTTCAACTAAACAACTTAGTAAGTCATTAACTTTTTACATTTCTGAAATCATATTGTTCATAAAGAATTTTCAATTCTGTTTTGAATTTGTTTTTATCAAAGTATGGGCCAAAAGATTTGAGAACGTCATCGAGTATTTGTTCAGGATAATGTTCCTTGAAGTTGAAATAATTCTCACTATCAAATAAATTGGAAATTAACAAGTGTCCAGTGAATTTGAATCTTTCAATACAACTATTCACAATCAGATAAAAAATTTCCTTGGCAGCCGCAACTGTTGTGATCTGATAATCTTTACGAATTACGAAGTCGGCCGTAATTTGCGGAAGTCACTGTTCTGAACGATTGGTTTTCAGTTGCCCTAACCGTCAGTTGCCCGCCCCTACCAGTTGACCGATCGGGCAACTGACGGGTAGGGCAGCTGGTAAGCAGCCGTTCTGAACTGATCACGTGGTCATTCGGCTGGACTCGGCTAGGTTCGGCTAGAGTCGTGGCTGGAGACAACTTGTAGCCAGTCTCCGTTTGCTGTTAAATTTTGCATTGAGAAGCCTCCTCAACCTCCTCCATAACTTACCTCCACCACTACCCAATCCATACCAATTGGAGACTTGTCTCCGTTACGATGACTACCCGTGAATGCTATGAGTTCTGTATGGCAGCGCTGTTTCAAGCCGCGTAGATCAAACAGACAGCGTGTAATATAGGGTAATTAAACTATTAAACAATGGAAATCTTAAATTATTCAATATCCAAATAATTACTGACAAATAGATTTTACTTTGGGGGTTCATGGAACAATTGAACACATAGTACCAGCCGCGCCTGTATATGATCCATACAAGATTTTCCGGCTGTAAAGCCCAATTGTTCATCTCCAACCCTTCCTCCAACTTATTCTCTAATAGTTTCCCATATATTCTAGCTATTTTTGGTATCACTGCTATACCCCTACAATTTTCACATGTATTTCTATTTTCATTATTAAATATCACTGTTATATGTGCAATTTTCCACTCAGCCGGTGTGCCTTCCCCATTCATTGGAATAAAACAGTGAAGATTCGGAATAACTTTTCTATGCCATACTTAATTAGGTCCGGGTTGACGCCCCCCGGTCCTGCTGCTTTATTATATTATTTTTAAAAGTATCTACTACTCTCCGAATTTCAGCCTGTAATAAGGAAAGTTTCTCCTGTTCCTGCTCATCTGATGTTTCTGAGATCCTTAGAAATGTCTCCCTTGATTCTATTAGCGGGGTTTTGTAGTACTTCTCCCAGTTTGCGGTCTTAGTCTGAGAAATAGTTAATATTTCCTTTCTGTTGGTTCGCAGACTCCCCCAATGTATTCATCAATCCGTGTACATGTATCTTCCCAATGGCTATTCATTTCTTTTGCTATCATCCTCTCTATTTTTCTCTCTATACCTCTTCCTATCTTCCAATCACTGAGTATTCAACCATTTATATAAAACCTTCTTATCTCTAATCTTGTTTCAAATGTATTTACTCCTTTACGACACAACAATGCTTAACAACAAAACTTACATTCAACAAATACATAAAACAACAAAAAACAAAATGCAGGATACCTAAAATAAAATCGAGCCTAACAAAAAATTCACAAGAGACAGATAAACAATAATTAATATATATATATATATATATATATATATATATTTACACCTGACCATCATTTCGGCATCCATACATTGTTGATTTACATTCGTTTGGACGTCCATGTGTAATTGTGCATCCGTATACGGACGCCCGATTACATTCCTTAATAAAATCGTTAGAAAAGTTTGAAATAGGTTAGTTTCGCCCCATGCCTTTTCAGGCATGCCGACTTGACCCACAACAGAAATCACGTGACAATTCGTCAGTTATCATCAGCTCTACACTAGTTTGTAAAAAAACTCTTGGATGTCTGAATGTTGTCAAAATGAATTTTAATATACATGGAAACTTCTGAATTCTACCACCACGTAGCGCTAGTCAGATTGGCCCTCTCCTTAGCGTATACTATAAAACGTATAAATTTGTTCATTCCACCGCGAATTCGACGTCCATCAAGTTAAAGAAGATTGGCAACAACGCCTGGATGTCAACCTTATTAGAGAATGGCTTGAGCTGACCCGGCGAGCTTCACCAAGATTATAGTAAATTCCAGTTCCTGAAATATCCACCTGTAGCCTATCTCATGCATTTCAGTATCCCTTTTTTCTCATAATATAATAGTTCTTATTCCTGCCTGAACTTTATTTTTGAAATTCTTGAAAATTCACTTGCTCTCAATACAATTACTATAGTTAATAATTAAAAATTTCGCCACTTTCTGTAATATTCCACCATTTTCAATTTTTGTTTCATGTTCATCATGACCTTTATTTTAAACTTTTATACAATTAAAATATAAGACGATATAATATCATTTATATAATTAAAAAACAGAAGAAGAATAAGAGGGGGAAGAAGATAAGGAAGAAGAAGACAGGAGGAAGCAAAGAATAGCAGTTCATAATTGAAACTTTCGCCACTTTCAGTTTACAATATTCCACCACTTCCAATTTTTGTTTCATTTTCATCGTGACCTTCATTTTAAACTTTTATACATTTTAAATATCTGGAGATATAATATCATTTATATATAATATAATTATATTTATATAATTGAAAAATAGAAGAAGAATAAGAGGGGGAAGGAGAGATGGAAAAAGAAGACAGGAAGAAAAAGAAGAGAAACATGGGAGAAGAAAAAGAAGAGGAGGAAGAAGAAGAGAAAAAGAGAAGGAAGGAGAAGAAGAAGACAGGACGAAGAAGACAGGAAGATGAAAGAGGGAAGGGAATAAAGAGGACCGAGCAACCGGTGCAATTCGGAGGTGAAGAAGAAGAAGAGAAAAGGAGGAGGAAGGAGAAGAAGAAGAAGAGAGAAAGCATAGAAAGAATAGGAAGAAGAAGACAGGAGGAGGCAAAGAAAAGAAGAAGATGATAAAAAGAAGAAGAGGAGGAGGAAGAAGAAGAAGAAGAAAGAGGGAATAAAGAGGACCGAGCAACCGGAGCAAGAAGAGGAAAAGAGGAGGAAGGAGAAGAAGAAGTGAGGAAGCAGAAGAAGATGACAGGAGGAAGCAAAGAAGAAGAAGCGGAGGAAGAAGAAGAGTGGAGAAGAACAGAGGAAGAAGAAGACAGGATAATAAGAGGAGGAAGTAGAAGAAAGTTATTGGAATGGAAACTTGAAAATCAATTCAATGTCTATGTAGACACTTTGGATACTACTTTATTTTTATTGTTACCTGACATGAATTCGAAAAATGCTCATAACTTTGTTAATTTTGGACAGATTGATTTGAAAATTCAGGGGAATGTTAATAGCATGAAGAGAAACGTTCAAGATTTTTTGTTGACTTCCCATGTTCTCTTCTACCTCCCCAGCCGAAAAACTATACAGAGTTCCATTACTATGCGGGAAGCTTCAAACGTCCCGCTATACTGAGCTGCTCCGCGCCAAGGGACAGGATTGGATAAAATCGCCCGCTCAACAATACTATTGGGTGACTCCAATTAAACCGGCTAGTTCAAACGATACTATTAAACTGAAGTACTGAAGACCAGGGGCACACACAGACTTTTGGTTTAATTTCCAGGTAAAATTTGGGATGGTAAAAATGGGATTTTTCAGAGCTCTTTTTACAAGATTGTTGCCCGATAAAGTTTAATGAGGAGACAGGGATTCATTACTTGACTCTTTAAAAGAGTATTAGTTAATAAGCTATGGGGAAACAAAATGTGTCCATCATGAGTATTTTTTGTACAGTGTTTCAAAAGTTCAAAATGATTCTGTCAGACTGAATAAGAAGCTTCTCATGAGGATATATATATTAGAATGAATGTAGGTCCGGACTGCTTTGTTATAGAAATAAAGAGGGCGAAAAATTACAGCTATTCCATTATCCATTTAGAAATTACTACGGTCTTCATATAGATGGTGTGAATTGAATTGAATCAATGGAAAATTATCTGAAACATGCTACAAGATTCACTATTATACATTTTTTGATGCCCACATGAGACTTTTGCGTTGGTATTAAAGTGAACGAAAAAAGCCAGTCAGAACGCGAATCGGGATTACCAAATCTTTAAATTGGATGTACTTAAATGTAATTGAATGTACTTAATAGTCAAGAACGGTCCCAAATTTTATAAAGTTGAGCTTTATTGAATCAAAGCATACTGATTTTGCACCAGATGCTTTCCACTTGCTATACTTGCTTGGGTGCTTTATTCGCAATCAATAACCAAGCTCATACCCTTCAATCTCAAAAACTCTTCAATCTCAATTTCCAAAATACAATAACTCAATAATCGCAGTAGTTGATGTTTAATGTGATTTTACTGTTCATTTCACTACGAATGCATTGAATTCACCACCTGAATGAGGGCCTTAGAAGCCCAAAGTTTTCTAAATGAGTGCTAATTTATTGATCTCTCATTGAAAAAGATAGCTTCACTCTTCTGCTATATTTATTTATGTATTGAAGTGTTTTCGAAGGAATAAACTTTTGCACTCTTTTTGAAATTTTTGCAAAAACCTGTAAACCTTTTTTAGAAAATTGTTAGCTGCGGACCGTAACAGGTACCTGTTCAGTCAGATAAGTTGAGCTGCAAATTCCTAGGTTAAGGGTGACCGAATCACAAAAGAGGCCAACAAAAAAGAGGGCTATAAAATCACTTGCCGATGATTCGGAACTCACCGAAAAATGTGGGTCAACTCATCAACACATTACCCACGCACAGGTCTCAGAACTATCTGGGCTTCACCTTCCGAAAAAATTACATTATTACTGTAACGTTAAATGTATCACAGGTTTAGGAAGTTTTAGAGGCTGGAGGTCCTGTACTTATTGGTTAAAAGATTGCCAGATTGATATAAATGAAACGAAGTATCTTTACCCAGCCGCCTGGTCGAATTTAATTCTGCCAGGCTACAAACTCTATTTCCACCTATGGTAGTCACTCATAATATTCCTCATATTCATTATATTCATTCATAATATTCTTCAATGACTTGATGTTATAAGCTTTATTATCACTTACCCGGTGGTTCGGAACCCACCTAAAATTGTAGGTCCACCATGTTCCCCGTAACATGGCTCAAACGGCGAGGTGGAACTACCCGAAAGGGTCTCCCCACCATTAAAAGCCATACGCTTATTATTATTATAATATTCTTAATAGTATATCGATATTGTTAATAATTGTTATAAAGAATCATATTTAAACAAGTCTGAAATGTACAGCCTAGTTCATATTATACAGTCAATTCGCTTGAAAATTATCATTTTAATAAGGATTTCAGGACCTGAGGGAAAGACATGAGTCCCAAAGCCCCCCATGTCAAGCCACTACCTATGAACATTATTCTACTTAAAAAGTGTGAATGCATGACATGTACTAACACTGATCAGCCTGCAGCACATACTCTCTATAGTAAATTTTCTTGAAAATTATCAACCATTTTTTAAGGAGCTCGGGTTCTTGGAGGGGGGGGGGCTTAAGCCCCCTAAGCCTCCCCCTTGGTTGCGCCACTGCTGAAGACACTTCGTTTGATTCCTTTTTACTCAAAACCTTAAATATCTTATAAAGATATGAACAGTTTTATTAAACAAAATAATCATCCCATTTAGGTTATGAAATTGAATAAAATTATTCGATTAGCATTCATATGTATGTTCTTTTCACCACATGATTGGGCTTGTAAAAGATGCCCAGAAATTCTGCTGTTGTAAGACTCACATGTTTTGAACTCACTGAAAATTTCGATTTTAAGACTTCAAATATCAATATTTCGTGCATACTGCTGACTCAAATATCAATTATTTTAATTTCTCATTTTTCATGTGGCCATAAAAAATTATCTGCTTGTGTTATGGATTAAAACTCACCAGTTCTGTAATGAGTGGGTTTTTTTATACCCAGAACTCCGATTTCCATCCTTCAAAATAATATTATTACAGTGTTTTGTGCACTGCTGACTGAAATATCAGATTTTTCGACTTCTCGTTTTTCAAATGATCATAAAAATTTCTGTTGGTGTTATGGATTCATTGAAACTCACATGTATTGTAATCAGTGGGTTCTTATACATCTAGCATTCTCTTTACTTCCGTCATGAGAGCGATGGGGGTACTTGAGTGTTCCCAAGCAAAAGTGGCGATTTAAAAAAAAATTCAATCAAAAATTTCCCAAATTCAACTGGCAATTCAACTGGCAACCTTGTAATTTATACAACATTTAAATTTCAATTTAATGTATATTAATGTAATGAAGTGAGTGAACAATTGAAATTTTATGGAATACAAAAAAAAAAATTGCAATCAGTTGAGCTATCTTGATGTTTTTATGCTCACCGCTCTTTCTCTCTCTTTTGTCTCTCTCACTGTAACTTGGTGCTGGGTTACACCTATTGTTCTCTGACCGGTGCCTCGTCCAGTCGCCTGTCGTGTTGTACATTTTTATTAAGAGTAATTATTCTTTCAATATTATAATTGAATAATTTTTCTTCAGTCTGAAAGTCTGTCTTCAGACAGTGCGAGATAGACCGAATTATCGCGAGTGTTCCGGCATGACCACTAGGAGCGAAATGACTTTGGTTTATTTGTTGCTGGGTGAGTGACCCAGTTCAGATTAATAGTAAATTGTTATTATTTGGCAAAAGGAGAGAGAGAGAGAGAGAGAGCGAGAGAGAGGGCAATTTATATCCCGTAATTAATAATGATTATATTATATTGTAATTTAGTAGTAAGATTGCGTAGTATGGGCAAAGTGCTCAGTGTAGGGTATTTTTCATACAAGGGTGTATTACTAAATGATAAATGTAGATTTTAGGGTGTTCTTCTTTTTACGGAAGTTAAACTGTTGTATTGGGCATTATTTGATAGTATAGTAATTTGTATTAATGGAAGCATAATTTAGTGTCATGTATCTTGAGGGAGGAATTTTGAGATAAATATAGTAATGATAGTTAAATATTTATAGTGATAATAATGATATAATGGTCTATATTCGCATATTGTGAGCAAGTAGCGAAATTAAAGGGTTTAATTGAGAATTGGTTCAAGAAGTACTAATTGAATCATTTATTTGGGGATATTTGTTAATTGGGAAGTAAATGTTAATGTTAAATGTTAATGTAATTGTTAGTATTTGTTAATTTTGGGAAGTAACAGTTAGCCATAACAATGAATAATAATAGGTTCCGTTATCGGTACAAAGTAACAGTTACCAGTAACTGCTCCGGTGATTAGTAACCGTTCCAGTGATTAATAACTGCTCCAGTTATAAATAACAGTTATTTAGATTTTTTTTGTTGTTTCGTATAATTTTTGATATTGGCAATGTTTGTAGGTAAACTGTAGCTGCCTACATTGACAAGGGACAGTTTATTTCTTTCAAGATTATCATTATTGTGTGATTTTGAGTTATGTTATTATCTGTTGGTTGATAAAAGTCAATAATAAGTGCTTGACCTTACACTTTGTTGCTCTCTCATTCCTGATCATGATTAGTGTTAAGTATTTAGAGGGTCTCTGATGCACCTCTCCGTGGTCTGCTGCTCCCATGGTTCGATGAGAAGCGGAGGTCAGCAAACCTTAAGTTCTTTCATTCTAACCACTCTCTCTTCAAGAGTGTGAGCCAAGCTGACGCCACCATTGGGGTAGTATTGGCGAGGTGCAACAGTCCCTTAGTGCGTAGAAATTGCTTAGACAAATGGTAGTTTTGGTAGGGTAAATAGGCCTTGCTGACCCTCCACACAAGAGTGAAGCCTTACGATCGGCGACGTTTACATTGGTGGCAGTGGTGGGATAGGCTGCAATAATGCCTATCACGGAAAGGGAGGATCAGGCTGGGGCGGCGGCAGCTTTTGTGCCCCCAGAAATATTGAGAGAGTTGGATGAGCTTCGAATCCGAGCAAGAACTTTGCAAGAGCGATCTGCATGAGATGAGCAGGAAAAGGCTAGATTAGTGGCCGAGCTAGAAAATTCACAAGTGGTGGTCAATCCAACTAGAACTGCACCCACCCCTACACGAAAAGATCTGGGATTACAGTCCCTCATCAAGACATTTTCTGGTGAGACTGGAGGGCAAACCATCAAAGAATTCATTCAGAACATCAAGCTTTGTGCTCAGACAGGAAATTGGGAGGACAGGGACCGAAAATTTATCTGTCGGCTCAAAACAACTGGTGCAGCAGCTGCATGCTTAGAGATTCATCCAGAGCTGGCAGAGGAAAGTTCAACATTCTTAGACTATGAGAGGGTTCTGCTCAAGCGATTTGAGAAAACCTTAGATCCTGAGAGGTGGCTGTTAGCTCTAAGCAATATTCAACAACAACGAGGTGAAGGCGCACGAGCATTTGCAGACAGATGTCTAGAGCTAGGGCTGAAGGCTATTCCAATTCCATCTAATCCTCTGGAGGCTAACTGGGCACATGCTCAACTACAGCGTACTGTTCTAGCAGCATTCGTTCGAGGGCTCCAGGGAAATGTAGCTGTGACTTTGCAGATTCATCCCCCCCAAGATTTGGAGGCAGCAATCACCGTGGCCGAGAGGGTTGATCAAGCCACCAGTAACCAGCCAAGAGATGTATTTGCCTTACTGTATGGTCAATCCCCAGGGATGGAGGAGGAGACTAATGTGAATGCTATCCATACCCAGAAGGCTAGGAGGCCCTCCTTTCCATCAGTGAATAGGCAAACAAATAGTTGCTTTGCATGTGGGAGCCCAGGTCATTTTGCTAGAGATTGTGCCTCCCGACGCCGAGAAGGGTCAGCTCAAAGCAATCAGCCTCAAAAAGGATTTGGTCAGGTTAAAAACGTTCCCAGATCATCAGGGCAACGTCCTCCCCGCTTTTGTTTTGTGTGTGGAGACCCAGGGCACCTGTCATATGCTTGTGCACGCAGAGCGCAAGGGCCAACTCAAGGAGGAGGCAGATTTGAGCAGCCGATGCCTCCCAGTCAAGGAAACGCTTGGACCCCAAACGACAAGGGGCCGGGAGCATCCCTGCTGCCCGGCCAACCAGAATAAGGGAACCTACAGTGATAGTCCCCAGTGTATCAGCTTCAAAAAGTGGTCTCCTGCTCAGAGTGAAAATAGGCAAGCAAGAGAAAGAACTGTTGATAGACACTGGGGCTGAAATTAGCATTCTGAAGGAAGCCATCCCAGGAGTTGTTATGGATGTGGGAAAGGTGACTGCCAGAGGAGTGACTGGAGCCACCATTGGTATCTGTGGAACCCAAACACTGGATTGTGAGGTTGCACACTTGCGGGTGCAGCACACATTTGTGGTGGCCCCCATTGACATATCTGGAGATGGATTAGTAGGCTGGGACCTACTTCAGAAGCTGGGAGCTGTAATTGATGTCCGCAATGGTGGAGTGACCTTTCGAGGAGTCCAGGCTGAGACTGTATGGATGAAAAAGGGAGCAATAGAAATTTGCTTGTGTAAGGATGACTCAGCTGTAAGATTGTGCTGCTGGGAGCAGCGACATGGGAGGCAGTACTGTTTGGAACAGTCTGGTCTGGGACCAACTGCTAGCCCCAGTAAAATTATTGAACATAATGACCAGGGAATTCAGTATGATAGGGACCAGATGGAAGAAGAAATTTTTGAAGAAAAGAAGAACATCAATGGAGTGAGGGATAGTCAGAGTCAGACATCAACTGTTCAAGAGATTGGAATTCAAACAGACCTAGTAGATGAAAGAGAAGATGGTGTGCAAGACCAAGGAGGAACTGTCAACCAGGTACTGAACACCTCAATGGAGGAAGAGACCAGATTGGTGAGAGTAGTAGAAAATACAGCTAGGACAGACAAGTCTAGTGATGAATCAAGGGAGAGTAGTTCAAGATCCAAGAAGAAGAAGTCGGAGATCAAGAACATGACTTACTGTCAACCCCTTGGTGGTTCATGTAGAAACAAGGTTACTGAAGATGACGAGTTTACATTCAATGTACATGCAGTGAGACATATCATTGTGCCAGCACAGTCAGAATTACTGATTGAAGTGATGGTCAAGCAGGATATCCATGATGAAGACATATTAATTGAGCCAGTTCCACTTCCTTCAGGACTGCGCACTGGAAGAAGTATCCACCGACCAACAAAGGGAAGTACCAAGATGAGTGTGGTGAACCTGACCTCCATGCCTCTCACTATCCATCGAAAACAACTCATGGGAAAAGCCGAGTTCATTAAGCCAGAACTGGTGAGTTTCCAAGTAGCAGCACTCACAGGAAAGGAAGAAAAGGACAAACTGAAGCTTCAGCTGAAGGAGAAGCTGAATCATTTACCAACAAATGACGCTAGCATTTTAGAGGAGGTACTACAGAGTTACTCCACTGTCTTTGAGGAACCAGGACTGGAGGGTTGTACAGAGAGTGTGGAACACCGAATTCCCACAACTACAGATGGACCTATTGCCAAGCGTCCCTACCGTGTACCTTATCACCTGAGACCAGTAGTAGAGGAACACTTGGCCGAAATGCTTAATAAGGGTGTAATTGTGCCCTCCACCAGCCCTTGGAGTGCACCGGTTGTGCTGGTAAGAAAGAAGTCAACTGATGGCAGTATCAAGTACCGGTTCTGCACTGACTTTAGAGCCTTAAATGGAATCACTAAGACAGATGCTTATCCACTTCCTCTGATCAATGAGACCCTGGAAAGCCTGGGAAAGAGTAAGTACTTCTCCACCTTAGATCTTCACAGTGGGTACCACCAAATCCGCATAGCAGCTGAAGACCAGGAAAAGACAGCCTTCTCTACTGTGGGTGGTCATTTTGAATATAGGAGAATGGCATTTGGGTTGACAGGAGCACCAGCCACATTTCAGAGATTAATGGATAACCTACTAGCAGCAATAAAGGGCGTTGAATGTTTAGTCTATTTAGATGATGTAGTGATATTCAGTAGTACAGTAGAACAACATGCAGAAAGGTTAAGACATGTTTTGGACATCTTTGAAAAAGCAAACCTGAAGGCCAACTTGGAAAAATGTGCTTTTGCCAGAGACACAGTACAATATCTAGGGCACCTTGTGACATCAAATGGTGTGAAGCCCGATCCAGCAAAAATTGAGGCTGTGAAGAACTTTCCAAGACCAACCAACGTCCGGGAAGTGCGTGGTCTTGTGGGACTATTTGGCTATTACCGAAGGTTTGTACCTGACTTTGCACAGATTGCTCAACCCCTAACTGAGCTTACTAAGAAGGAGAGCCCATTCGAATGGGGAAACAAGCAAGAATTAGCTTTTCAGAAGCTCAAGAATGTTCTTTGCTCTGAAAGAGTACTCATCTTCCCAGATTTTGAAAAGCCATTCATATTGGCAACGGATGCATCAGGTACAGCCATAGGAGCTGTATTATCTCAGCAAACCGAGGAGGGTGAACGTCCAGTGGCTTATGCCAGCCGTCAATTGAACTCTGCAGAGCGCAACTATTCAACCACTGAGAGGGAGCTACTAGCAGTGGTATGGGCCACACGCCAATTTCGCTGTTACCTTCTGGGACACAAGTTCACTCTTGTGACTGATCATGCTGCTCTGCGTTGGATGCTGAGTCTGCGAGATCCATCATCCCGATTGACCAGATGGGCACTCCGCTTGGAAGAATTTGAATATGATGTAGTCCACAAGCCAGGAAAACTGCATACCAATGCTGATGCTCTGAGTTGAGCAGTGATGGGAGTTATGATGGAAGGTCTTGATGAAGGAGATATCCTAGAAGAACAGCTAAATGACAACTGGTGTCAGGAGCTAGTAAACAAGGGAACAGGAGTGCAGGAACAGGGCCTCATTTGGTGGACTGCTGGTGTGAAAGAGGCAGCTCAATGGAAAATTGCAGTCCCTTCAAATTTACGAAAAGCAGTATTAAAGCTATGTCATGATGCACCCTGGGCTGGGCACCCCGGAGTTGAGAGAACCATTCTCAGGTTGAAGGAACGATATTATTGGCCTGGAATGTCTGAAGATTCAAAGCAGCATGTGAATAAATGTCAAGACTGTGCCCTGAGAAAGACCCCAAAGTCTCTAAAGGTACCCTTGGAGACTGTCTATGAACCAACTTATCCTCTTGAGATGGTGTCAATGGATGTTGTTGGACCACTGCCTACCAGCATGAATGGAAATCGGTACTATGTAAGCTTTATTGACCATTTTACCCGGTATGCAGAGGCAATACCCTTACCAGACCAGACAGCAGAAACTATTTCTGCAGCTTTTGTAACCCAAATAATATCCAGGCATGGCGTTCCTACTCGGCTTCTGAGTGATCAAGGGCGAAATTTTCTGTCTGTGCTGTTCACAGAAACTTGCCGTTTGCTGGGGATACAGAAAATCAAGACTACCGCCTATCATCCAGAAGGGAATGGTAGGGTGGAACGTTTACACCGAACATTAAATGAATCCATGGCCCACTTTGTCCAGAGGGATGGTCATGACTGGGACAGGTGGTTACCATTTGCATTGATGGCTTACCGTTCAGTACCCCACTCATCAACTGGGTACTCCCCATTTTACCTACAGCATGGGCGTGAAATGATACTTCCAGGAAGTCAGCCAATTCCAGATGAGATCAAAGGACACACTGTAGAGGAACACTTAGAGAAACTTAAAAAGAGACTTCGGCTTGCTTATCAAGATGCAGTGAAACAGTCCACAGAAGCAGCCAGCAGACGAACAGCTGTTGCAAACAAAGGTAGGAAACTGCGAGAATTTAGTGTTGGAGATTGGGTCTATCTCCATGACCCAGCAGTAAAGCCAGGCGAAGCTACCAAGTTTCATCGACCCTGGGTTGGTCCTTTTAGGATAAATCAGAAAATGTCACCAGTCAATTATATGTTGGCTATGCCAGGTGGTCGGCAGATGAATGTGCATATTAATCGCCTGAAGCCAGGCCATGAAGTGACTGAACCAGAACCAGAAGTATGTACTGAACAGAATGATTCGAGGACAATTCCAGAAGAGGAAGTAAAGGAGACTGCTCCTCGGGATGACCAAATAGAAGATGAAGAAAACGAATACTGCCCCCCCTTAGAGGAGGAAGAGGAAGATAGACAATTGGGAGATATTGTGGAAATAGGAAATCAGATGGAAGAGTCAGCCGGTGACAAAGATGAGGTGTTTACAGAGGAAGATGATCCTCCAAGTCCAGAACTGCCTGCTAGGAATCCAATTGATCCAACTTATGAACCTGAGGGTCGAGACCAGGGGTCCACAAGAGTATCCCCCTATATCCTAAGAAGTCGAACAAGAACTCTCACCTAATCATCCAAGGATCAAACAGGGCAGCTCCTGGATCGAGTAGGGAGTTCCTTGTGAGTGAATCGGATGCCGGTATGAAGGAGTGTTGAGAAATATTCCCTGGAGGAGGGGGAATAATGATGTGTGATGATTAATTATTTGTTATGTTGTTGAATGAATTAGTTATTATTATTATCATTGTTATTATATAGTTTGATTAGAGGATTAGTTATGTTGATATGGAAATTTGAAACTCCAGCTAATTGAGGAGCTGGGAGAAGAATAGGTGACAAGATAGTCCTTGTTTATGTTCACAGGAATCTTGTATGTGTATGGCGCAGAAGACAATTCACGGGAGATGGGGGTTTGGTTTATACCCCATGGTGATGTGCTGCTGACAGGTGATCGGTGGCGGATCATGGTTGCTATCAATGTCACTGAGATAGGAGAAGGACTAGCCCTGCTAAGGACTAGAACTGAGGCAACAAATGAACAATTGCTCAAGTTATCTACACAAGAACCACTCTTTGGAATTCATCTAGGAGCCATGAAAAGGATCATGAATTTGGAGACAGAAATGGGAGAAGTGATCAATACCCTGAATGATTTCTTGCCACATGGAAGAGTCAAAAGAGGACTAATAAACCTAGGTGGAAAAATTTTGAAGTTATTATTTGGAACAGCAGAAGATGAAGATGTCCAACTAGTACAGCACACCTTAGAGATTCTGAAACAACAAACGGGAGATGTCATTCACCTTCAGCAAGAACACCTAACCTTGACAAGACAGCTGAGTAAGCAATCTCAGGAGAATTCAGCACAACTACACACCTTGTCTGAGAGGCTGGAGAAGAGACTGCAAGAGCAGCACAATGGGCGGCAAGGCTACTCAATAGGACAGTTATGTTAGAACACCAATTTAGATATTTTGTTAATACCTCTTCGGTAGTTCATGATTTAGAATTAGTAGCTATGAAAGCATTAATAGACTTAAGAAATATTTTAAAAGCAATGGAAGAAATCTCTCAAAATCAATTTAGTGTAAGCCTAATCTCTCCTCTCGAATTGAGCCAAATGTTAGAAAGGGTCAGAAACGGTCTGCCGCAAGGTTTAGAGTTTATTTCCGGGACCAGCCCATCCAGTGTTTATGCCTATTACCGGGTGGCAGAAGTGAGTGCTATTTCCATTGATGGGATCATCAAAGTCTTGGTGGATCTACCTTTGTCTGCAGGGGGCAGACGATTTGAGCTATTCCAGGGGCTGTCTGTGCCAATTACCTCACCTGGTTCCAGCCTGGTGGTGAAGTACACACTGATGCCTGACCATCTTCTTATCAGCCAAGATCGGGAGCATTATGTAGTGCTTCCCAAGGAAGAGGTGTCCCTCTGTCGTGCGGGCATCTTGACCATCTGCCCCATTACCAGACCCGTGGTTCGTAGACATGAACACTCATGTCTCAGCTCACTGTTCCTGGGGAACATGAAAGAAGCAGAGGTTCGCTGCCCCAAGGTGGTGGTGGTGGACCGATCATCCGACTCCTGGTATTTTGATCGACCCAAAAACCGTTGGATCTTCAGCCTGCGGGAGGCGCAACAATTGGTCTCTCGTTGCCAGAGGGGTGACCAGTTCATAGTCACCCAGACCAATCTCCAGGGCAGTGGAGAGCTCCAGGCAGCTGCACGGTGTACTGTGTCCACCAACTCCTTCCAGCTCCTTCCAAATACCAGAACCACCAGCCCAACAGAGTTGCAGAAACGGGTGGTGGAGATCCCAGTTCCACCAAGGCTGATTTTGGATGCTGGGGAGGTTCAGCCCTCCTTCCAGGATATCAAGGATGCTGTGGACCAGATGCGAGAGGAAGGTCATTACTGGCCTAGTTCTACTGGAGATGCAGAGACAACCATTGACAACTTGCAGAAATCGTTGGCAGACCTATCAACACCAAAGCAGCAGTCCTGGCCCATTGGGTCGATTGTGGTGACCATCCTGGTGATCTTGGTGGTCGTCCTATCCGGAGCAGTCGTAGCAATAGTCCTGTTGCAGAAATGGAAGCCACAGAGACCTGAACCTGAGTTGGGCACATCTGCACCCGTGAGGACCCACCCTTTGGTGGATGCTGCAGGCACCAGTGAACTTCCTGTAGCAGTGGTGCTCCAAGAGCTCAAGAAGGCAACCATCAATTAATCCAGGAGTGTCAAGTGTTAGTGATCAGTGAATCAAGGGTATGCACCCTTTTTAAAAGGTGGGGGGAATGTAATGAAGTGAGTGAACAATTGAAATTTTATGGAATACAAAAAAAAAATTGCAATCAGTTGAGCTATCTTGATGTTTTTATGCTCACCGCTCTTTCTCTCTCTTTTGTCTCTCTCACTGTAACTTGGTGCTGGGTTACACCTATTGTTCTCTGACCGGTGCCTCGTCCAGTCGCCTGTCGTGTCGTACATTTTTATTAAGAGTAATTATTCTTTCAATATTATAATTGAATAATTTTTCTTCAGTCTGAAAGAGAGTACAGTGCGAGATAGACCGAATTATCGCGAGTGTTCCGGCATGACCACTAGGAGCGAAATGACTTTGGTTTATTTGTTGCTGGGTGAGTGACCCAGTTCAGATTAATAGTAAATTGTTATTATTTGGCAAAAGGAGAGAGAGAGAGAGAGAGAGCGAGAGAGAGGGCAATTTATATCCCGTAATTAATAATGATTATATTATATTGTAATTTAGTAGTAAGATTGCGTAGTATGGGCAAAGTGCTCAGTGTAGGGTATTTTTCATACAAGGGTGTATTACTAAATGATAAATGTAGATTTTAGGGTGTTCTTCTTTTTACGGAAGTTAAACTGTTGTATTGGGCATTATTTGATAGTATAGTAATTTGTATTAATGGAAGCATAATTTAGTGTCATGTATCTTGAGGGAGGAATTTTGAGATAAATATAGTAATGATAGTTAAATATTTATAGTGATAATAATGATATAATGGTCTATATTCGCATATTGTGAGCAAGTAGCGAAATTAAAGGGTTTAATTGAGAATTGGTTCAAGAAGTACTAATTGAATCATTTATTTGGGGATATTTGTTAATTGGGAAGTAAATGTTAATGTTAAATGTTAATGTAATTGTTAGTATTTGTTAATTTTGGGAAGTAACAGTTAGCCATAACAATGAATAATAATAGGTTCCGTTATCGGTACAAAGTAACAGTTACCAGTAACTGCTCCGGTGATTAGTAACCGTTCCAGTGATTAATAACTGCTCCAGTTATAAATAACAGTTATTTAGATTTTTTTTGTTGTTTCGTATAATTTTTGATATTGGCAATGTTTGTAGGTAAACTGTAGCTGCCTACATTGACAAGGGACAGTTTATTTCTTTCAAGATTATCATTATTGTGTGATTTTGAGTTATGTTATTATCTGTTGGTTGATAAAAGTCAATAATAAGTGCTTGACCTTACACTTTGTTGCTCTCTCATTCCTGATCATGATTAGTGTTAAGTATTTAGAGGGTCTCTGATGCACCTCTCCGTGGTCTGCTGCTCCCATGGTTCGATGAGAAGCGGAGGTCAGCAAACCTTAAGTTCTTTCATTCTAACCACTCTCTCTTCAAGAGTGTGAGCCAAGCTGACGCCACCATTGGGGTAGTATTGGCGAGGTGCAACAGTCCCTTAGTGCGTAGAAATTGCTTAGACAAATGGTAGTTTTGGTAGGGTAAATAGGCCTTGCTGACCCTCCACACAAGAGTGAAGCCTTACGATCGGCGACGTTTACATTAATATAATTAAATTATATTTATCTAGTTTATATTTAATTAATTTAATATAAGTGAGTAATATAGTGAATTAATACATGAATCAAGATAATGGATAAAGAATACAAATAGAATACACATGAAAACTAAAACATAGAATATAAAACAGTTTAAAAATACTATTGTTCTTATATGTATCCTTTGTTTATATTATTATGTCATACCTCAATTCAGATAGAAGCAAAGTTTAATACTGTACTTAGATAAGAGCAATTAATAAACAAAAAGTAGTTGCGTTCAAATGTGAAAAATGTAAAACCGTGATGTATTGTCGATGCAACATGACAGAGTTGCACTCTTTTTTTCAGTAGAGATGTGTTTTGTCAAGCACTTTGACTTGTCTGGCGCCGGTCTCAGGCCAACCAGACTTATGTAAAAACAAACAAACTCTGAAAGCCAGTAGCTCAGCAATCTGGCAACATTGCTGGATGTCAAATAAGCCTCAAAGTGGTAATAGATATTCAAACCGGAGTTCATCTTGAAGTCAAACTGTATGAAAGTATACTCTGGAAGTACCATTGTCTGTATTTTGAAAGGAGTTTGAATGATCGACGGAGTGGATAAAAAAAATCGATTTTAATTTTTATGTTTTTCAAAAAACCAAAGTGAAATATCGAGGTGGAACACATACAAAACCTAATATACTTTCATGAAAAAACAATATACTCCTTGATTTCAAGGGGATGCCAAAACGTAACCAATTTGAAAAGATGCCACAATGATAGCCAGATGTGTAT